>VXBW01008353.1:68224-123877 GCA_013400375.1 Thinocorus orbignyianus
ATGCCAGGGTGGCATCAGTGTGAGTTATAGTTGCCATTTAACATTATAGAGAAGCTGCCTTAGGTGTCTATTTCATGCTGGAGACTTCACTTCAAAAGCTATATGCTCACTCTGTTCTCCCAACCACAGTGTGTATTAGTTCTGTTTGTGTAATGCATTAATAATCCCTTGTGTACCAACTAGTATTTTTCTATTGCTGAGTGCTTAGCAGGAACGAAAGAGTGAGCTTTGGCTTCTCTGCTCTCCATGTAGGTGAAAGGAGAGGGAATTGCTTAAGATACTTGTCATGCGAGGAGCAGGGGGGAAAAAGTGGGTCAAGGAAACTGCAGCAAAAAGACAGCTACCTCTGACTCCCTGTGCACAAACAGACTTGCTGCCCTTTTACCTGAGCTGATATGTTGTTTTCCTCTAATCTGCAGGGATTAGAGAATAGGGCAATATGTGAAAACCTCCTTTTCCTCTCAAGTTACTCCAGAATAATTTGTGTCTCTCTCTTATTCCTGTGAAGATTGTTTCTGTAAGGCAGAGATCCTGGTTAGTGCTAGGGGACTTTGTAGGGGGAGTTGGAATGGAATGTATGCTGTTTTATGACAGAAAGCTTAATCTCTTTTTTCACTTGTAGCTTGGGATCAGTCAGACAAGTTTATTAAGATTTACATCTCTTTAACTGGAGTCCAGAAGCTTCCAGCTGAGAATGTGCAAGTAAATTTCACAGAGAGGTGAGTTCATCCTGTTGCACCACACCATAGGGGAGAGTTAAAGAACACTCTGCAGGAATGGGTTTTGTTGAGCTCTGTTCCCCCACCCCGTACTCCCTTTTTTCTTTTTTTAAACTTGAGTGATACTAGCTTTTAGTAGCACTTAGCACATACCCTTAAGTATAACTCTCCTTAGAGGATATCTGGGTGTTTTCATTTTATAAATGCTTGTTGCTCCTCATTGTGCTTGACAGGATGTTTAGTGTTAGCCCTGTTTATTGATGGTGACAGAACTGGAGTGTACATTAAGTAGATCTACCTTTCTAAGGTTGTAGCACATCAGTGAGGTAGAAAGAACCGTAAAGATCTTGGTTTGTTGTGAAGCCTGGATGGGTCCTTTTAAGTCCTTAGTATTAATTCCAACTGAAGCTTTGAAAGCCCAGGGAAGAATGGAAAGCACATCAACAGGTTTGAATTACTAAGAAATATGTGTGCTCAGGGGCTTTCAGACATTGTACAGGCACAGCAGTCTTACAATGATTAGAATATTTGTGCCCTTCTTCCCCCACTTCCTGGTTCCAGGTCGTTTGATCTGCTCGTGAAGAATCTGAATGGGAAGAACTACACCATGACCTTCAACAACCTTCTGAAACCCATCTCTGTGGAAGGCAGCTCTAAAAAGGTCAGTGCACCTCAGCTGTGAGAGAGATTTAGGTTCCTCACAAAGTACCGTGCTCATTCTCTGATTCTAGTTCAAGAGACTCAGTGCTAACCTTCAGTCCCTCCCTTCTGTCTGTACAGCCTCTTCTCTCTGAATGTGATTCTTATTAATCTGTAATTGTCATAACTGTGGAATTGTTCTCTGGAATCCATGGGCTCCTATTTCTGAAGACCATGTCTGGGTATTGCACTCTTTCTAATAGCTCTCCAGTGGAATTTCAGAAATAATTAAGCAGAAAATTCTGCTAGGCATCCCTTTGCAGCCTTGTGCTCTTAAATACCTCTGAGAAATTCTCTGTGATTTTGAGGTCTTAGGTTTGTCAGCAGACCAAAATCTTGGGAAGCTTAAATAGTCTTAATACCCAAAGCAAAATCTGAAACCTGTTCTGCCTTTGTAAGGGTGTGTTGCTCCAGAATTGGACACTGGTAATGTTTTACTGCTGATGACTGCAACTGGTGATAGTATCTTTACTCTGCTACTTGGAGCACCGTTTTGGGCTCAGGGATGTGTCAGATACCTCATGTGTGTTTTGTGCCCTTGTGTGCTGCACTTAGTGACATCAAATGTGAAGAAATGATGGTTCAATTGAAATTGCCTTAGAACTAGGATAGCGTAACATTAAAATAACTGAAAGAAATGAGGGTGATGCTCTGGTGATTTTTAACATGGCTTAAAAGTGAGCAGTGGTCATGTACTTGTTAGAGCTCCAGCAGGCTCATCTGCTGTGACAGGCAGGAGTTCTTCGTGAAATTTAGGTCAGGGTTGCAATTAAACAGTCTTTGCTTGTAACTTGCAGACATTTTGCAAGATTAACCAATGCCCTAATGCTAGGTTCTTATCCTTGGAGAAAGAAGTTGGGAGAGCCACTGCCTGAACTTGGTGTTTTTGGAGAAGTCTAGTAAATAGAGCCACCCTTTACCAAACCATCCTGGGTACTTTTAGCATCCTGAGAATCACTGAATGGTGTTTCTGCAGCACTGTGTCCTCTTATGTATTGGTATTACAGTATGATACTGCTGTTACATTAATCACACCATTTAAATTGTTCACAATGAAGTTAATACTTTGTACCCTGAAGCTGAGTACATACTATAATTTCTTTATGCTACATAATAATCAATAGCTGAGATATAGGTTTCAGGAATTTGTGAGTATAGAAAGAGATTTATGTTCTAATCTAACCTTACTCATTGTGGCTGTGACTAGTGTCCCCTGATGAAGCGTTCTAATTTCATGCCTTGCTGTTCACCACACAGATAAAGACAGACACGGTCCTTGTGATGTGTAAGAAGAAGCGTGAGGAAAAATGGGAATGTCTCACTCAAGTGGAAAAAGAAAGCAAAGAGAAAGAGTAAGTGTCTCTTCAAATCTTGATCTCATTTTCTATTTCTTGTTCTCCAGATTTCTTTAGGCCTGCCAGGAGAGCAGATCTGTACTGACTGCACAGGCAGGCTGTGAGAATTGCTGTTGTGGGGCACAAGCCCCTAAGATGCTGGAGAAGCAGTAGGTTGGGAATTTTTTTTTGGTACTGGTAAGACTGGCAGTGGAGGAGATAAAATTTTGAGTAGCTGCCACTTCTACCATTTCATTGCTATGATGAAGGCTGCTTCATAGGAAAAAGGATACGTAAGACCTGCAGTGAGAGTGCTAAATGTAATCAACCAATTAAAGATTAATTTATATTTTGAAGGTTGCATTCATTGCAAAAACTGCTCTAGTGAGGTTGACTTTTTTTAGGTTAAGTGTATCTTATTTAGAAATACATGTATTTCCCCTACAGCTATGCTGGTTGAAATAATTAGTGTTTTGTCAGCTGTGTGTGAAATGGCTGTGCAAAAAATCCCACTGTCCTCTTGGCCAAACAGGTCTCAAGGCCATTTGTATCCCTTCCAGTACTTGGGAGCAATCCTACAGGCAGCTTAGGCACTTGGATATATAAGGGTGACGGCAAGAAGCACCTGGGAACAAGAGAAATTATACATAAAATGTAGCATATTACATAATAGTTTTGTTTTACAATGCACACAGATGTTGTTTTCCAGAAGAGAATGTGCATGCCCACCTTGCAGCATGGAAACACTTACTTATGAGAAAGTTATGCCAGCCAACAACTATTTATTTTGTGTATGTTGATGGGATGATTTGCTGAAACTGGTTAGTCCTCACTAACCACACTGGAATTTAGAGCAGAAGTACCTTCCTCAAGATTGAGAAGGCAACTTGGACTAGTGCACGTTGCTGGCAGGACAGGGTCATTTTGTTAAAGCTCTATCTCGTGTGGAGCAGCCCCGCAGGCTGCCCAGCCTGTTGCAATTTTAGTATAACTACTTATTCCAAGTTTTGAGGACTTAGTGTGACAAAATGACTCACTTCAGAAATAAACCTTGTGCTGGGGTCTGTGAGTAGTTGTTAGCCCCGTGCTTGGGGAACGTGCTCCCTCTGCTGATGTATTTTGATCTGCATATTTTCCAGAAAGCCTGCAGCTGCAATACTAAGTACCTAGAGGATTTTAGAACACAGGATAGAGAGGACACCATGTATAGTCTGGTAGTGCTTACCGTGTGGGTGGCACCATTTGTCAGTTGGCTTTTTGGGAAAATTGCTTTGAAATGCAAGGTGTTAAAAAGAATTCAGTTATTCTCTGGAGATAAATTGAAAAATGAGAAGCAGGAATTGCCTTTTGGGTTGTGAATGTGGCCACTTTAAATAGCTCAATGTAGGTTTTTTTTCTGGTTTTATTCCCTTTTCACATAGTGACACAGATATTAGCACTTTCTGTGTCTGTTACATTCCACTGCTCTTTCCTGAAGTTAATTTTGGGTGGTGCTTCAAGGGTCATGTTACTGCAGAATGCTTCCCGTCATTCTTAGTGGGACAGCTGTAGGTATACTACTCAACTTGCACTTAGTTTAGGTGTACTCCTTAGGATTCTCCCTATTTGGAAGTTGAGGCATGACTGAAGACTGTCAGAATCTGAAGACATTGCCAAAACAAAATGCTGAGTTACAAACAAATATTAACGTTTATTTTTATTGCACAGAATTGTTGGATATACCTGATCTTCTCACATGTATCTGTCTTGCAGGAAGGCTGCCTATGACACCTCAGATCCTAGTGAAGGGCTTATGAACCTTTTAAAAAAGATGTATGCAGAAGGAGATGATGAAATGAAGAGGACCATCAACAAGGCCTGGGTTGAAAGCAGAGAGAAGCAATCCAAAGGGGACATACCAATGGATATTTGAAAGTACTCTTAAGGGCCGCCTTAATACTGATCTTCCATGTGAGACACGCTGTGCTGCAAAGATCATTGTTTACACAACCTTCTTCCAAGCAACGACAGTCATTTTCCATTTCAGATTGGAGAAAAATATTTAATTAAAATAGCTTATAAAGCATTTCCTTCAGTCAAGTGGTTCACCATTTCCTGAAGAGTGGAGCATAGGTATATCCTTACCCCTCCTTGAAAAAGCATCTCAGATGAGCAGGAGAGTGTTGTTAAACGGAGAACAGAACCTAAAAGAAAATAAATGCTAAACTAGGATGGGTGAAGGCCTCTCTGTTGCAAGTGACAGCTGTGCCCATCTGGTTGCTGGGGCTGATGTCATCCTCACTACCTGGGGAGTGGGTTTTTTTGATTCAGCATGGGAAAGTATGTTGAACTTTAAGGCATGTCACAAAGAGAGAAATGCTGCAGAAAGCAGAACCACTATCTCAAGCACTTGATAGCTGAGCAGAAATAATATGGTGTTAACTCTGTGGTATTAAAACGGAGTGGTTACTTTCAGAACTTAATTACTGGCTGCTTAACCTCTGTAAACTTTGAAAATGAAAACAGCTCTTTAGTGTCTAAGCTAGATCTTGGGGTGTCTTTGAGGTGACATCAGTGGCAGGAAGAAATTGCTGCTGATGCTGGGCAGGGAGTGAAGGAAAGAGACAAGCTCTGCTTTCTCCATCAGCTTTCAAGGGTTTTAAGGTAAGAGAGCAAAAAGTATATTGAGAGAGCTTATACTCCAAAATTTTACTCGACTGGGTGATGGGTTGCTGTCATTTTGCAGGCTGTAGGCCTTCCATCTGGTGGTAATACTGTTTTACTTGGCGTGTTTATTGCAGCCTCTCCACCCCACTGCCTGGGAGGGGCACAGAGCAGCCACTTCCCCTTTATTGCCCTGCTTTGAAGAAGAGTACAAGGAAAACGTGAGCTTGGCAGCAGACTTGTTGTTCTTTCCTTCCTGCTTTCTTCTCATATGTCTCCCAAGGACAAATTTGTCTGGTGTTACCTTACAAATTGAGGAAGCCATTACTCTCTTATTATGGTCTGGAATAGCTAGGACTTACTTGCTATCTTGTTCTTAAAGCATTGGACTGTGCGCTGTACTACAGGCAGGTGATAAATACTAGCACACTGTAGTTTCTAATAGGTCCTTTATCCACTTTGTCTGCTTGTTAATATACATATATTAAGTTTGCATAGCGAGAGTATCTAAACTTGAGGCCATATTTTACTTCCAGTTCATGATCATCCTTGTTTGTGGCAGGCTACTACTTTGCCCTGTTGTGCAATTTCATTTATGCTTTTACCCAAACTACCATGGTGAACTTACCATATGGTGGAAAAAAAGAAACCAACCTGCTTAAACGAGCCTTGTGCTGTATGTCTTTATTTCTGATGCTGCGCATATCACAAACCTCAGCTTAGCTCTGCAACAATCAGGCAGTGACTTTTATTTCCTCAAAGTAAAACTGCCTTCTCATTCAGACCAGCTTAATGCAGTCACACTGCTTCTCGTCAGCTGATGCCAACTGCAATCCAGGAAGCGAGTTAATAAATCAGCATGGCTTCTCATCCTTTCTGTATTAGTTTGATGTTGGACTCCTTTCTGGCTGGTCTTGCTCTGAACACACAAACCTGTGTTTTCTACCTGAATGTATATCCGTGGGGTGATTACCACATAGCCCTCTGTATCCCAGACATCTCAGCGTGGTCAGCGAAATGGCGGAAAACAATTCTGCTGAGCCTCCAGCGCCGCTTCACCCCCCGCGGGCGCGATGTCAGGACACACCGATTCCGGATCCTCACAGGGCAGCTGTCCCGGGGCAAGGCAGCAATCTCTTTATCAGCCACTTCCTAAAACAGAAGACCACAGCACAGACTTTATCTGTGTTCCCCAGGGTTTTGAGGGGGCTTATTACCAGACCTCAAAATGTAGCTGTAGTGTAGGTACCCCTGTGCGCTTCCCTTCTGCCTCATGAGTGCGCTCTGCTATTTGATAAAGAACTTGTGCTTTACTTCCTCACTTGACCCTTTCTGGGCATCCACATTCCAGGGATGGGGCATCCACAACCTCTCTGGGCAACCTGTCCAGTGCCTCGCCACCCTCACAGTAAAGAACTTCTTTCTAGTACCTAATCTAAATCTCCCTTCTTTCAATCATTACCCCTCATCCTATAACTATACTCCCTGATAAAGAGTCCCTCCTGTCCTCTAGGCCCCCTTCAGGTACTGGAAGGCTGTTAAAAGGTCTCCCTGGAGGCTTCTCCAGGAAGAGATCCCAAAGTTAACAGTATTGCACAGACTGAACATCCTCGTGCCAGTAATGGCAGTGAGTCAAAATCTGCTTGTCAATGTCCATGTTAGTGTGGGCTCATCGTGTAGAAGACCCAACGTTTACCTTATTACAGATTGAGCAACCTCAAGCCTGTAATTAGTTAGCCAGAATCCAGTTGGCCTCCTCCTTATTGCAGGGTGGGCTAGTCCTTTAAGATGAGCTGAATTTAAATATATGTTTCTTTGTTCCTAAAGGAAGTTGCTCGAGGCTAGGCAAGTGCCCCTAACTGCAGAGTTATTAATACAGTATTTTCTGGAGGACAGAAGGGTTCATGAATCCCACGTTCGCTCATGGCGGGAAGTCTGAGTTGGAGGTAGAAGGAAGGTCTGATGTTCAACTACAACTCCCACGACATTGCGTGACTGCTGAAAAACAGCTGTGTAACTTCTAAAGGGATGCTCCCCTTCACAGGATGATGGCATCAAGACAGCAGTAATGTGACTTTCAACTCCAGTAACAGCAAGGTAAAGTAGGATTTCTTGTCTTCAGAACATATTTCTGTTACTGGTTTTGTCCAGCTGTGCATCGTACTTGTGTATATGGCTGTATTTATACACCTAGTACAGCCAGGCACTTGCAGCATTGTTTTGGCCTATTTAATTCCTATGAGGTATTTTTCAGAAAGCGGCCTATACTTTCAGAGAAAACTTTTAGCTTAATTTTTAAGACTTTAGTTTCAAAGCCCAAATAGAATTTTGTAGGGGAGGAAAAAGTTACTTTCTGGAAATCTTTTTTCTTCAGTCTAACTGCTGCAATGCTTTGTGACTTCAGAAGGTGACAAAAGCAGCTGAGGAAACCAAAAGCAAAGCCAGTTACAATCCATTTTTCCCCCCCCCCGTGTAAGGACATCCAACAGAGACTAGACTTGTGAAGAGAATGGTGAAGTCAATACATAGAAAGTGTATGAACCTGCTTTTCTCCCAGAATGTTTAAGGGTGAAAGGATCTCCCCACAACTAACCATGGCCAGATGGAATGCTACAAGAATATTCCTGATACTTGCAAATATTTGTAATACTGAGTAAGAAAGGGTGAGAGCAGAGCAGCAAATATGCACATTTAAAACAAATGTATCTAACACCCAGGTCAGATGCAGTAGCTCATGGAAGAAGTAAAATCCAGTATTTCTAATGAGACAAAGAAGTGGTTTTAGCTGGATGAGACTTCCAGCTTTTTAAATAAATGTAAGAGCAACAACCCAACACGCACAACCTCCAGTCAGGCGAACGCACTGCTGTTGTCGTTGTGAACACCCCCAAAAGGCAGAGGCTCTGAAGACACCAGCAGTAACTACGCAACCTGGTGCCATTCTGTGCTTGTTGGAGAAACCTGAGTGTCGGTGACCCCGTGGGCCTGTGCAGGGCGGCTGCGGCCCGGGGCCTGTGGCAGAGCCACGGGTGGGCCCTGCCCAGTACCTGCAGCTCCTTGGGGAGGATGCTGTTCTTCCGGATGGCGTTGATCCGCAGCCTCTCGTCCGCGTACTCGTAGGCCAGTTTCCGTCTCTTGACGTCCCGCAGCATCCTCCAGTCCACGTAGTAGCTCCGCACTTGCCTTGGGCACGCCGAGGGGAGCACCTAATTAAGAAAATTAAAGTTGTAACGCCCAGCTGTTGCACGGACAGTTGCCCAGTTCAAGTATGAATTATTCCCATGACAGTGTCTTTGTCAGACTTTATCAATTAAATGGCTTCCATGCCCTGCTGCTCCCGCCTACCCAGCCAGCGAGGGACTTATCACACGGGAGACCAGAACCCAACGCCAGAGACACCCGCAACAACCCCGGCTTGAGGCAGAGCCCGCCGCCGCTTCCCACCCCCAGCCGTCTGACAACCGCCGCAACCCCCGCTCCGGGCCCTGCCCGCTCTCCGGCGGCTCGGCCGGGAGGGTTACGGCCCCAGAGGAGCTGAGGGGAGGGAGGGAGCCGGGCTGACCTGCCGAGCGGCCTGCAGCGCCCAGCACAGCACGGAGGCCGCCATCTTCTCGCTGCGCAGCGGCCGGGTGCGCATGCGCGCAGGCGGCGGCGGGCCGCGAGGGGGCGGCCATGGTGGGGCCGGGGGAGGCTTCTGAGGGTTCGCGCCTGGAGCTGGATTTGCAGTGCGTTTGCGGGTGGAAAAAATAAAATAAAATAAATAAAAGGAGAACCGAAACCACTTTAGAGAGCTGTGCTGTATATTCCAGTGCTGATGTCAGCCCAGCTGGCACCTCTGTCATTAGAGGGAGCTGGCGCCTTCTACAGAAACCTCAGGACCCGAATTTGGGTGGACCGAAAGGAGCCCAGGTTAGAGAGGAAAGTCTGTGGAAATGATAGGGGAAAGAGTCCCACCAGGAAGATGTGTGGGGTTCCTGTCCAGATAAACACCTTTGTCCTGCCCGCCTGTCTCTCTGCACTAGGTTATTTGCCAGCTGCTTCCCAAAATGTGTGTTTAGTTTTGTTCCTTAAGAGTTTCTTTGCTTGCATATTTAGAATAGTAGAATGGCTTGGGTTGGAAGGGGCCTTAAAGATCATCTAGTTCTGACCTCCTGCCATGGGCAGGGACACCTCTTACTAGAGGAGGTTGCTCAAAGCCCCATCCAGCCTGGCCCTGAACATCTCCAGGGATGGAGCATCCACAACTTCCCTGGGAAAGTTATCACCTAGGACTGTTCCTAAATTTGTACACGAGTTTTGCATATTTTTTTCTCAACTCACGATTTTGGGGTCAGTTACAACATTTTGCAGACAAAATTGAATAACCATAACCCTGAAAAGTGAAAATTATATGGGAAACTCTGCCTCTGCTGTTCTTAGCTGCCCTATTGCTTTGTGAGAGAAACAGTCCTGTTCTTCCAACTGGGACTTGACTTAGGCAGTGTTTAAAATAAGTCTAGGTCCTGATTTCAGGGAGAATATCCATTAAGGTCTTGAAATTGAATTAATAATTTTGATTAAGTTTTTCATTCATATCAGTTAGCAACATCCAAAAAAGTAATGCAAAAAGCTTGATTCTCTCAGTTTGTCATTCTACTTGTTTTCTGCATGAGAGGTGTTTTACTTAGATGCCTGGTGTGTTATGCCAGTCCTGAAGTACCTAGGTGTAAGCTGGAGGAAGTGACCAGATTGGCAGGCTAACACAGTCAATTTTGATTATCCACTCTACAGTCAGCAACAACAGCTTTTGCGGTAACTTACCCACCTAAGCAGATGGTACATCCATGGAAAGAGATCTTTTTTGTTGCTGGTTAAGTGGTTAATTCTTCACAGCCTGTTTGGTTTTTGGCTGCCCTGTGAACCCAGGTGTTACAAAGAGCATTAAAATGGCATTTGAAGGATAAGTTATTTTCACTCCTTGCTTTGGACAGGTCATATGAGCCACAGAGAGGCAAGATGCTTGTCACTAGCCTCATTTTCCATCTCTCAGTGCTCCCTGCATACTTGGAGAAGCCATAAGGCTGCTCTTAAACTTGCATGAGGGACTCCCTAAAAAGAGAAACTGCAGAAAGGGCTGAGCCTGCAAAAGCCTGTGGGCTGCAACCCTTCTGTGAGTATCCACTCTTCAAAATTCAGGCTGCCTGCTACTGTGCTTCCCAGGGATGTGGTGACTTGATACACGACTGGCTTGGAAGTAGATTTCAGGTGTTTGCAGGGAGAGAATCTTAAGCTTTGTTCCCTGATGTTGTTGTCTAGAACTTGCTATTTTTGCAGCTTTCCATCTGATAAAAGCAATCTGTAGAACATCAGCAAAGCAGATAAAGTAAGGAGGCAGATATGATCAAAGTGGATTTGGATATTGGAGCCCGCATTCATTTCTTCAATATTTCCTTTCACTTCCCCTTGGTATCTCTGTGTTTGTTAGGTGGTGAGGAACCAGGGAGTATGCGAAGGAGAACTATTTATTCAGCAAGGACTAAATCCCTCCCTTGCTCAGTAGCATCACCTGTGTAATCAGTACTTTCGTAGCTGTGGAAGTGAGATTGTCCCTGTTGCCTTGCAGCATTGCCTTTTCCTTTCTGTAACAGGGCTGCCCAGAGCAGAGTGTTTGGTTCTCACAGCTTTAGAAAACAAAAACTAACTGAGGAAGTGTGGAGCCCCTGTGAGAGCTAGCAGTGTTTGCAGAGTTCAGTGTGGTAAGCATCTTGTATCTGACTTCATTACCCTATTGCAGTGACTGGGGTTGGCAAGGGCTAGTGGTGCATGTTGATAGCCCTTAGGATGTTACCTCTTCGGCTCCCTCAACACAACTTCTGGTTGCAGTAAAGCAAAACAACTGGTCACAGCCTGACATAGTTTGTTAGCTAAAAAACTGGGCTCAATAATGCACATGATTAAAGTAATCTTGTGGGTTCCTTAACAATGCCTACAACCCACAATTTGCTTTTTATTTTAAATTCTCAGGGTGTTTTTTTTCTTAAGTCCTGTATTGGATAAGTGTAGTATTGTGTTTGCTGCTGGTTTTAAAAAGTGTTTTGTTTTTACTTTCTGTGTTACTGCACCTGAATTTCACATAGTTAATACTTTAAATGTGCTTGTCAATATGTGGTTCTTAGCAATAATTCTGAGATGTTAGCTGCTGGATTTGTGGGACTTGGAAGGCTTTCTGGTTTCTGACTAGAAGTGGAGGATAAAACAAATAGAAAATGTTTCTTTCTGCTGGTGTGCAAGACTGATACCGAGTGGGGAAATTACTGCCAAACCTAGCGTACTCCTTAGGTGGTTTGTGGGAGGGAGACACCCCGAGGCCTCTATTGGTTCTTTCCATCTGTTCCATGGGGACTTAAATTCACCACAGACACTGGTGCTGGTTTGGAGTTGAACTGGGAAGAGGAGAGGATTTGATGACCTTTCAGCTTGCTCAAATTACCTTTGCAAATGGTGGCTGTATCAGAAGGGCTCTGACCCAGACAACTGAAAGCACTTGAAAGGTAAGAGAAAAGCATTTTTATTTCCTTTGAGATCCCAATTGTTTATTTTGAATGGAAAACCCAGCCAATATTTCTCATAACTTCCTATAGTAGATGCCCTCCAAGGCTTTGAAAGCCTTACACAAATGTCAATAATCCTCTATTATAGGTATGTATTATTATTGCAAAATGTATAGTAGTATTTAATGTCACTCCATTTTGAAGGGCTTAAGATTTCCCAGGTTGTCTCCTCCAACCATATGAAACCATATATCTGCTGAAGTAAATGGGAGGTTTGCTTTGGCTTTGATGAAGCTAGGGTTTAAATAAAAGGTAATTATCTTAGAATATTTTTCCTAGTAATTTCCATTTTAAACTCTGATTTCTGTGTGGCAGTAATTGTTTCAGAAGCCCCTTTGTCCTGAGATCATGCTGGAGTTTAATCAGACTTAAATCTTA
Source organism: Thinocorus orbignyianus (assembly GCA_013400375.1). Taxonomy (NCBI): domain Eukaryota; kingdom Metazoa; phylum Chordata; class Aves; order Ciconiiformes; family Thinocoridae; genus Thinocorus; species Thinocorus orbignyianus. Next base: position 80,588 of record VXBW01008353.1, read on the forward strand.
TAATTGCAACAAACACTGTAATTTTTCAATATTTTCTCATCCAAGAGCTCTGCCTATGCCTTCTGTGCCACTTTTCACAGACTCAGTGGTGGAAGCCAGTAGAAGTTCTTTGACACATAAAATGCAATGTATCACTATTTCCATGATAAAAGTACTTTATTGATTATATTATTTATGATAAAAATGGCATTTGTTTGATAAGTGAAGTGGATCAAATGCAAAAGTTACAAAATTTTTGAGCTGTGCAGGCAACAGGACAAAGACTGACCAAAACAGGAGGCTAATGATTTCAGAGAAAGGAGATAGATGGTTTGTTACAGAATGCATATTTATACTAACTAGCAAATGTACAAATGACAGTAAGGCTCTCTGCACTTTCTAATGTGTATGTAGGATTTCTGAAGCAATCTCTCATTCATATATGAACAGTTAATATAGTTTGCTTATCAGACTTAGCATGAAAGAAAAGGTAAATGTAAGGATGAATCTAGAAGCACAATATCTTCCTGGCTGCTTATAGTTCTGTTTTTCTATACGTTATTTCAAAATATCACAAAATTTGTAGTGTTAGGTAAGGTTCTTGAGTTTGGAGGTAAAAAAAGGTAGATACTTGCAGAGGAAACTATCTTGCTAAATTAATGGGATTGTATAATATTGAAAACAGAACACTGGAAAGCTTATTACAGCAGCTGGATTTAATGATTCCTCTGGAAGCCCTCAGAGGTATTTTACATGCCACCGGTGCCAGAGAAAGGACAAGAAAATCTGATGCAAATCTTTCCAAAAGCAGATGAGGTTTGGAACAGCAGAATAGTTTCACTATGGAAAATAAAGACAAATAATCCAACTAGTTAAACTACATTACACTTATTGAAAGTCTGTAAAATTAGTAGGTTGTCTCAGCCGAATGCTTCACTGAGAAAAATACATAAAGCAGAAGGAAAGTGGTCGAGGCTTCTTGTTCATATTTTGACCATCCTTTCATTCTTTTGTCAGGCTGCCAACGAAAAACAGTAGCCCCTATGAATGAGTTCTGTTCTTTGGTGCTACTGACTTGTGTCATTCTTTATTGCTAAAAATCTTGCAAGACCTAAGGAGCGCAACTGTATTCGCACTTACTTAAAGATGAGCTGGTTTATGTGCCGCTATTACTTCTTCTGTATCTAAGGACGCAACTTTGCCATATACCTCTGCAGGTGCATTTGCTTCTCTCCGCAGGCTGTTGCTACATATTCCAATTTTCCTACATTGTCATGTCTGTGACACAGAATGGCATTCTACAGTCAACATCCATTTGAGGACATCATAAATATCCATCACTGGTAGTGCTTGTCTCTTAACCCTATGTGCTACCTTCCTAGTGTTGGTCAGACAGATCTGTCGCTGCTGTTCTTGAGAGTTATTCAAGTGAGTGATGGTCGTTTGGTTATCAGCAGCACTTCCCTGAACTTGCTAAGGACTTTCTGATATGTCTTCTAATATTTCAGTAAGTTCAATAAGGCCAAGTGCTGGCTCCTACATTTCAGTCATAGCAACCCCAAGCAACGCTACAGGCTTGGGGAAGAGTGGCTGGAAAGCTGCCCAGCAGAAAGAGGCCTGGGGGTGCTGGTGGACAGCTGGCTTAACATGAGCCAGCAGTGTGCCCAGGTGGCCAAGAAGGCCAACAGCATCCCGGCTTGTATCTGGAATAGCATGGCCAGCAGGAGTAAGGAAGTGATCTGGCTTCTGTACTTGGCACTGGTGAGGCCTCACCTTGAGTAATGTGTTCAGTTCTGGACCCGTCACTATGAGGACACTGAAGTGCTGGAGTGTGTCCAGAAGAGAGCTACCAAGCTGGTGAGGATCTGGAGAACAAATCATATGAGGAGAGGCTGAGGGAGCTGGGCACATTTAGTTTGGAGGAGGTTGAGGGGAGACCTCATTGTCCTCTATAACTACCCGAAAGGAGGTTGTAGAGAGTTGGATGTTGGCCTCTTCTTCCAAGAGAATAATGACAGAACCAGAGGAAATGGTCTGAAGTTGCAGCAGAGGAGGTTCAGATTAGATGTTGGGAAGAAATGCTGTACTGAAAGAGTGGTCAGGCACTGGGACAGCCTGCCCAGGGAGGTGGTATAGCCACCATTCCTGGAGGTATTTAAGAAATGTGTAGATGTGGCATTTCAGGGCATGCTCTAGAGGCCGAGACTGTAGGGGTTTTTTATGTATGTATGGGTGGATTTAATGATCTCAGAGGTCCTTTCCAACCATGATGATTCTGTGATTTGTTACTCCTCTTGTGTTCCTTGAGAAACCTCCTTTGGCTTTAAAGTGGTTAAACATGCCAATTTTCTAACTTGGCAGTTAGGTAGCTGTCAACTCTCATGTCTCCTGGCTATTTTTCCTCAACTTCTAGTGTTGTGTTATATAATACTTGTTGCTTGGATATATACATATTCTACTCTGCCTCATTTGTCAATCTTTGATATTATAATTCTCTTTCTCTTCCTTTTTTTCTGCAACCCCAGAGCTGTCCTAGACTTGCATTTCCTTTTTCCTGTGAATACAAGTACTCCTTTCTCTCCTCAGTCCCATCTCCACGTTGCCTGGGTGGCATCGAGCTGAGTATCTACATCCATATCTTCATCAGCTCTTGCCTTGATAGAAACAGCTTCCAGTCATGCATCTCCTATGGCTGACTGGGTGCCAACAGAAGCTAATACTGCAAAGGCCTGTACACCAGATCTTCAAGCACTGACCTGGAAGGTGGACAAAGATTTACAGAGTTAGAACGCTGGAGACTTTCACGTGAATACTGTAAATTGATCATCCCATGCCTTCCTCTGAAAAGACTTTAAAAATGTAAGCTGGGCTTCTTCTATCCCTTTCCTTAGAAGAATATTCCATGCCTAGTAGATCTGACAGTTAGCCATTCCTTCCTAAATTAGTCATTTCCCTAATCTGCTGTTATTGCCAGCTATATGGAATGACGCGATACTCTCCATGAAGAATTGGTTAAACCCACTCTTTTTAGCAGCAGGGGAAAATCTCCTGATTACATGATGAGGAAGCCAAAAAAATTGTCCTCCTTCTTCATTATGCTTGACAGAAATGCTTATGTACAGGGGTTTTTCCTCCTGAATGGTCTCCAGGCCCAGGAAAATAATCTGAGATCAATTTGTGGTTCTCATGAAGCCCTAATTAGTAATGACATCATGCTACAACGGAATGCTATTAAGCACTTGTTGCTGAGAGAAGGGGTTTTTTTGTGGGTGTCTGTGGTTGAGGTGGTGGTGGTGGGTGGTTTGGGGTCCCTGTTTCCCGGGGATCGGAACTGAACCCCACAAAATGGAGCTTTTGGGGTTTCTTGCAGTGGACTATGATGAGAATCTGTAGAATTTAGACATTAAATTTGCTCAGAGCTTCGAAGCCATCTCTTATGACTTGATTTTTATCAGTAGGCTGCACAACCACTATAACACAAATAACAGGGTAGAAAAGCTGCATCTTTGGGCACAAATGGGTATCTGCAAAACCTCAGGAGACAGAGATAGGGAAGAAGCCCTGCCTCAGCAGAGCAACATACTTTTTCTTCCTTTTTTTCTTACTGTAAGTTAAATAATGTAGGTAAGTACTGAATGAATGGGGGGGGAAACGAAAACAAAAACCCCAAGCAAATTACTGTTTGGGAATAAGCAATAGAGGTAACTCCCTTATTCTATTTAATGTGTATAAAATAAAGAATTGTAGACTGAATCTTGAAATCCATATCCTATTTTGGTTGATGTCAGTGATGACTTTCCTTGAAGAGAGATGAACTAGCATGAGAGTGGCCTGTCATATAAGTATAAACATGTATAATACATATTTCCGATGGTTTTGTTTTGTTATTTAGCAATGAAAGCCTCATGTTTCTAAGCATGAAAGACACCTTCCTTTAGTTGTGCTGCCAATGGTATGGCATGAATCTAACGGTAGGGACTTTTTTTGAGTTTTGGAAGACAATTATGAGAAGGCAGACACAGAGATGTGTTACAGAATCTGTAAATTTTCATCATGAGGCAAGACTGCATGACTTTCAGGAATGTGATTATAATGGAAAGAGTGGAAGAGCTGAACACTTAGTATGATTCTTTAGAATGGAGTCCTCTGTTATGTCAAGGAGTATTATCTGGGGCAGCATTATTATCTGGGTTCAGATGTGTTGTTACTATGGAGACATACTGGCCAAATGGTTTCTGGTTATCACATTACCTAATTTAGCACTTAAATAATGTTTTTTCTTCTGCTTGTGTAATGAATAACATGACTGCTTAGTAAGTCACATATGGTGGCATTTTGTATTCGCAGTATGAAATTTTAAGTATTTAACCAAGTATATATCACCTCCTGTACAGATTGACATATACCATTAATGCCAAAATTCAATGTGCAACATTGAAAAAGCCAACTGATAAATTTAGGTTTCTAACTTTGCATTTTATCCTTCCACCCATGTTTGTTCAGTTTCTTCCTTCTTGTTGTCTATGAGGTGTTAATTTCTTAAGTCCAAAATTCTTGCTTGGTTGACAGCACAAATCTTTTACAGCAAACAGTTCTGTTTCTGTTAAAGCCTTTACCTGAAGACTTTAAATGTTTTGACCTCTAAATGTCAGTGCAGTTAAACAGTAATATTTTATTTCTTATAGTCTTATTTCTGAGACTTAATCAGTCTGAACAAAAGCTCTGGCAATTTATGTATGCAGGGTAGGAAAGAAGGAATATTTTTGAAATAAAAGTACAGGAAAACAAATGGGTTTACAACACCTCCTCGAACACTGTTTGTTAACAGATTTGCTCTAGTAGCTTCTAAATGAACCTTGTCAATGCCGAGATAACAAATCAGATACTTGAGTCAAAGCAAAATGAACTTGAAATCCCTCAAGTGAGGTCAGTGTTCAGGCACACAAAATGCCAACACATTAGTTTCAAATGGAGGAAATGTTTTAATTCTCCTTGGTCCAGATAACAGTGCAGGCTACGTGCTATATTAGAAGTAATAGATGTGTTTAATTTTATGTATTGCCTGAGTCCCATGGCTAAAACCTTGCAATTTAAATCTAAAGGGCCTTTTTGAAGTGGTGGACAAAATCAGAAATCATCAGCACAAGACCCTAAAGCTGAAAACAGCTGGTTCAACTCACTATCAAGGCAGTTGTACCCAAGGTAAGGGTTTTGTGATATGTATTTAATACCACATGTGAAGCCAGGTGAGGATTTCAGTCCTACCTTGACAGACCATATGTCCTCAGCTCCACAGAAACTCCCCTCCCCTCCTCTCCAGTGATCGGTGGAAGAGATGGGGATTCTAAGGCTGGGCTGACACTTGGTTGGGTTCTGCAATTCACTTTTCTTAGTTGATCTCCCTCCTTGAGAAAGCATGCTGCACTTATAGACCCTGTAGAAAATGAGTCTTGGCATCCCTTTCAACACCTTCCTGATAACATTTCTACCCTGGCCTGGAATGCAGCTGTCCTGGGAAAGATATCTCCTGGCATGATGCATGTAAAGTGAGAAAAATGATCTCCCAAACATCTTGTACTGAAAGATCACTGTCTGCTCTCTGAATTTTTTCATGCACACAGCAGCAGCACAGTTACCAAGCTTCTAGCTGAAAATCATGCCAACTGTTTGAGATGACTGTGGCCAAAGAGGTGATGGTAATCCAGATCACAACCGGGAGGCTGGCATGATGTCTATTGTAACTGCAAGGGAATGAGAAGTGCATTGGCAAAATTAAGAATTTTAGTGGGCTGTGATACCAAGTTTCACTTGAAAGTCTATAAGCTCTTTTGTATCTAACTTGCCTAGGGCGACTCTTTTACAGGTACTGACCAACTTAGTACTGAATTAGGGCAAACAGAATTTGTATTTCAGAAAATCATGAAAACTGGCTTTTGATCATGCTGCTTACATTTTTCCTCTTCTTGAAAGCAGCTGTGCTGTTTGAGGGGTCAGTGCTGCCTCTGAAAGCCTGCCAGATGGGTTTCCGGAGCTGGCTTGCTTTCCCAATGGGAGTATTCCTGTGTTGTGCCTCTTGGACGTCTGCCATTGAGCAACCTGCATCTCACAACTGCACCAGCAATGGTCAAAGAATATCCTTCAGCCACTCCTACAAGACTGACCTGCCCGCATCCTCTCAAATTAAGGTGGAAGCAGATCCATTAGAGCATGAAGACAACAGTGGGGTCCAGCTAGATCCTGGGGAGGCTGAGGAAAACGAGGAGCAGAATATAATCTTTAGGCACAACATCCGTGTATATGCACCCAAAGGAGACTGTGAAACTTTGACCCACTTTAAGGCTCTGCTTGAAAGGATGGAGAAGCTTGAGAAAGAAGTGGCAGAGCTGAGAGAAGTTTGCAGCCCTCAAAAGTGCTGTGGGGTAGACCAAGGTAAGTAACAATTGCATATCTGCTCTTATGTCCCAGATACAGCTTATTTACCCTGACATTTGGGGACCGGAATCCATTTGTCAAGGTTATGGGTGTTCTTCTCAAGGGAAACACTTGACTCCTACAGATAGGGCGGTGCTTTGGTTTCTGAAATATGAAGGTCCCAAAATGCGGTAGTACATATTATTTCTGGAACCAGCATGGGGGAAATCTCAGCAGGCATCTCCCAGAAGTGGAAGGGAAGAGTTTCCAAGTTTCACATAGGTAGAAGGATTCAGTGGTGGAATTCCTGGAGGGTGGGAGGGTGGAAGATGAGGGAGACACTTCTTGTTGCTGTCTCTTCCTTTCTTGCTCTTCTTTGCAGTTGTTAAGAATCTGTCTTTTTATTTCCTTCTTTATAACTGATTTAAAGAAGAGCAGAGTTTCTGATGATGATGTTTTGTGGTGGGCACTGGCTCTGCCTGTGATCAAAGCTTTATACCATGTGGTCTCTACGAGAAGATTTAACAAACTAATAGTGGAGTGATGATGGGAAGAAGTGCTGTCTTTGCTTACATGAAAAAAACCCAGATGTATACCTGTCCTGATTTCCAGTAGGGACAGAGTCGATTCTCCCCTGTCTCTATGAGGCACAGTAATTCCCTCCATGTGCTGCAGGCCCGGGGGGCAGCAGGGAGCTGGCCGGAAGGGGCGGGGTGACAACCAGAAGTGGGCGTGGTGATGGCACAGTGGCGGCGTATATTTGGGCTGGGCGGCGCTGGGGTGCAGCTCGGTGGCTGTGACTGGTACCGTGCTGGTGTTTGTGTCCTCCATCCGTGTCACTGTTTCCCTGTAATACCTATTGTTCTGGTAAACAGTTTTTGTCCCAACCTGCGAGTCTGCCTTTTCCTTCCCATCCTCTCCCCACCGCTGTGGGGCGTCAGAGCCAACGGGCTGCCACCTGGCTTTGGTGCTGCCGCTGAGGCCAAACCACGACAATACCAGATGAGAATAATGTGCTCTCCATTTTTATAATAACTGTGCTGAGAAATGGTGAGCTTAAATTACAGCCAGGAAGATTCAGGTTAGAGGCTGTGAAAAACTGCCTAATTGACTCTCTAGGGTGGCTGTGGAATCTGTGTTCTTGCTGAATATGGGATGGATGTGTTGGGAAAAACAAGGGTCCCTCCTTGGGACCAGACACAGGGCAGATGGACAAGGTGATATCTTCAGGTCTTTATTAGTCCATGTGTTCCAGCAATGTTTGTGCTTTCTCTTTGACCTTGGACACACCTTTGCAGTACCTGTCTATTGCTATATTCCTAATTTTGTCCTTTCTTGCCTTTTTTTTTAATTATTTTTTTCTCACTAATTAATAAATGATTGTATAACATAAAAATATAATTAAAAATAATTACTTTGTGTCATGCTTGCCGTTATGCATCCTTCTGCTGCTCTGTCCAGGTGTCTTGCATTGCAGTGGCCATGGGACTTTCTTCTATGAGACCTGCAGCTGCAAGTGTGACAAGGGCTGGGAGGGCAGTGACTGCTCTCGCCCCGCCTGCCCTGGCCAGTGCAGCAGCCACGGGCACTGTGACGGTGGGAAGTGTATCTGTGATGAGCCTTACTTTGGAGAGGACTGCAGCCAGCAGCTCTGTCCTGAGAACTGCAGTGGCAACGGCATCTGTGACACAGCCAGGGGGGTCTGCCAGTGCTACGAGGAGTTCATCGGAGAGGACTGCAGTGAGAAACGATGTCCTGGGGACTGCAGTGGCAATGGGTTCTGTGACACAGGAGAGTGCTACTGCCACGATGGCTTCTTTGGACCTGACTGTTCCCAGGGTAAGACGTGCCTGTGAGTTATTTCTCCCTTCTTTCTTTTATTCTGTGTTTGCCTCTCTACCTCACATAAACTTTTGGTTAATCCTGTAAGTAAGCCAGGCCTGAGATTACCATGTTCCTCTCTCAGTTCTGGTTGAGCTAAAGAAGACTGGTCCTGGTTGTCAAGAATTGCCTAGAAACACAAGCATGCGTGTAGCAGCTGAAGGTGAAAACAACCCAGACAACCAAAATCTCCCCCATTGACACACACAGAAGGGAGGGGGGCCAATAATGCAGAACAATGGCAGCTTGCAATGGCAAGGACCATCAGGAGGAAGAGACTTCCCCCAAAGTCTGACATGTGCAGACTGAAAAGGGTAGACCAGTCACATCAGGAGAAGTACTTGAGTTGAGTAGTGCAGCCTGATCCATTCCCCGTATAACAACCAGTGCAACTAGGAAAAGGCAGCAGTTATGGTAACAGGCAACTCTCTTCTGAGAGGTATGGAGGCACCCATTTGCCAACCTGTCGTACTCTCTAGAGAGGTGTGCTGCTTACCAGGGGCTTGTATCAGGGATGTCACCGAGAGATGACTAAGTCTTACACAGTCTATTGTCTGTTGTCCACTGCAGCCATTTCATGTGGGCACAGGTGGTACTTCCAGGAACAGTCTTGGGAGCATTAAGAAGGATTACAGAGCTGTGGGAGCACTGGCGGTTTTTTCCTTAATCCTCCCTGTCAAAGGGAAGCAGGGTCTGTTGAATCAGGCCAGTCGACAAACAGTTAGAGAAGTGGTGCCAGGGGTTTGGCTACTTAAGCTATGGGACTTACTTTGAGAACCCAGGTCTACTGGGAGCTGATGGAGTCCACTTGTCAAGAGGAGGCAAAGAGCATCTTCAGTCATAGACTTGCTAAACTCTTAGAGGGCTTCAAGCTAAAGTTGCCAGGGGAGGGAAACCTCAATCCAACCTACTCCTGCCAGTTTGATACCAATGCCAGCAATAGGTGCCCAGAACCTGGAGAAGGATCAGAGGTCAGTATGAGAGCACCTGGAGTGCAGCACCAAGGCCACTCCAGGCAGTAAATTAGCTTCATGAAGGGCCTGACTTAAATGCCTCTGTGCAAACACACTTAGCATGGGGAATAAACAAGAGATGTGTCCATGCCTGCAGCACTATGGTCTTATTGGTGTCACGGAGATATGATGGGATGACTTCTGTGGCTGGAGTGTTGGAATGGAAGGATACAAGTTCTTTGGGAAGGACAGGTAGGAGAGACAAGAACAGGGTGTCACCTTCTATGTCAATAACCAGCTGGAGTATGTGCAGCTCTGCCTAGGGATGGATGCAGAGCCAACTGAGACCTTGTGGGTCAGGATTAAAGGGAGAGCAGGGACTGGTGACATTACAGTGGAGGTCTGCTGTAGGTCACCTGGCCAGGAAGTCTGAATGGACAACACCCTCTGTAGACAAATAGGAGCAGCCTCATGTTTGCAAACCTTAGTCCTTATGATGAGGAGGATGCACAGCCACAGCAGGATGCTCACTACCGTGGGCTACAGGAAAGCAGACTTTGGCCTCTTCAGAGATCTGCTTGGTAAAGTATCGTGGGATAAGACCTTGGAGGGAAGAGGGGCCCAAGAAAGCTGGTTAGTATTCACGGATCACCTCCTCCAAGCTCAGGAGTGATGCATCCCAACAAAGAAGTCAAGCAAAAGCACCAGGATACCTGCCTGAATGAACAAGACCTCCTGAACAAACTCAAACAGAAAAAGGAAAACTGAGAGGGTGGAAGCAAGAACAGGCAGCCTGGGAGGAATACAGAGAAATTGTCAATGTCAAGGCTGAAGTATTCAACTTCAGGGGGCTGAAGCAGCAGTGGGCTGAGCAGCAGGTAGTGCTCAGGTAGCTCAAATTCTCCATCCAAATGAGCACTCTGCATGAAAACTTCATTCCTCCTTATCCTTCCACACTATTGAAACATCTTTCTCTGTGGCTCCAGCACTCTTCTATCCTGTCAGTAGACCAGGACTTGTTGCTCAGGAAGCAGCAGCTGTACAAAGGTGGTAAGCAGAATTGGTTTTCCCAGAGCAGAAATAATTTTCCCAGAGAACTGTTGCCCAGTCAGCTTCTCCCGAAGGGCTGGCTGGGGTCCAGCCTTGGATCCTCTTCTTTACACATCTGCAGCTATTTTACAGGCTGTGAAAGTGGCCTCTGTTCTATGAATATCAGAGTGAGTGAGCACTGCAGAGTTAATGCATGTTGCACGATCCATTGTGTTACTATTTCTGAGCACTATACCTCCACTCCTGCTTAACTATTTTAGGTCCATAGGCAAATGTTTCCTGTCTCAGCATCTGTAGCCAAGCACTCCTCTCCCATAGCTCTGAAAGTGCCTTTTCTGTTCCAATTTGGTTTAGATTTATGCATTCTGTGAGGTTTACACTGAACACTGTTTTTATTTATTATTATTACTACTATGTTTGTATGTGTCTCAGAGCATGAAATTACATATTTTGGTGTATATTGCCATGGTAACAGGAATGTCTAAACATCCAGAAGCTACTGTCAAGCATGCAACAGTGCAATTAATGTCTTGCAATTCCTTGTGAAGGAAAACTAGAGGACAAGGACACACTGAACAGCAGGTATTTGCCTGTGCTGTTTCTGGATTTTGTTTACTGGCATTCCAAAATAGCACTGTGGGATATCTGAAGATGAAGAAATCAGCAGTTTAAATCAAGGGTATCCACAAAAACAATTGTTTGGTATCTTCGCACAGTATTTGTTTAACCAGGAAGTCTGTGTGTTGGTGCTGTAATTAAGAAATTGGAAAGGAAGACGAAGAGGAACTCTTTGTTGTTTCCAGGGAAGCCAGGCTTCCCAAGAAGCCCCCATCTGAGGTTTCAACCCAGCCCTGGATCTATAATTGTGCGGCTCATTTCCTGCTTGCTTTGGCCATTAGGGCCTCAGCTGGCCTCTGGGTGAGAAGCTGCTTGATAGAAAGAGGTTGATGACAGAGCAGAATGCAAGATGGACTCTGGAACGACCCACAACCACCCATCCTCCTAATTCACCTCACCAATTAGTGCTCTGTCTGTGCTCACTTCAGGCTAGGAGGTCTTCTGCTGTCAGGGAGCAAGAGGGAGCAGTTTTCAAGGGTTACCAAATCCAAGCAGTGCCTCCCTCCCCATCAAACCTTCATGAGGCTGCTTCCCCCTGCTCTGACCAGGCGTGTCTTTGTCCAGTTCTGAAGTGCTTGCATTCCTCACATTGTCTGGAGAAGATGGCTCTGGTGCATCTCAGGGCAGAGCAAAAAACACTTGTAAAAACAGATCTCCCTGGGCTAGAGAGTCACTACCTTTGCAAGAACCCTTCATCAAAACCTCCTGCTCGGAATCACAAACTGCCCTAGGCATTGTCCTAAGCAGATGATACTAGTTTCTTATGCCACATATCTTCTTTTCAGAAAGGCAGATACAATCCTCTTCCAGACTACCCTTAGACAAGAGATAAACTACACTATATGTATTTAGATTCTTTAGTATTTTACTGCAAAACTGGATTATTCAAAATCCAGCTTCTGTATCGCAAGGAGAGGGAGGATGAATGTTCTCACATTTTGTACAAAGTTTTCATCAAAAGTGATGACACGCACAAGTTGAGGGTGGAACTGGAGCTGTGAATTATACAAAGGCATGAATGCTGCCTTTCAAGTGAGAAGAATCTCATGATGTTTTCTGGCCTAATGTTGCTGATGCATGCCGTTTTACAGGCACTTGCTACCTGTGTTTTGCTATTGGTTAGTGCCTGCTAATGAAATACAGCTTCTGAATGGTTTGATTGGTTTATAATGTGCTTATTTGTAATTAAAATTAGGTAAACTTTCTGACAGATCTTCTACAGGACTGCTTTAAAGGCCTGCTTCCAGACACTGATGATCTCTCTGTCTTGAGGCAAAAAGGTTAAGGCATGGTTGGTGTCCTGAAATTTATTGTGTGCAACAGATTTGCCCGGATCTCCTGCAAGCACCAAGTGTAAGCTTTTGTCAGCATAAAAGCTTAATTTTCTACCTCTGCCATGGAGAAGCTATGTTCCCCAGTTCTGGGGACCAGTTGGTATTTTGAAATAACTCTGAGTGATACAAAAAGAAGGTCTTTTCTTTCTCTTCCTAAAGGCATCGGCAGGGACAACTTTATGAGAGAGTTTTCCTTATGCCAGTGTGGGTTTAGAAGTTGGAACGAAGAGTCCAGGAAATGATTGTATTTGTTACTGACTAAAATGTTCGTTCATTTTTAATGATATGCTCTTGGACAGAAAGAAATGGATAAATCCATGATAACCTCAGACTTGGGAGTTCCAGTTCTGTATTATCTATGTAGTTGAAATAAGTTTGAAAAAACTTCTTGCATAGCCATGTGAGCCCTGGACCAAATGCTAAGACATCATCCTATAAGATATCCAAACCATGCAATGTTTTTTGTTTTTGTTTTTTTCCCCCCTCTTCTAGTGCTTGCTCCTCAGAAGCTGCAGCTGCTGAACTCCACAGAGAACTCTCTGGCTGTCAGCTGGGATCAAATAATTGATGTGGATAATTACCTCCTTAGCTATTATCCAGTAGGGTATGAGACATTAGTGAAACAAGTCCCTGTGCCTGAAGAGCAGCTCAGCTATGAGATTGTGGGTCTCCGCCCTGGCACTGCATATAATATCACGCTTTATCATGTGAAGAAGGGGATTGCCAGCGAGCCCAAGTACCTGGAAGCAAGTACAGGTAGGAGCAGGCAGTCTTTTTCTTCACAGTAAGAAGCTGTAGATCCTTAAAATTAAATTCAAACAAGTGGAGTGAATTGTTTGGCTTTACACGTTTGTAGCATCCTATCTGAGCTCTGGAGAGCTCTTTCTCTTCCCAGTCAGTTTTGTGGTTTTTCTCTTCTGGAGAATCTGTTTACAGGTACATATTGTTGAGGCTGAACATATTGCAAATTTCCTTGGGTCTCAGAGCACACAACTGGGGAGGGAGGGGAACTGTTTAGCAACCTCCTGTCCTGTATTCATCTTTTGGTGCTCATCCTGCTTCCCCGTGGCCCTTTGCTGTTCTTCCCAGTCCTGTCTGTACTCAATGCTATCTGGGTGACGGAGGAGATGGAGCATTCCCTGGAAGTGGAGTGGGAGAACCCGCCAACAGATGTGGATTATTACAAGCTGAAGTTCAGATCCCTGGTGGAAATGGATGAGAAACAGGTCATGGTGCCCAAAAGCAATGACCCTAAGAGCAGACACATCATGACTGGTGAGTACTTGTGGGTATTCCATACAGGGCGGGGAGAACTGGCAGGAGTGATTGATTGTCAGACCAGAGTCCAGAGACAATTATTCTCTTGTGTGAGAGGGGCCAGTTCTCCTTCAGCTTGTGCCTGTTGTAAGACAAGGTGAGATCTATTGGGGTTCCCCAAGCCCATAATAACAGGTGTCTCCACGAGGCGAAGTTTCTATGCTCTGTGGATAGCAAGTTGCAAGGCGTATTTATTCAGCTTTAATTCTGTCCTTGCTGGGAATAAAGTATATTCTATTTCAGAGCTGGTAACACTCATGTTAAGGAAATCCTCACTTTCTGTGTATGTCAATGTGTGCCCTAATGGCAAACCTGCACCAAAAGTGCTACCAAGGTATTCTCAAGACAGAAGGAAGTTAGATAGAAATCTAAACTACAAGTTCCTCTCTGCTACAAACCAAGAGCTGAGTAGACTAAACAAAATAGGTTTCTCTAAGAAAAATTACTGTCTTTCCTAACTGTCTATAATGCTCCCCTTTACTCCTTGTAGGCCTGAAACCTGGCACCGAGTACGAGGTCACAATCATACCTGTGAAAGACAATACAGAGGGGAAACCATCCTCAGTGAGTGGTAGGACTGGTATGTAGGAAGTGTGTTTTGTTTTGTTTTTGTTTTTCTTTTTTATGATACTGACATTACTACAGCATTTGGAGACAGATCTGTCAAGATCACTGCACAAAAAGTGCACAGTTGGCTGCTTCTTCATGCGTGACCTGCGATCAACTCTGCTTATGTCTTGTTTAAGCTTGTCTGCATGATACATTAAACACTAAACCTAGCCCTAACTGAGTCTTTTGCCTTGGGTTTAAACCTACAATAACTTCATCCTTGACTAACAGCTCCAGCCAGATGCAGGATAAGCACGATGAGCTGCCCTCTGTATGAAATAACAACCTGCAAACGAGCTCAGAGCTAGGTCCAGCAGTAACTCAAAGTTTGCTGGTTCATGACTTCCCGAACTAGATCATTGACAGAATGACCTTGCCCTTATCTTGTAACAGAGCCCCAGTTAGACATAATCAATTCCAGCTTGGGGGGGGCACAGAAGCATCTTTAAGCTGGCTTCTGCTCTGACTGTGTGCCCAGTACAGCTCAGAAGGCCTGGCAGATGCTGCTGTTACTTGACTGCTATTTTTCCTGTAATGGCAACTTAGGCATTCCAGACCTGAATGTTAGAGCATATCTGGAAACCCTGATGGTTCATTGATGCTTCAAGCTCTTCAAAAACATGGCAGAGTATTTTTGAGCTATTACATTTAAAGGAAAGACCTTGAAGAATTTTGAACTCTTGTTCCACCTGTGAGATTCTGCAAACTCTGAAATCCAGCTCCCTTACAAAAGGGTAGGTGTGCTGTGTCCAAAGACTGAAAAATTCCGGATCAGGCCTGATATTCCTGGGGTTGTCTTGAAAATTATTCTATTAAAAGAAAATTGATTTAAACCAACAAAAACTACAATCTCTACAATGCCATTGTAAGACTGCATTTCTTCCTAGCTCTCATTGTTTAGAACGCCCTTAGCTTATGTTTTCAAGCTTCCTCATAGACTTGAGGGATGCAAAACTTCTTAGAAAGGAAAGTCAAATCCATGATGAGTCATCCTGCTCATGTTTGTATGTAACCTATGGAACTTAGGAGCTTTTACTAAGACAAACAGCAGCTATTGCTACCACTAAACTCTGATTCATCACCTAAAATAGCAGAAGGCTTGGGGGCGTCTGAGAGACAGGTCTGCAGCACAGACAGAAAAGGAGAAGCAAGGAATGGCTGATACTGGAGGCAGAGAAAGGATGGGGCCTGTACTTGGGAGGGCAAGCAAGGAGGTAATGCTCAAGTCAGTAGCCATGGAAGGTGAGGCAGGTCACCTGCAATCTCTTCCTGCAAAAAATAGCGGAAAGTTTCAAATAAATGGCAGAAGAGTCCTGCTTTCTCCCTTCTCTGACTACGCTTCATTCTCCCAGATGCCTGCCTTTTCATGAGGGCCTAGAGTAACTTTGTGTTTTAGCTGGCCAAAGCAGCAAGGCAAAAATTAAAAAAATGCATGTGGTGTCAGGTATTGTAGTAGTTTTAATTCAGCTGAAGTTTCCTAATCCTGCACTTTGAAATGTTCTCTCAGGACTTGATAGCCCCACCAATGTGGCAACTGACGAAGTGACAGAGAACACAGCCACTGTCTCATGGAATAAAGTTCAGGCTCCCATAGACAGGTACATGGTGAGATACACCTCAGCTGATGGGGACTCCAAAGAAGTGGAAGTGGGGAGTGAAAATGACATTGTCACCTTACTGGGTCTGAAGCCAGGCATGGAATACATCATCCACATATGGGCAGAGAAGGGATTCCAGCGGAGCAAGAAGGCAAGCACCAGAGCTGTGACAGGTAAGTTGTAGCAGCAGCAGGAACTGAGTTTGAATTTCAAGCTCCATAAATTTTATTTATTTTTGCAAAGCTTCTCCTGCTTTGCACAGGTTTTTAGTGAGGCAAAAAACTCCTGTCCTTCTTACTAGTGTGTCTGAAAAGGTCTCCAGCTCAGCTTGAAGGCTCTTTCTTTTGAGTTCTGTTGTGGACAGGCCCTGTGGCAAGGCACCAGGTACCATTGGTGCAGAGAACAGTGAAACAGCCTCAAAACTTAAGCATCGTAACTGGCACGTGTAATTCGTGCCTTGTCTTTAAAATGCCATAAACCACCTCTAAGTTTTTATTTGATTGCCTATTGTGGCCTTTCCCAACAGGACAGGGAGCTCATGCATGTTTTGCACAGAGTGTTTGTTAAAAATGAAGAATAAATTTCTTGGGATCATAAAGTAAGGATCATGTGGAGAATCAAGTTTCCAAACAAGTCATTTGGTCGCTGTCCCTTGGTGGCCAGGAATCTCCACTTGGAGAGTGCTTGCAGCAGGGTCTGCAGCCGGATTGGGAAATGCCTCAAACCACTGTTTTGCTCAGTTTTTATAATCCAGCCAGCCATGGTCTGACATGGCTGTGTATGTAGGAGCAGTTTCTGCTGATGATTTACAAATGTCTTATCTGTGTGCAGTCTGTGCTTCTGCAGCAGAAATTACCTAGGGGAGTGTTTGGGATGCTCCCCTCAGGATGTTAACCTGCACATTTAAGCATATAAATCAGACTAGGCACAACAGGAGCTGCCTTGGGGAATTTGTAGAACTGTCTTAAGTTCCCACTCAGAGGGGATTGATAAGGATCAGTCAAATGCTTAATTATGAAGATCAGTCAAACACGTACTTTTAAGTTGTACCATTGTCTCAAGCCAGCCAATGTTCTTGCTGTGACAGGTGACTGGCTGGGAAGCTCCAGAACCACCCAGGGAGTTCAGGAGTTAAATGCACTGCAAATGCATACAGGCACAGCCTATACCCAGCTGCAATGCAATTATAGCTGAAGAAAAAACTTGATTTTCATATCACTTAATTTTCATATCTCTCAAGAAAATCATTCACTTGATTATTTTTTTTCTTGCCACAGGTGAGAATCTTAAACTGCCAACTGGCTGAGCTGTGATTATTCAAATGCACATTCCCAGTCTGTGCTGCTCTAGGGTGACACAAAAGGGAGGCAGCATATTTCATTAAAATTAGGATGGATGTATTTTCATCTCACAAAAGGGGTGAGATTAGCACACACAGGTGGAAAATCACAACTTTCACCACAGCGAATGTGCAGTAAATCACAGTGCAGCTAAGCTGGTGTGTGGTGAATTACAGTGTAGCCATCAGATGGCTGTGTATTTGTGCCCTGGAGTTTAGAACCTTCAGCAGAATAAGCCAGAATAAGAAATGCTGTTCCAGTAATTCGGGAGGCATCTGCAAGTCCTTCATAACTCAGACTGCTGAGTTGTATTTAGCAGTTCAGTAGAAATAACACAATCAACAAACCTAACAGAAAAAACCATGCTCCCTCTGTAGGTCATGGGCTGTTGGCCTGTCCTTGAAGGGCCACATTCCTGCCGGCTGCTTTGGGGTAGTGACTTAAGGCTCATGAAGTATAGTGTCATGGTTTTGTCTCTGAAAAGGACAAGGGAAGGCTTGTGGTAATGGGAGGAGACTGAAAGTGGCTTTTTTTTGTGTGTTGGAGAATCTGAAAGTAGTTTTTGCTGTCATTGCCTAGTTCTTCACCTCGGAACTTCTCTTAAGAAATTGTTGGTGTAGTGTCCCCATAGTGGTCAGATGGCTGACAGAAGACACAGTCACAGTCTCCTGGGATAGGGTCTGGCCTCTGGTAGACAGGTACTTGGTGAGATACAACGTGACTGATGGGGACAAAAAGAACTTGAAGGTGGGGGAAGGACAAGAGCATCACTGCTCTGACAGGACTGAAGCCAAGCAAAAAATATGCCACTGGCCTCTGAGCAGAGAGGGGAGCCCAGCAGACATCAAAGCTGTGACAGGTAGGAAGTTTTGCTTTAGTATGAAACAGTCTTGTCCCAAGAGAGCTGCATTTCAGACAGATTCTGAGTGGGCAGTTTGATTTTTGGATTTATTCCTAGAGCAACGCAGACAAGCAGTTGTGATCTTCAGAAAGCAAGAGAGAGTAACACTGTATTCTGCATGGGCTTTCCTTTCTGCCTGTGCTTTTGTTGCCAGCAAAGAGCCCTGCTGTTGCAGCTGTGAGGAGACCTAGACCCCAGCTGAAGTACTTCAGAATTGGGTACCTCCCAGCTTTGTAGTTCAGGCTCATACTTTATAAGAAATAAAAGATGAGAAGTGGAAGAAATTGGCTGGACTCTTGAGGGGAAGGAGTAAGTGTAGCTTGTGTTCTTTGCTCCTAACTGTTCCTGTAGAAATCAACAGCACAGCTCACCCAGCACGGGGGCAGAGGGCTCGCCCACCTCAGCACTGGCATACAAGTGTGTATACCAGTGCATCAAGAATGGTACCCACCTTGTTTTATCCACCTTGCACTGTATTGAACAGTATAAAATAATTTGGGACCACAGATGATGATATTCAATGGGATTTACTGATTTGAGCTGCAGAATTAAAACAAGCAAGCTTTTGGACATACAAGCCCTTTTTAGGTCTTCATGCACAGAATCATTTCCCAAAGCTCATCTGTTTTTCCAAATATATTTGACAGTCTAATAAAACATACTCCCTCTGCTTTATAAAAATTGTGTTGTCTTTGTCTTTAGACCATTGTGATCTCCATAGCACTATACTAAAACTTCTAATTATTATAACTTTTACATACAGAAATTGACAGCCCAACTGAGCTGTTGACTGACCAAGTGACAGAGGATACAATTACTCTTTCCTGGAACAAAGTCCAGACTTCAATAGATAGATACAGAGTGAGCTACACCTCGGCTAATGGGGACACAGAGGAGAGAGAAGTGGAGAAAGACAAGAATGTCACTGCCTTGACAGGATTGAAGCCGGGCACGGAGTACATCATTTACATCTGGGCAGAAAAGGGAGAACAACAGAGCAAGAGGGCAAGGACTGAGGCTGTGACAGGTAAGAGAGTGTAAGTTACAGCCCAGCTTTGCCTTAACACTGATTAAGTCCATCCCAAGGCTCTTTCGTGGCAGAGGGAGATTCAGACTTAAGAGATCAAGTCTTCAAGTTAGTGTACCTTGCTGTGAAACCTATTTAGCTCGTCACAGAGAGATTCTAATTAGTTGTATGTGCTACAAATGGGCTTCTTGTGCTGTGATTCTTAATAGGGATTAAGGAAAATGAAGCCTTTTCAGGAGTGTGTCGTGTATTTGTATTAACCTTGTTTTATTTTGGTTGGTGAGTTTTTATCCTTCATCATGGAATAGGAAAAGGCTCACTTCCTTTTCAGATGAAGAAATTGAAGTGCAGGGAGATTAGCAGCATGCAGGATGCCTTTTCTTGCAATTGGATGATTAATTCTTGTTCCCCAGTTGTTCTTACCAGGACTTACCTTCCCCTGTGCAACCAGTCCTGTACTGGTACATGACAATACTGCAAAGCTGAATGTCTGAATTGATTGCAGGCTGTTGTAAGTGTTTACAAGACCCGTGCTCTAGGTCAGGGGCTTGCTGAAGGAAGGTGAGTAAATGTGTACCCGGGTCATCCTGGTCTCATAACAAAAAAAGCTCTGATTGTTTTTTCACTTTCTGGATAGAAGACATCTGTGTGAGCTTTAGAGGCTTGTGACTGTGAGAAAAGGAGAAACTGACAATATCTTGCTTGGCAAAGGTTCTGTTCTATCTGGGTCAGGACTGCCTGTGGTGTTCCCTCAGAAAGCTTCTGTACAATTTAAAGGATTAAAGACCCCGGTCAAATCACCTCAGACCTTGATACCTACTAGCTTTGTGGGTCCAATCAGTGTATAATTGGAAATGGGACTTGAAAAAAGATAGAAACTAGCAAAGCCCTTGAGGGGAAGGAATGTCACAGTTCAACCTGACTATGACAGCCTGTGTTCTTCGCTTTTAACTGTCTCTGCAGAAATTGACAGCCCAGCTCACCTGGTGACTGACCAGGTGACAGAGAACACAGCCACCATCTCCTGGGATGGGGTCCAGGCTCTCATAGATAGATACGTAGTGAACTACACTTCTGTTGATGGTGACACAGAGGAGACAGAAGTGGGAATGAATGAGACTACCACAACTCTGACAGGACTGAGACCTGGCACTGAATATGTCATATTTCTCTGGGCAGAGAAAGGAGCCCGGCAGAGCAAGAGGATCAGCACTGAGGCAGTGACAGGTATTCCAGAGAATCTTTGTGGTTCTATATTGCACTGTGTTGTGGACGTGATCTAAATTTCTGTCCTGCTTCTTTCTTTTTTTTTTTTTTTTCTGGCCTGTTGCAGAGCATATACTAGACACTGCTTTGTCTTGTGGTCACCTATGATGAGGGGACATCCATGCTCCAGGCACCTTAAAGCTTCAGATAAACAGTGTCACATCTAGAGAACTTTTAGGAACTATTACCTGCTCTCTTAGTTTAGAAACTCAGCCCAATGTGAGCTTCACAGCACTTGGCTCTGCGGTCCTCACTTAGCAGCTTTGCCTGCTCTTTTTGGTCTTCAGGTGTGCTAAGCTCTGCAGGTATGCCTGAGCTCTGCCCCACAGTATACACTACTGCTATTGAATCCTGCCTAAACTTTGGATGTTTCAAGTCGTGTCACTGAAAAGAATGATATTTATCAATTATTCAAGACTTAGAAGGAAACACCTCTACTTTAATCATCTTCTCCCAAAACTTGAAAAGGTAGCAAATGGTTTGAACCTGGGTGAAGTCTCTTAACTGTCAGTAATTCACTTTGTATAATCAAGGCTTTTGCTTACTGAAGTTGCCTGCTTAGCTAGACTGAAGACTGTTTGGCAGAGGACCCTGCTAGCATTTCCTGGGAATGAGGGAGGACACAGGTCTTGCTGGTCTCATTAGTTTGAAGGCAGATGTGCTGCTCATCATCTACGTGTGGGCAGGGAAAGGAAGCCAGCAGAACAAGAGAGCAAGCACAAACATTCCCGTGGGTGAGCTGTGATCTTGGGTTGTGATTTTGCAGCTATGGAAGGATGGAATTAGCTATTATTATGTTCACCTTTGGCCACCTCTTTTGCTGACTTTCTATCCTCAGTCATACTGTTGGCACCTTGCTGGCACCTCACAGCTCAAAAAGAGGTATTTGGGGGGGGAGGTGTGTGTTATAAAGGGGAGTGTTGGTGCTGCCTCAGTCTCCCACACCTTTTTCTTTGCCTCAGTGTTGATGCGGACTCCAGGGCTCTGCATGCTCCCAAATAACTGGATAATGGATCTTTCTCAAGGCTGCATCAGACCTTAATTCTTATGAATGTTAAATAACTTTCAGTTGGACCTTCTTCTGCACAATCATTCTTCCCTGTATCTCTGCTTAATAATTTACTCATGAGGCCTCTGTGTGAAGATGGCTGTGCCTCAGTGCCTTACCTTGTCTTACTCCAGTTCTGCATTGTCAATAGCAAGCATGGTTAGCTGCTGAGATTCAGAAAAAGCTACAGATGAGTTAGTCCGTTTCAATCTTAGCTTCCTGGGCTTAAAAGAGAAAAAAATTTAAGGGGAACACATGTCTTTTAGTTACCCACACTTTCTACTTTGCACTTCATTTCTTAGAAATGGACATCCCAAAGAATCTGGTGACTGACCGAGTGACAGAGGACACAGCCACCATCTCCTGGGATAGTGTCCAAGCTCCCATAGACAGGTACATGGTGAGCTACACTTCTGCTGATGGAGACACCAAGGAAATAGAAGTGCAGAAGGACAGGAGCATTACCACCCTGACAGGACTGACACCAGGCATGAAGTATACCATCCATCTCTGGGCAGAGCTGGGAAGCAAGGAGAGCAAGAGAGTGAGCATTGACATGCTGACAGGTAATTGCAGACAGGAGGGAAGTGAAACTGGGTAGGAGAACCCTAATCCTTTGTTGGTTTGCATTTAGTCATCTCTCCTCACATTAGAAGGTAATGAAGATGTCCAGTAGTAAATCCATTGTGGAGATTCAAGTGTGTGAGTATAGGCTACCATAACAGAGGCTGCTGTTAAAGAAGACCCGGATGTTGTAATGTAGGAATAGTGGCAAGGGATGGTACCCAGCTTATTTCACTAGTCTGTGAAAGCATGTGGTGCTTTGTGTACTGTTAACGAGTCCACCAATAACAGAGGTTTAACAGCCAAAGTTAAACCATTTTAGAATTGGGGACAGTTAAAAATAATGGCCTGCTCTTTGACTTGTGACTTTGGACTGGCCCTAGGAGACTGCCAGGCAGGCTTAAATCTGTCCTGTTCAGTCAGCCATAAGGATTGCGGTGTACTGGGAACATTTCAGGGTCACTCCGTACCCATTTGCCTTGCTAGTGTACTTTCCTTCGTTTACGAAGCAAGCTGGGGTGAGACAGAAACATTGAGGCTTGGATTTAAGGCAAGATGCCAAGCAGTTCCCCAGCACTTACAGAGGTCGAGGGCAGATGACAGAGACAAATGGAGATCTCTTGAGGCTGAAAGACTGAACCTGTCTGGAACTGGAAATACAAGGGGACTTTTAGCTGAAGTTTTTTTTGAACTGGAATGAAAATGGAGGCACCTGGAGGCTTATATGAAGTGAAGCTGCTGGGAGAGGGGATGCATTTAGAATTAGTAGGAATATTCCTGAAACATCTGCACAAAAATTTGGAGGGTTTTTTTGTGTATGTTGTTGTTTTTTGTTGTTGCTGGGTTTTTTTGGTTTTTTTTGGGTTTTTTTGGTTTTTTTTTTTTGTGTGTGTGTGATGGTTGGTTTTTTTTTTTTTTTTTTGTTTGTTTTTTTTTTTTTTTTAATATTTCCAAGGGGTTTGTATTTTCCAAGAGTTATATTTCCAAGAGTAATGATAACTCTGCAAAAATAATGCAACTTCTAAGGGGAGGGAATGACACACATGACACTTTCTTACTCAAGGTGATTATTCCCTGGCATTCAGAACAGCTGTGGCAGGGAGCTTTTCTGTGGTCATCTCCTGCACCCAAGGAAACGCTAACTGGTTTTCAAAAGCAGTGCTGTGAAACTGTAGGACTCTCTAAGGCTGCCCTTCCCCATCCCTTGCTTCCTGTGGTGGATTTGGTACCTTTTGGCTCCCTCTTCTGTCCAGCGGGAGGCACACATGTCATGGGCTACGTGTGACTTGGTTTTTTTTACAGCAATTGTTTAGTGGTCTCCCAAACGAAGTGTTAATTCGTTAGATAATGAACTCACGCCAACTTGGAGCCTAGTGATAGGTGATCTGCAGTTATAATGAACAGCCAGTGTTTTAAACAACGTGCTCTGGGAACGTTGGTGTTGCTATCCCTGTTGTTCTTGTATTCAGTGTTCTGATTTCTTCTTCTCTGCCTTTGTATCTGTTTTAAGTGGTAACCCTGTACGTAACAAGTGCAGTGTTTCCTGGGAGAAACCACACTACTCCACGCTTGCAGTTATCTAAAACAGACATAGCGTGGCCTTGTCTTCTTCCGTGGCCTTTTCACAACTTTAATATTTCACTGATGCATTATAATTATTGTTGTGTTTATCCTCATAGCACTCTTCAGGGTCTGGGAAGTGTTGTTGCCTGGTTTACGCAGAGAAGAACTGAATCAACAGACAAGTTAAATGACATGCCCCTAGTCCCCTAGTGAGGTCTATGGAAGAGCAGGGAGCTGAGGTGAATTCTCAGTTACAGTTAGCTGTACTTCAGGGTTGGAGCTTTTTTCCCTGAAGGCCAGCACCATGCACCAAGAACCTTCTTTCTAAAACTTGGAAAGCCAAACAAACCCGCTCCTTAAATTGTTTTCCTTAAGATGTTCCCAGAACACCTGAATATCCCAAGCACAGGATGAGAATTAGGGAGAGGCTTCTTCGGTTTTTATTACTTCCAACTAAGCTTGGGAAATTGCCTTTATCCCGAGGGAGGCACTGCAGCCCTGCTGTGGGTGTATCATAAGACAGATGTTTTTTTGACAACTTCTGTGAACTGGCATTGCTTAAAAATAATTTTATTCTCCTCATGCTGAACCTGGGCAGTCTTGACTGCCTGGGAAGAATCAAAGGCTGAGGCAGATGTCAGTGAAGGAGCTGGTGTCACACATAGAGCACAGTCTAAACTGTAAAACTATGGGTTTCTTTGTATTCCTGCATTTATTAAAGAAGGTTGAAACATGACAACAATAAAGCCTGCAAAGTCATTCTTCATCTGCAGTAGGGAAAAAAGGGGTAGGGGCTCTCAGCAGACCACACATGGGCCGTGCTCCAGGGTTGGGGAACAGAGCCAAACCTGACCTGTCTGTGAATGTTCTTCAGGGATGAGCCTGATGGAGGCATCTCAGGGAGACGTGTCAGGACCTCCTGTGCCCTGTACAGTTGAGCCAATTGCAGTGTTCACAAAACATTCCAAACCAGATCCATAGCAGACCTTGCCATTTTTGCTCTTGTTTGCTCTAGACTTCCATGGCTTCTTGGTAACTGTGAAGGTCACTGGGTCACTTTAGAAGTTCCAAATTAACAGGATCAGGCATTAAAAGCTTAGTCCAGGCCCTGTACTGCAGTTGCTGCCTTTCATTTATGCAATGGGAGTTGAATTTTCTTTTCTTTTTCAATAGAGATTGATCCTCCCAAGAACCTCCATGTATCAAATGTGACTCATTCTACTGGGTTGGTTACCTGGACTCCTCCTGCAGCACACATTGATGGCTACGCTCTGACCTACCAGGGTCAAGATGGCATGAGCAAGGTACAGCTAATTCCTCAGCGCCTCAGACCCCACTGAAATCACCCCTATGATTATGGGCTCTGCCAGCTGGGTCTTGTGGGTACATGGTTCACAGGAAAACAGTTTTGAGGGGGAATTTATGCTCTCCACTGCCCGGGAAGGGAGACCTTAAGGAAGGAGATATGCTACTGTCACTAGTAGAAGATATGGAGAAACTTTGTGGCAGTAGAACACCTCTTCCCAACAGACCTCCATATGCAGAGAACACATTTGCTTCTTCACATCTCTTTTTCTAACTTGATATTACCTGGAAAGGCAGCACTCACCAGGATAGAGTATCTTCAGTGTCTGAACAGTGTATCTTCCCTCTGACAAGATGGATTCCATGTTTCAAGGGTTTACCGTGAATGTGCCTGTCTGAACTCTAGAAGAATAACCCTTAAATACATAGAAGTATGAGGCACTGTGGTCAAGAAAAGCTAAATAACATTCAGAGTTGGATTGATCTTTGATATATTTTATTTGGCAGGAAGTACAGCTGAGTCCTAGTGAACAACACTTTGTGCTGGAAGGACTGGAACAAGGAGCTAGGTATACTGTCTTTGTTATGGCCTATAAGGGAGATCACCAGAGCAGAAAGACAGGCAGCACCTTCTCAACAGGTAGGATTTGGCCTTGTTTGTTGCACTTTTTCC
Source organism: Thinocorus orbignyianus (assembly GCA_013400375.1). Classification (NCBI taxonomy): domain Eukaryota; kingdom Metazoa; phylum Chordata; class Aves; order Ciconiiformes; family Thinocoridae; genus Thinocorus; species Thinocorus orbignyianus. The sequence goes on from VXBW01008353.1 coordinate 106,025, forward strand.
CTGTGCTCTGCAGCTTTGTGCTTTATAGTAGAGGTCAGAGGTAGAGTTCATGTTCTACAAGTGCACTGGGAAGCTGTGATCATAAGCAAACCATCTAGCAAGTCAATAACGTGTCTCCTGGCTAAGAATCCATTCTAAGCCACACCATCTGGAGGCCTGGAAACACATCAGGATAGTGTGAGTGGAGATTGCCTGCACTGGTCAGTGCTACTGGCAAACCTTGCTAGCCAAGTGCAGAACAAAACCTCCTGGTGAGCTGCCAGTGGGCAAGAGAGATGATATGTTAGAGATCTTTCTGCACCATCCTAGTCACAGTAGGGCACAGCTGTTTAAGGCTGTGGCGTTGCTTTGCTGCCCAGGTTGTTTTCAGAGGTCAGGAAACGTACACCAGAATGGCAGCAAATCAAATAAAAGCTTGCTCTGGGAGCCTCTTGTACTGTGACAGTGCCCACAGGGATCACCAGTTGTGGACAAATTTTGAAATGCAGAGAAATGAAAGTCCCTGTTTACTGGCACTCCCACTTTCACAAACAAGGGCTCTGCTTCCTGCTCTCACTACAACCCAGGACTGCATCTCCTGCAGCCTCTGGGAACCCCATCCATGTGCCAGTTCCCCAGGCAGTGGGGAAGGCTGCCCGCAGCAACTTGCTGATGCAACTCGCTATGCAGGTTTCTTTACTTCTCTTCCAATACCATGGTTGTTAGGAGACTGTTAAGGGTGTGAAATGTTTCCTCCAGCTCTATGGCCTGTTTTGCTGATGTGAAGCTTTTTGCTGCCTCTGTTCTCACAGTTAGCTTCCTCTACCTGTATCCTGCGGACTGCAGCCAGAGGCAGCAGAATGGAAATGCCTCCAGTGGCATTTACACCATTTACCTGCACGGGGATAGCAGCAGGCCAATGCAGGTGTACTGTGACATGACCACTGATGGAGGAGGGTGGATAGTGAGTAATTCTCTGATCCTCTACCTTTTTTTTTTCTTTATATTTATGAATGTAATCAAGTGGACCTGATACTGGTGTTAGCTGGGGCTCCCTTTGCTCTAGTGTGTTTCAGCTCCTGCCTTGATGGAGGGGCATGTTTTAGGAAGGGTGGTGGATGCTGGTGTACTCCCTTAGACCGTCAGCAGGAATGCTGTGGGAGGCTCAAAGGCTTTTTCATTGTTTGGTCATGAATGCCAGAGAGGCTTAGATTATTACTGATGTACATGAGGGTGCCTTCAACCCTTTCCTAAGGTGAGGTAGTACAGCTTGGTTTAACTGCCTTTCATAATGAGTTAACTAAGCTGTATTATCTCATCCTGACCACAGTATAAGGTTACATGTATGGACAGTTAATGCAGTTCAGCTGATGCCTGTTAGTATTTTAAATGCTGTGAGTATGCACCTGGACCCTGACCACACAGAAGTTGTTGAGTGGCTCAAGGGAATCTGGAGGCAGAAGCAGAAATGCTTTGAGGTGAGGAATGTGCATGAACATGAAAGAGTGAGTTGGAGGTTCTCTGATAGCTGTCTTCCTAAACGATGAAATAAAAATATCTTTATTCCCTTTTTACCTTTAATTTTCAGTGATAAGTGACTTTATTCACTGAAATGAATGGCTGTGTGTTACTGCCCAAGTCCCTCAGATTTTAATGAAATCCACATGTCCCTGTGAATCTTGTCACTAAGCTTGTTATGGTTTAAGTGTTTATATCATGCTTAGATTTGTGCTGTCCATAGGAATTTGTGGAAAGTAAACTGTGAAATTTGCACAGCTAAGTATTCACCCCTGTCAGAAAACAGAAACGAATTCCTGTGTGTATTCTGCTCTGCTGCAGCGTGTTATCAACTAGAGTTGCCTCTTCCTGAATGCTTTCCCTTTTTTTCTGCATTTGAATCAGGAAGAGTATTTCTCACCCCCATCCTCGCTGGCTCTCCTCAGCCTGTCATGAACTCTCACACAGCAATCTTTGCTTTGCAGGTGTTTCAGAGGCGGAGCACGGGCGAGTTAGACTTCTACAAACGCTGGAAAAATTACGTGGAAGGCTTTGGAGATCTCACTGGGGAATTCTGGCTTGGTACGGTACAAGGGTGTGACCAAGTGAAGAGCTGAAGATCAGCTTTGTAGGCGTGCATAAATCCTGAAATATCCTACTCCCTGAGCCTGCAGTCTAGCACTGTCAGCTTTTTGTCCTCCCTAGAAGTGTCAGTGAAGCGTTGATTAATCTCTAAAAGCATGAGAAGTCTTTCCCCTGGCACGTTTGGGCTTTAGAGTAGTCTCAGAGAAAGCCAAAGTCTGCTTATTTTAGTTTATTTCAGGCTTGTGTGTTCCTATGGGAAGAAAAAGAAAGAAATTGCATTTGTGGAAATGCAAAGTCCAGGATACTGCACAAAACTTGGTGTATTAGATCATTTTTATCTGTCTTGTTCTGTTAGAGAACGCTGAGTAGATCAGAGAGTCCAGCACTAAATAGATCAAGGTCTTTTAAGCAAGAGTCTTTAAATGTTCTGGGAAAAATAGAGTTGCACTACAGCCAGTCTTGCACTGGTTTAGGGTGTTTGTTTTTTCTGATACTGCTGTATCTTGCCAGAAAATTAGGTAAGACAGAACAAAATTGGCAAAATGTCACAACAGCATGAAACAGGGAAGAAGGGATGCAGGAAATAGCTGATTTAGCCAAAATAGTTATAGGGTAAGACTCTATGACTGCAAAGGTGAACAAACCTTTCCCTTTTACGAGTAATTCTTTTTTGTTCTAGGTCTTGACAAGCTGCATAATCTCACAAGCAGCAGCCCCATCCGCTATGAGCTCCGGGTGGATTTGTGGACAGCCAGCGAATCAGTCTATGCTGTCTATGACTTCTTCCAGGTTGCCTCGGGCAAGGACAGATATAGGCTGTCAGTGGGGAATTACAGAGGGAATGCTGGTGAGGAGTCCCTTATGCTTGTGCTGTCTCTCCTTTGCACAGGGAAGCAAATGCTGAGACCTGTGTATTTGTTTTGCCAGTAGCATGGGAGCTCATTAAATATTAGGAAGAAATTCTTTACTGTGAGGGTGGTGAGACACTGGAACGTGTTGCCCAGAGAAGCTGGGGATGCTCCATCCTTGGAGCTGTTCAAGGCCAGGTTGGATGGGGTGTTAAGTGACCTGGTCTGATGGAAGGCGTCCCTGCCTATGGTAGCAGGACTGGAACTAAATGATCTTTAAGGTCCCTTCCAACCCAAACCATTCTGTGACTTTATGATTACATCAGATTAGATCAGATGATGTCCTCTTCTGAGGACAGAGTGGGAAGACTGAAGAGAGTGTGCCTATAGGCCCGTTTCCTGCTGAAGACAGGAGAAAGTCACTTTTTCATGGTGAAGAGAGGGCTCTCTAACTCAGTGAAACATCAGCTGAAAAGGCAGGCTGGGAAGCATTTCCACAAGACAGTGTGCTGATAGGGGAGCAACTTCTGGGGCTCCCCAGCTGAAAAACGCAAAGAAAGCAGCTTTTGTTCAGGATGAGAGTTTGCTCAAATTCTTACCACTACCATTGTGTCCATTGTCTTCCACTTATCCTTTAATATCCTCTTCCCATTAGACCTTCAGCTAGGGGGATCCAGCCCTTGGATGTGGCCTCTAACAGCAGCCCTTTAAAATTGTCTAGACCCATTCTGTGCTGTTGCTTTTCCCCTGAGAGGCCTGCTCTGTTCTGCCCAAAGGGTGTATAAGCCCTTAGGTTGAGCAACTGTGGTTTCTTACTCGTATTCTTGTCTTTCATTTCTTCCCTTAGGGGATGCAATGACCTACCACAATGGCTGGAAGTTCACAACATGGGACAGAGACAATGATGTGGCTCTCAGTAACTGTGCTCTGACACACCATGGTGCGTGGTGGTACAAGAACTGCCACTTGGCCAACCTCAATGGGAAATATGGGGAGAGCAAGCACAGTGAGGTGAGTGGTAGAGCTCTGGGGGGGTGGAGGGGAGTGTCTCTCCTTGGAGCAGGAATGATTGCTCAGGCTATCCTAACTCATTTAATTTGAAAATAAATTGATCCATAAGGAAACTTGGAGCTCTTACTCTGTCCTCCCTGGATTCAGAGGACTTGAGCTCATGGCCCCCTGATTCTTGTGGTCAGAGATACTTGAGGTGGAGCTGTCTTGATTTCTGAGGGGAATGCATAAGAGAACACTCACTAGGAGCCGTGCTGGGACGCTGGCTCACTCTCTCATGCAGCCTATGCCTTTGGCTTTTCAGTGCACATCTTGGTGTGCACCTCATTGCACAGGCTTATTTTGGGCTTGAAGATGGATCAGTCCCATTGTGTTCCAAACTGGGTAGAGATTTGATTTATATTAGGCATGTCTGGAAGACTGGTTATAATTACAGTAAAAAGCTGTGAACAATAGCGTCTCTGTTTAAGGGTTAAATGGTACTGAGCCGGGGGGAGGGGGGGGGACAGTGGTAGACTCCCAACACCTTGTCTTTGATAAAAGAAATTCTTTGTTCTTTTCCTAGGGAGTGAACTGGGAGCCATGGAAAGGCCATGAATTCTCCATCCCTTTTACTGAGATGAAGATCCGTCCTCAGTCTTCCAGTAATGAGCCAATCCTGGGGAGGAAGAAGAGATCTCTATCAGGGAAGAGTAAGATCAGGGCTTAAATCAAACTCTGTGCATGACAGTACCCAAGGATTCAATATTTCTTAAAGTTAGAGTCAGACAGCTTTCTCCAATGCGTTGGAGACAGTCGCTGACCAACGTGCACACAGAGACCACTGGATTTGCAACCTGCTAGCCTGCTTCCAGCCTTTGGAACTCCTGATGGTGGGTGATCTGTCAAAGACTTGGAGGGGGCTTGTGGGAAGCATTCAACTTGTAGCTCCCCTGGTTGGGTAAACATGACAAGGACCTGCTTGATCCAATGTATGCAACTTCTATGAACTTCACATCAAACACGTTTTGACACATAATGTTGTTTTCTAAAAACCCACGCTGCTTACTTCTGAATCCTGTCCTTTTCTGGTGCCATCCACTTCAGACTTATAAAAAAAGAAAAATTTGATCCCACTAAAAATAGTATGTCCTTGATTGACATCAGAGCGCGCTTTCCTGAGACCGTCCCCTATCCCTGTCTTGGTCTGTGGTCCTCTTCTGCCTGCCTTCTCATAATTTGGGGCACATTCCCTAATCTTCCTCCAGTCAAAGAGCTAGATTTTAGGAAATGTTGTCAGGCTGCTGGCAAGGCACATTATAACCCAGGTGAGGTCTGTAGTCTGGGTTCTCTAGTATCACATCTCTCCAGATGATTTGCTCTATATTTGGCTTGTCTCTTCTTGCCTCCCAGCCCAAAGAAAAGCCTGAGGAGACATGCAGCAAATTAATCTTCACACTCCTGGATGAGGCCCAGGACAGGGTGAGTGGAAGGGCTATCCTCATCCAAGCTCTGCTCACCATCCCAAGTCTCTGCATACTGCTTGTCTAAGAGGCCACTTACAGACCATGAACAGAATTCTGTATCTGACTGTCCTATCTGTTACCTGCTGCTTCTTCATTAGCAGTGTGGTAGCTGGTGATGCTGAAATGATAATGCTTGTCATCTGCCTCTGAAATTAATATCTCTGGAGTTAAACCGATCCTGCACACTCTCAGTCAGGCTTTTCTTTCAAACTGTCTGCAGATTCAGGGAGGAGCCAGTGCATGGTTTCACATTTGGCTGCTTTTTTCCTCACAGCCATAAAGGTGAGTTTTGTTTTCTTTCCCTGAGCAGATATTAAAATTCTGGACCACCAGCTACAGCCAGGGAAGAAGCATGAGCTCACCAAATGATGCTTGCTCAAAGGCTTCCTTGTCTGAACATGATTGTCCTATGTATTAATGGCCTTTTCTATCCCAATGCTAAGCTGAGTAATACATTTTAAAGCATCCTTTCCAGACTTTGACATAATAAAATAAAACTGCAAATAAAGGAGGTCTGAAAATATTTCTGTCATCTTTGGGCGGCAGATTTATTTTTTCTCCCCCCCCCCCCCCCCCCCCATTTAAACTAAGCCTTCTTTACAGAGATGGAGCAATACCTAGGCCTAGACTGGGGCTGTGAAAATTAGGCCTTTAGAGTCTGCTCCAAAACAGAAATAAGGGGCTATGTGACTTCTTCATGACTTAATACTGCAAAGCAGTTAACCAGTCTGTGGCCACTAGGACCTGGCTGAGTGGAGTTAGCTAGAACATTGTCTCTCAAAGATGAGCACTAAATTCTTCATAGTACTTTTAAGACTGTGTCTCTTGTGTGAATGTGAGGGAAGGAGGAAAGTAATGGAGGGAGGAGGGGAAAGAAAATTGCATTTCAAGTGTTTTGCAGGCTTGGTGCTAAGAGCATGAGTGAAGGACACAGGAACACGATGAGGGTTCTTTAGTGTGGTGAAGTGATTTCTCCCCATTGCCTGCTTATCTGTAGGTGAGGATGGGTTTTGCTATGCTGTTCAGTTAAAGGGCACAGTGTAGACGTGAGGAAGGTGACTGAGGGGTGACCAGAGGACCAGCCTCGCATGCGGCCACTCTAAAAGTAAGTGTATGCTCCAAAAGACAGCAGGTGTGATTGTGCCCAGCGCCTTTTTGTGTTGGAAACAAAACACGATCCCTTTCTAAAGCTGAATCTTACCTGAGAGCAGGGATTATTCTCTTAAGCTTTGAACTTTGTATTTCAGATGTAAAGACATATAAGACACCTTGTTTGCAGTTTCTGAGGACGATTGGCTTGGTCCCTCTAGTTATGGGCCTCTCTTTCATGAGGAAGGATAGTCAAAGTAGCTGCGGCTGGAAAACCATTGTGGGAAGTCAGTATTTCTGAACAGCCACAGGATGGCATCATCTCTTCATGCTACACCGGGAGACCCTTCCCTGTATCCAGGTGGCCTCTGTGGTAAGACCTTTTTGGGGTTAACCAGAGTCTGTGCCACAGCTTTAGAAGCAGGGACTGCTCCAGTAATGCAGTTTGTTTGCCTTCAGGAACTGGCCGTTCTGGTTTTAAGGCTCAGGCTGTTTGGGGTCATCCCATAAAAATTTCACACCCCCTTACAATCTTTGTTTTGCTGTGATACCCGGCCCTGTAACTGTGAGGCCCTAGGGCCAAACCAGTTTCTCAAAACCTCTGCCTTACCCTGAGATCACTTAAATTTTATAGACAGTGAGGTTTGTAACATGTCCAGGGGCATAATATGAATCCTGAAAGGATCCTCTCTGCTTTGGCATTGCTGTGTTGATGGGAGGACTGTCCTGTTGCTGGGCCCCAGGAGCCAGGACCTATCTGGGGTGCAGCTGGCCCAGTGCTACTGTGGACCCCCAGTGAAATTCCACTGCAGGGAGAGAGGTGGTAGATTCTTCAACCACCTCCTCGCTGTCCCAGAAGGAGAAGGGAGAAGGTGTGATTCTGCCCAAAGGTGTTGTATTCTGAATGGTGTACTTTGTGGAGAAGGCAGGAGAGTCTTACTGTACTGAGGAGTTGCTTGGAAAGCAGCAGTGTTGCCTCTGGTCACTGCTATAGGCTTTGTTGGCTGAATAAACAGAGGAATAGTCAGTGACAATCCCATTCTCCCCTCCTAGCAGGATTTCAGGGGCCTGGGGGAGTGACTTTTGCACCTCCTTGATCCCTGGACTGCTCTAGGATGCTCAACTTGACCTCAGCCTCTGTCTGGGGGTTGAGGGGATCCCCTTCCTGGGATTCTCTACCAGAAATCAAATCTGCAGCCCATGCTGCCAAAGAATGCTTGGCCCTCAATACGGTGTGCAGAGCTGCCCTCTGGAGAGAAGCAAGTTGTGCACTGCTCATTCCTTCCCCCCAAAAGTGTGTCTGCCATTTCTAGCTGCTTATTGCTGTGGTCCTGCACGCCCCTTGCCACCGGTCTCCTCCAGAGCCTCAGCTCTGGGCAAGGCACAGCTCAGTGCATCGTCCAGGTGAGAGGCTTTGAGCAACCTGCTCTAGTGGGAGAGGTTGGAACTTGATGATCTTTAAGGTCCCTTCTATTTCTGTCCTTGTAGAGGGAGAGCTCAGTGGTGCACAATTTGGAAAGGCTCTGCCCAGCAGAGCTGCATGCCTGGTCCTGTGATGTGCCCAACACAGCCGGCTGTGAGAAGCTGCAGACACTGTGAAATACTTGTCTGATGAAAACCAACTGTGGTTAACTAGTTCCTCTGCAAGGACAAAAGTCCTCTGCAGCCCATCTCCCAACAGTGCACAAGCACTACTTGTCTTCTTCCCACTACTATTTTGTTTTTGGAGAGAGGAGCTTGACTGTTCACTAACAAGGTGAGGCCATTAAACTTGATTAAGCTAAGCTGTTTCTTTAAGAAAATGTCTCTCCACGCTGCGCAGCTGGTTGCAGCCTCTGCCTGCTGAGTGTTCCCTGTGTCTTATCTAGGGCCAGGACACAGATACAAGAAAAGACTTCCCCAGGAAAATAAACACGTGACTGAGATCTAGAGACACAGCATTTGTTTGCAGTTTGAGAGTCATTTATTTTTGGTTTAAAAAAAATAATTGCAAAAAATATTATTCTTTCTCTCCCTGTTGTATGGGCTGGTTATGAAAATAAAAGATTGATACCGAAATGCAGTTGTGGGGGGGCAGTGCAGGAGTGTGTGAGAGTGGGGACCCACGCAGTGGAGCTTCTGTACCACGTGTCTCCTGCCACTTTGCTAGTGTGGGTGCTGTGGGGTTGCCGCTGCCCAGCTGATGGGTGACAGGTCCTGGTGCACTTCAGGCAAGCGCTTTTTCATTCTTGTCTCAAGAAACAGCTGATTCAGTGCATGGTTTGGCCAAAACAGCAGTCCTTGAGCATGTCAAACCCCTGTGCTTTATAGGGTGCAGAGGGTCAGGCCATCCACTGGTTAGATGGATCAGAGCAGGCTTGTATCCTGGTCCTTCCCTGCCTAGCCCGGGGTGGTTTGAATGATGATTTTGGGGAGCTCTTGAAATTCAGACCTGGCTCTGAAAGCCTGGACTGGAGATGTTGTGTGTGACACAACACAGACATTTTCTTGACAGTTCTCTGGTTCTTGTAGGAATCGGTTGCTCTCGCCTGAAACATTACTCACTAATCCTTCTGGAGAAGGACCTTCTTACTGGGAGCCAGCCATGCAAAGCCTGGCAGCTCCACACCAGGTAGGCTGCACTCTGCCAGAGCTGGCTGCCTCCGTGCCCCTGCTTGTTCAGGTAAGCCTCTGGCCTCCCATGGTGTTTCCCTTCACTCTGTTTTTTTTTTTTTTTTTAATTTCTCCAGGCAGCACCACCCTTCCTCCAAGGCTGCTGGTGCTCCTGGATCACAGCAGGAACACCTGCATGGGCAGCTTTCCTGCCTGTGGGAGGAGGCTGCTTTGCCCACCTGGTGAGAGCGGAGGCAGGAGAGCTGGGAAAAGTACCTGGGTAGGGGAAAAGGAAGGAAGGAAGAAGGAATAATGCAAGCGTAGGGCTGGTTCTCTGGGGTCCTGGCTGGAGTGGGGGTTTGGGACAGAGCCCAGAGCTATTCCTGCATGTTTCTCTCTAGGATTAGGTGTGGCAAATCCTAATTTTTTATAGCATTATATGTTGCTTCCTGTTTTAGAGAAGGCACTCGCTTATTTCAATGCTAACACAGCAAGCTGAAAATCAGGCACATATGGGGTCAATTTAAAGGACTGTCTGAGAAGGAGCCTGTCCTCCCAGTTGTTACCAGTGTAGCCACATGCAGCCAAAGCCCATGATGTGATGTTAGCATCACCACCCTGTCCGAGTCAGACAAAACAGGCTGCACCGGGACTGGGTGGCACAAGCAGCTGCTTCTAATTGGTGGCTTTGCCCTCCTGCTGGTGTGTGTTCTGGATGATGGGGAAAGGCAGCATTGCCCTTGCCAGGGTTGGAAGCAGTTGTGTCCAGCAGCTCCGTCCAGGCTTGCCCACGTGGGTTTGGCTGCTTGTCCTCGAGATGTCTGGCTCTGGCTGGCAGCTCCAGACTGCTCCAGCAGCTTAAGAAAATGGAAGAAAATGGGAGGAAAATATCCAGTGTACAGTCACAGGGAAAAACCCAGATGTGGCAGGGCTTCTCATTGCACATGTGCATCCCTCACTGGCAGAACAAGCTGGAGGAGACAGAGAGTGGGGTGCAGAGGAGACCCCCAGCTCCTCAGGAGGTAGGCTGGGCACACAGACGTTGGGGGTGAGCAGAGGGTCAAATCCAGAGTAGGGATGAGAGCTGTGTGTGGTCTCATTAGCTGCTGTGCCCAGCCAAGCCATTGCACATCCAAGGGAGATGAGGACAGAGAAGGAAGCAGGGTCCAGCTGTATGATGCACCCCTGCGTATGGGACAACTGTCGGTGTTAACTTTAATGCCCTCTGCTCCTACAGCACATTCCAAATTCCAGAGCAGGATGGCTTGACAGTCATACAGAAGCCCTCTCTGTGGCCTACAGAGCTGCCTGCATGGCATCAGCTGGTGGCAGTGTGTTCATCTGCCCAAGGGCTGCAGGGAGAGGGGACGGCCAAGCGTGGTGGGAAAGTGTGTCTGCTGCTTTATTACCGCTTTGGGGTGCCCAGCCCTGCAGCAGAGGGGCCTTTGGTCCTGCTCTTCGTTAGTAGTCATTCAATAAATAACTCTAATGCCCGTAGCTGAGCCTTTACACAGCCTCAGCTTGCATTTCCACTCTTGTAGTAGCGTGGTGGGCTCTCTAAAGGCAAGTTTGTAGAAAACAGTCTTTCAAGAAACACTTTTTTTTAAGTGCTGGTGCAAAAGGGCAAGTCTTGCAGCCTCTTCTCTCCTCCCTCCCTCTAGCCTGGGTGGCAACGCATCCTGCTTTGCTGCTTTAAGATGGTATCTTGAGGTCTCCAAGGTTAGGCTGAGGGCATCTGTCTTCAGATGCTCTCAGTTGCCCTTGGTTTGGTGACTGGGAAGATGGCACATCTTTGAGCTGTGGGGTAACTCTGCACTTGGCTTTCTTTGCATCTTCAACATGGGCTGGGTCTGGATGGAGCCTGGACAGTCAAGTTGTGCCATCTCCGCGGCGGGACAAGCAAAGAAGGTGTGTCTGTGCTTGCACTGCAGGCAGCCATCGATGTTTGTGCAGGGGAAATGTGCCAGCAGCTCAATCTTCACGTGCACGTGATTCTGCCCACCTTTGTCCGTGAGAGGGAGAGCCTCATGCCCAGTCACTATGTGCCAGCCTGGTGCGTGGGCAATGCGCTCATGGTGAGACGTACATATGGCCTGGTGGCAGGTCACCCTGGAGGGCACGTGTCTGCATGCACGCCTGTCCTTTGCAGGGGTTTCTGCCCTTGGGTACGCTGTCGTAGTTGGGGAGAAGGGGCTTGCACAATCCTGTGCCCAACTGCCTTGCTCTCTGCTGCCTCTTCAATATGCTGGGCTCAGCTTCTTTCGAAAGTCACCATAAAGTGGCAGCAGCCTTGGCATCTCCTCACCTCCTGTACTGCACAGGCTGAAAGGACTGGTGCCATCTCAGAGAGGAGGGTCTGAATGCCCTCCTGTCTGTTAGATGGGCAAGGAGGGTCTCTTGTCCAACAAGAGCAGCTTGGGCTGAGCCGAGATCCACAGGTCCTCTTCATCCTTCTTCTTCTTCTTCTTTTTCTTCTTGTTCCTCTCGGCATGCAACTGCCCATTGCTGCTGGTGCCACCTTTCTTCCTCCTTTCTCCCCTCCGGCTGCAGAAGCAGCAGTGGCAGCAGACGAAAATGAATGCAATGAGGACGACGAAGGGCAGACCCAACAGCACGGCCAGGCAGACGGTGTTGAAGACACCTTCCTCGTGCTTGGTACGGATGAGCTCCAAGATGGAATTAAAGAAAGAGCTGATCCTCTGCTCCATGTTGGCTACCTGTGCTGCTCCCTCTGCTTGAAGGCCCCTTGAGATAAGTCCAGCTCCTGTAAGCAGCTAGTGGGCTCCACAGTCGTCCTTGGATGGTGCCTGCAGAGATGGGAAACCACATAGATCATGTGCCTGCTCCCTCAGCAAAGCCTCAAAAGGGTGAGAGGTCTGCTACTTTTGGAGGGGTCTAGGGTCATGGGGACTAGGCCATGCTACCAGCCACATCCCTTTGGGTGTCCCCATCCGACAAATACAGCCTCCCAGGCTCTCCTGGGGTTCATTCTTAGTAGCAGGGATGGGCAAGGAGGGCTTTGGGCATGCCTACTTGCCTTGGCATATGGCCAGGCAGAAATCCTGCCCCCTCTGGACATATACCTCAACCCTCATTTCTTGTCTAGGAAGGGACTTGCCTGGTACAGGCAAAGGACCACTGCAGAGAGTGGTACTGCTGCTATCAGAGCCAGGAGTCAACATCACAGGTCTCACCTTGCCCGCAATCCACCCTGGGATGGGTGGCTGGTTTGGACAGACCATTTCTCATGGTCTGTGCCTGTCCCAGGCACCGTGCTGGGGTCCAGTCCTGTTGCTCTAGCCCACGAGGCACAGCCAGGAGGTCTGAGGTGGGGAGTATGGTTAAACTACCTGGATTTTTGATAGGGACTATGGTCAGTGGGACTGGCAGGCTGTGGTTGGGCACCCATGTCCACCTCTGTGTACCCAGGGCTGGCCGCAAAGGCAGTGGTAGGGGAGGATGAGGGTTGGCTGGGGACGGAGGAGCCTCCGCTGTGCCTCACCTGGGAATTGCTCCAAGGGTTGGGTAGGGCTGAGGAGCATTTCTGTGGCCTGACGTAAGGTTTTCCTCTCCCTCAGGGAGGGAGAGGTGCTGCCGAGTGGCAGGCAGGGCTCCTGGGAAAGCCCTCCTGCAGGGGCAGGGAGGTGCTGCCTCTGCTCACAGCTTTCCTCCTCTCCTGGGGCCAGGAGAGCTCCCAGGGTTTTGAGTAGGGCAGGGGGCTTTGTGCCATGAGCTTGCATTTGTGGTTCAGCACTGGGGTCACTACATTATGGGCTGTGCAGATGAAGAGCTGGCAAGAACATTATCAAGCTCCAAAACCGTGTTTCACCCCTGCTTGGTATTTTACTCTTTGCCAGCCTTTGGGATTCAAGCCTTACAGCCTCTTCAGTGAATGCCGAAATCCCCATGTGTCCAGGAGGGGAAACTGAGGCACAGTAAAAGGAAAACCAACACTTTCATGTAAAAAATAATTAAGAGGTACAGCCTGAACTCCAAAGGTGTCCCAGAGGTGTTGTTCCATTTGTCCCGTGACCACTAACATACTGCCTCTCCCTGTGGTAGCTCTCCTAGAGCCCAGGGAGGAGAGGGGACCAGGCTGGTTTTGGTTAAAGCCTCTGTGTCTGGAGTGCTACCATTCCTTGCTTTGAATCACATTCATTGCTGTTGTGGCACCTGCTAAGGGATGCTCCCTTGTACCCAGAGTTTTGGGATGTTCCAGTTGCCCCAGCTGGGATGCCACTGGGCATCTCCCACCTTGCTTTGCAATGACAGCCGACTTCCTAACGAACAGCAAAGCTGAGAAAAAAACCTGAAAAAGAAACCATGAGTCCCACCCAACCCTAACCACAGCCCTCATGCATTTGCAGAGGCAGTAGCTGGTGGGTAGCCCCCAAAATGGAGACTCCCAAGGGAAAAAAAGTGGGAAGGGAAGTGCTGTCCTGGCACCTACAATGCTGTATGGGGTCTTGTATCACCAGCTGCCCCACCACCACCAACTTTCATACCCAGCTGCTGGCATCCCAAGAGCCAAATCCTTCAGTGTCGATGCTGAAGTTTCAATCTGAGACTTTGTAAGTGCCCAGATCCTATGTACAGAGAAGGATTTATCCTCCCTCCCCCCTGCTGAAACAGACTGACCGCTGCAAATTTATTGTTTCGATCTGCACAAGAACACAGCTGAGCTGGCCTCAACTAGCTGGTGGTTTCTCTTTTGACAACATGCGTGGAAAACGTGATGAGAACAGACACATGAATTTCTGTGGGTGCCTTTCTAAAAAGCTCTCTTTGATATTAATCAACTAAAACGCAGAGCGCTCTGGGAGGTGGTTTGGGCTTTGGCTAAACGAAAGCTTTTGCGGCTAAAGTTTTATCTGGATTTTTTATCCGGTTTGCTGCATCTTCCAGTTTCTGCTTGCTCAAAGGGGAATTAAAAAATAAAAAAAATATGATGGGTTTTTGTTGGAGGTAGACAAGCAGGATGGTGGAGACGCCAGACCTGCACCAAGGGGGGAAGGATGGTGCCACAAGAGGCAGAAAAGCCTTTTCCACCCCATCTCTGTTGCTGAGCAGCTTCCCAGCCTTGGGAAACCGGCCGCTCCCTGCATTGCCTCATTCACCTACCCAGCAGAGGACAGTGATACCACTGCAGTCCCCACCTGAGAAATCACGGGCTACCAAGGAAGGCTTGGAGGCTGGAATGCCATCCATCTCCTTCCTACCCTCTGCCTGGAGCCAGCGAGGTGAGTGTCACAGATCTGCTTTTGTTCAGCGGGGAGATAAGCAAGGGCTCTCTGGGTGCTTGTCTGGCCTATCTGCAGCCCACAGGCACTCGAGGCAAAGGGTACGGGGGGAAGAGTTGAAAACCACTTCTTCAAACTGCTCCCCGTCCTGACTTTCGTCATCACTCAGGCCTTTTTTTAGGACAGCTGTAATAAACTGCAACACAAATAAACAGAGTGGCTTTTCCCTTGGCCTGAATCATCTTTGTGAAGCAGGTTTGCCATTTATCCATAAATATCCTGGCAGTTCATTATCCAGGCAGGAACAGTGGACGCCTATGATACACTTCACTCCAAAAAGAAAAGTAAAAAACAGCCAACCCCAAAACAACAACTGCCTTAATTTCAGACAAAACAGGATGTACAATTTTATTCCTGTGCTGAGCTGCTTTATATTTATTGCCTCTAGACTTCTGTAGAGGGTAGGAGGGCTGGAACTTCCTTTTAAACTTGTAATTAATTGTTTGCAGAGAAAAAAGAAAAAAAAAAGAAAAAAAGAGGCAGAGCCCTTTGAAATGTTTCCACTTTAAACTGGATCTGAATGCACTGCAGAGGCCTTGGCTGCTTGTTCCTGGGAGGTGCCCAGCTGGGGATGTGTGGCCGCCCTGGACAAGTCCAGAGCAGCAGGGATGTGGCTGAGCATCCCCTGTAAGGGGAAGGGTACCTGCCACCACCACCACCACCCCCCTGAGCAAGCAGCACTGAAGTCCTGGGGTGGCTTTTCACATGGCTACACAGCTGATTTTCAAATGCCTTTTCTTTCTGGTGCGTGCATTGCCTTTTGTTTTGTAGATGAAGGGATGTCTGTGCACCAAATAAAGGGGTTCTTCAGTTTAATTAAAGAAAAAAAAAAGGGGGGTGTGTGCAAGTAGAAGTGGTGCCTTTTAAGCAGCAACTCCAGGGACAGAGGGGTTACCCAAGGCCACCCATTGCCAGCTGAAATCCTGTGTGAGCAGCACGGAGCTGTATTTAGGAAAAATCCGTGCTGCTGCCCAATTATTTTGTGCAACAGCAACATCTCCACTTAGAGAGGGGATGAACGGGGAGAGCTGTGCTGGGGTCCAGCACGGGTGTGAACTGGGTGCCTGATGCACGTGGAGCTGCATCTGGGAGGTCAGCTGGTTTTTTGGGTCAAGATATGGGACCAAAAAAACAGAGCCAGGGAGGCACTTGAAGACAGGGCAGTGTCTCAGGGAGAGATGCTAAACACCCTGCTAAATGAGCTCTTGGGTTTTGTGTCAGGGGAAAGCTGACACGGTGACTTGCTCAGGAAATCCTGCAGCGAGGGATGCACGGCAGCTTTGCACGGTTGGGTTTGCGAAGCTTGTGTAATTTTTAATGGAAATTGGGCGTCCAACATGAGATTCTTTAATCCACGTTGGCTCTGCTGGAGCTGGTTTTTTCAAGGGTGGGGAGCATCTGCCACTCCTCCCAAGTTTATGGGTGGCCGTGGGTGGAAAACAAGCTCCTTCTGAGGGCCAGCATGGGATGGCACCACAAACCATTGGTGCACATTGCTTGCCTGGCTGAACTGGAGGGGGTAAAGGCTGCCAGCCTCAGCATGGGGAAATCAAAACAGAGGGGTTGCCTTGGCAATGCTGGCTTGCCCACATCCTGTACACTGCAAAGGAACCACAGTGGCTGAGGATGGAGGCAGAGTTCACAGAAAAGTTGCAGTTGGTTGAAAACAGGGGGCAAAGGGCTGGAAGCTGCCAATGCAGGGTTACCATGGCAAAGGGGAGAGAGCTGGAGATGTTTTAGGACCTGATTTTGTAAGTCCTTTAGGCTCAACCCTCAACAGGCTCTTATATTGGTGTGAAGTTTCCTCCAGCCTGACAAAGCTCCACTCTTCTTGCCTGACACAGAGCCTGGCTCTGGTAGAAGCAGGGCCACGCTAAGGCGCTTCTGCTCCCTGCATCCATGTTGAAAGCAGGGGCAGCTCTGGAGGACAACCGACCTACAGCACATGGGGTTTAGTCCCAAGGACTTTTTAAGTTACTTAAAGTCCCCTGCACTTGGTGTCCAGCTGCAACTCAGGACTTGCAGAGATGACATGAAAGTGTCCGACCTGCAGCCGCCCCCACTTCCTCAATGTGGATGGGACCTCACTTCTGGTGAGATCTCACCTCATGCAGTTGATGCCAAGTGGTGCAAAGCAGGAATCACGATATTAAGCACGGCTATTTCCTTCTGATATTGGCTTTGTATCAACTTTATACCCATTTCCCACTGGCAGTGATAGCTACAGGTCAGGCTGGGAGAGTATAACTTTGCTCTCAGAACCTGCAAGCTCCCCAACAGATCCGGCAGAGACACAACGAAACACACGCACACACACACACACATGCACACACCAGTGACATCTATTTTCCCGCTTGCACCTGCAGACTGGAAGGAAAACTGGATGAAACCTGACACTGAGGGCGAGCAGTTTCCTTAGCTGGAATTGCACGTTGCTGTTTTGGAAATGGTGAATAACAAGAGTTTTGCCGCCGGTCTCCCAGAACTCACAGCAGGCTCCCGAGACCTTCCTCAAACGTTAAAAAACAAACACCAAAAGCCACCACCCAGCAAACAAAACCAACTAAAGCTCCATCTTACTCCCACAGCCATCAAACCCTCCAGCCAGAAGCCGCACGTAGACGCTTTCATCCCCTAAAGGGAGTGATTTGGAAAACTACTGATATGAATGTTGGATAACAGGGTTAAAGTGAAACTATTTTGCAAGCTGCTGCCGGGAGCCCGCTCTGCCATTGCCGTCTGCACAGGCGCAGCTGCCACCAGCCCCGGCGTGGATTCAACTCTTGGAACAAAATGACATTTTTACTCATGGAAAAGCCCCGCTGTCACCCTTGACAGCACCGTCAGCTCCTCTGGGCCACCTCGGTCCCCTCTGTGGTGTGGCACAGGCAGCTGTCCCCCCGGGGATGGCTGGCAGCCCCCACCCTCGCCAGGGTGGATGGCTGGCATTTTTGGGGACAGGCAGCTCAGGGGGCTGCAGACCCACCTGGGCCAGCCCCACTGCTCTCCAGCAGAGAAGCAACAGCACAAATGGTTGGTGGTACAGCCTTATCTCTAGCTTTCACGATCTAAACCCCCTGGTGCTAGGCAGGCCTTCTTCTGACAAACGTCCCCTGAGAGCTGGGTGCTCTCCATCACCATTTCTCAAGTGCCACTGTCCCCCCCCCCTGCCTCTGCCAGCATCTGCCCCGCAGCCTGTGCCACCGTCCCTGCCCAAAGCCCATCCCCGGGGGTGCTACGGCAAGCACGATGATGGGGCCTTAAAACAAATAAAAGAGGAAAGAAAACCCCAGGGTTTGGGTAATACAAAGCCAAGGATGAAGCCCAGCCCGGCTGGGCGATGCCCAGCGGCTGCTGGGAGCGGCTCCCCCGGGGACCCTCCTCCCGGGGACCCCCCCGTACCCGCCGGCCAACCCTACCTCCGCAGCCCCTCGGCTTGTCCTTCCC
>VXBW01008353.1:124291-167814 GCA_013400375.1 Thinocorus orbignyianus
GGAAGGGGTACCAAAGAGGGAAAGGGGGGCGAGTTACACACCCAGGCCTGAAATATGCCAAAAAGTGCTGGGAAGAAGGAGAGAACAAAGTGTTTCCTCCCGAGCTGGGCGGGAGGCCCGGGCTTTGATGCAGCTGAGATTTTCCCAGAAACTATTTTTGGGGGTTTGTGTGGGGGTGATGCAGCCGCTGCTGTTGGGAGGCTTTTCAGGACAGGGTACACCTCCATCACCTGAAACGCTGTGCTGGGGGACTGCCACCCTTCACGCTGTCACCACCCTGCTGCCCTGATGACCACCCTCTGTCCATGAAAAAGGGGGTGCCACAGCCCAGCAGGAGGTGATGGAGTATCCCCACGGGAGGGGACACCCCTGCACTGCTCTTCTCTTCTCCACAGGCAGCACCCACCAGTGTTATGGGTGCTAGGCACCCACGGAGATGATACATGATGTTCCAACCTGAGGAAGGCACTGAAAGTTGTACGGGGTTTTAATATTTTCAGAATTTGATTTCAATTCAATTTGGATGGCCATCCCCAGCTTTCACTTGCTGCTTTCTCTCTGTCTTACTTATTTTTTTTTATTGCCATATGAGGGATATCCAGGAATCACTGGATCCTGGTTGCTTTCTAGTCTGGGGCTGAGCAATCTCTGTGCAGTGTTGCGATGTTGACAGCTGGGCAAGCTGTAACTAGAAAAAGGTTTTGCTGGAATTTTTCTGGCCAGCTTGAATCCTTACAGATTGCAAACCCCTTGTGCTTGCCTGCCTTCATGCTTCAGAGCCACTGGCTTTGCTTTTCCACTTTGGCCTTGGTGCTAACTTGTCCAGCTGGTATAGCTGGGGCTGCCTGACCCTTGGAGGCTCCTGGAAAACAGCCGCTGTGTTCCCAGTGCCGTGCTCCGGCAGTGCCAAGAACAAAGTTGCAGTTGGGAATATGAGGAAAGAGGGGTAGAGAGAAGGGGTGCGAGGATGGAGGCAAGCTGCCTGCCAGCCCTGCCTACCTCTCCGGCCTTCCTTCCTAGTGTTGGGGCTGGAGGGGTGAGAGACCCCAGGAAATGCACCAGAAATTTTTTCTTTGGTTTTATGCTGCAGGATGGAGAACTCTGGGCTTTGCACCATGTTCATGCCTTGCTACATTTCAGATTACCCCATCCCATCTCTCTCCATCCCATCTCACTGCATCCCTGTTCTCCCCCCACATCGCTGAGCTGCAGCAGTTCCCTCGCTTGCAGGTACCAAATCTCCCTCACTTGCAGGTACCAAATCTGCCCTTCCCAGGGCACTCAGAAGAAGCCACCTGCGTGCTGGCAGTCACGTGGGGGACACCTGGCCACTCCACACCACCTCAAAGTGTAATGTCATCTTTGAAACCACCCTAATAGGATTGCCTGGAAATGCTTACTAGAGGTCTTCAAGGACGAGCATCACCGTAGGCATCAGGCTTGGGGGTGACCACCCCCAGGGTTAAGGGGGATGAAAGCCCTGCCTGTCCCCAGCAGGGCTGCCGCCGCGGTGGCTGGAAGGTTTGCTTTGTTCCCTGGGCAAACAGCCCTGCTGGGGCTTGGCTCTTTCTTGTTGCTAATTTAATTTGGCAGAGGCCTCACTGAGGGAGGAGCTGCTGGTCTGCACACCTTCCCTGGCTTTTTGGGGGCCCCTGCAAGCATGCACTTGGCTTCAAGTGGGAGCGTTGTTAAGAAGAGGCAGAGCTGGTGGCACTGGTGACACTGACCTCAGCTTTTAAACCTTTTGTGATGCTGCTACCTCTGAAGGAAAGCCTTGATGCCATTGAGTGTAGCAATATTGTTAAGTCAAATTGGGAAGCATTACATGGACTTGAAAAAAATTAGCACTCACAAAAAAAAATACAAATATAGTCAGTCACAACACAGCCCCATCTAGCCTGACATTGTATTCCCCATAGGGGTCCACAGGAGATGCTTTGAAAAAATATGAAAGCCATTTGATCCATAACCCTGCAGATGTCTCCTGCAGCAAGGAGTTCCTCGGCTCCTTCACAGGCAGCATGGAAAAAAGTATGTTTTAGGGGAATTTTGACTCTGTCACTTCCTAGGTTTTTTTTGGTCATCCAGTGTATCTGGGCTCCAAGGGATTGTGCTTTGTTTTTCAGAAACTTTAATGGGTGAGAGGAAGCCGTGACTCAGCCACAGATGAATCACTGCTGCTCCAGATTGCACGTCTCTCTGCTTATTGGTGCCCCTCAAGCTGAGGAACTGATTAAGCCTGGACAGCACAAACTCCTGTCACATTGCGGGATGTTGGTCTGAGCCCAGGCCTGGGACCAGCTGGAAATCAAATCCTACCTCCAACCCGTTTTCCATCCATCCTTCCTGAGCTCCTTATACCTCTGCAAGATCAAAGCCTTTCCCGTGCTGAAAAGGCTACCTCTTCCCCCTTCCCGCACCCCCTCCAGTACCTTCCATTTCCTCCAAGGTCCTCTCAACACCTACTTTTATTTGGAAAACTACTAATTTTACGCTGAAAGTAAGTAAAAACGCCCCCTTGTTTCATTTGTTTCAGCTGATTTATTTACTAGTTCTCCCCATTACACAGCTGGGAACTTCACTCCAGCCTTGATAACACTCAGCTGGTACCCAGGACCGATATATTTCAGCTTTCCTTGGCATAGTGGGATGGGAGGAGATGTGAAGTGACTGCAGATGTGAACACACCTTTCTCCCTGGCTGCTTGCTCTGCTCTCTGGTTGTGATTTCTGTTTGCAGATGCTGGTCTGGCTTAAAGTAAGCAATGGAAAACTCTGCTCCCAGAGAAACATTCCTCTCATTTTTCCCCCATGTTTCTGCATTTTCCCCTCCCTCTCCCCCTCCCACAAAAAAAGCCTGCAGTTTAAACACCAAAAATAAAGCATGCCTGGTCATGGGCTGGATAAAAATAGCAGCCCTTGTTATTTACTTTAACAGCAGCAGTAGGCTTTCTTGCTTTGACAGAGAACAGGGAGGCAGGAGTGGGATGGGATGGTGACCCTTGTGGGGGTGGAGGGTGAAGCCTGAGCTGGTGTTTTTGGGGATGTCAGGCTCCATGGCAGCTGCTCCATTCCCCCCTCTTCCTCAGTTTGGGCTTGCCTGTCCCTGTCCCCTCTGGGATGAAGGGAGCTGTGAGGGCGGGTTGGGCCCACGTGCCCCAGTCCACCTCAGTCCTACTTTGGTGTTGATGCTTTGGGTCCACTTATATGTGCCTGAGGCTCAGTGCTGTTGGCAGTGATGGCAGAAAGACTGCTGTTAGGGGAAATGTCCCAAAACTGGTGAGGTTTTCTGGGGGTGCCTCTTCTCCACCCATCTCATGTGAAGCTCTGGGTGCAGCTGGGCTGGCTGACGTGGGTCTGGGTCTGCTGGAGCATCTCTCCCTGGTGCTTAGGGGAAAGAAAGGGCCGAGGTGGGGTCCTTGGGTGCATCCTCAAGTCCTGCTTGGTGCTTGTGTTGAGCAAAGATGGGGTACGGGGACCTGCGTGTGTGTGGAGAGGAGGGAGAGTGCATGTTTCTGCTCAGGGTGTGTTCTGCAGAGTCTGGGAGGAAAGCAATAGGGCTTTTAGTTGGTTTAAAGATGATCATTGTTTTGTGTGTGTGAGCCTTGAGGAACTCCTTCCTGAGGAAATCCTACGGGTAGTGCTGGCGGTGGGTGAGGGAGAAAGGAGATGCACTGGGAGGTGGGGAAAGTGCTGGGCTGGGCAAGTCCTGGCAGTGTGACATGATGCCTTCCCATTTAGGAACTGCTCAAGGATTAGTTATGTGGAAGTCAGGGGATGAAAACCTATCGGTTAATGAAACTGCTTCTTTCCTTGGCATGGCAATGGGGTCACTGGCGGCATCTTGCTGGCTGAATTTGTGGGAGGTGTGAACCAAAGGCAGAGGAGCGAGTGATGCTTAGGCAGACCTGATAGCAGCCTTTCAGTATCTGAAGGGAGCCTACAGGAGAGCTGGGGAGGGACTCTTTGTCAGGCAATGTAGTGGTAGGAAAAGGGGTAGTGGTTTTAAATTGGAAGAGAGGAGATTTAGATAAGATATTAGGAAGATGTTCTTTACTGTGAGGGCGGTGAGGCACTGGGACAGGTTGCCCAGAGAAGCTGTGGATGCCCCATTCCTGGAAATGTTCAAGGCCAGGCTGGATGGGGCTTTGAGCAACCTGCTCTAGTGGGAGGTGTCCCAGCTCATGGCAGGGGGTTGGAACTTGATGATCTTTAAGGTCCCTTCTAACTCTAACCATTCTATGATTCTAAGGCCCTGGAGCCCCCAAGAACCTGTGTGTGCCCCTAGTAGTGGGAAGTGGTTGCTCCTGGGGGTTTCCTATGCCAGGTTGGTATTAGACTTCATCTGCTAAGTTTACTTTTTACGTGAAAAAACCACTCGTGCTGACTGTCCCCTCCAGCACTTTCCTTCCTTCAGCTCAGCCCTGCAGTGCTGAGGAGCAATCAGTGGCTGTCCCTCAGTGCCAGCTGTGGCGATCAGGGCAATCCAATCCCATTTCTTTAATAATATGCAGCTGACAATTTTTTTATTTTTTTTTATTTTTTTTTTTTTTTTTTAAATGCTTTTGTTATCCCTTCTGTTCTGTAAGCCACCTCCATGGGGAAGCTGTTCCTGGAAATCTCTAGTGAGCTGAGATGCCTTGCATCAGGACTTGGTTAGTGGCACTGGAGTGGTTGGCTGGGGTGTGTCCTTGTGCTGGGATGTTTCTTGTTGCCATTGGGGCTTAGTTCCTGCTTGGGGATGGGGACTATTTGACCCTTGCTCTTCACAATTCAAAGTCTTCCTCCACCTCCTCATCTCATTTGCTAATGGTGCTTGGTGGGGAGGATGCAGCTGGGTGCTGGGGCTTGGGTAGGATGCCTTGGTGGGTCCTCACCCACCCCCCGGGAGGGAACTGAGAGCGAAATGCAAATCGTGGTGGATGAAAGAGGAAAAACATATTGAAGGCCTTTCTCCTGGGGTTGTTTTGCTTCTTTCTGCCCCCTGCGAGGGAGAGCCAGGTTCCTTTATTTGGAGGGGCAAAGTCACCCTTAGGCAGGGGGGAAGAGGTGGCGTTGGGTTGTGAGTGAGGAACTGATACGAGACGGCAAACGGGTGGATGCCGGCTGCTTTCGGCATGACTCGAATGCAGCGGGGGACGTGGCATGGGGAGGAGGGCCAGGAGCAGGGGAAATCAGCTGTCTGAGGGAACGAGGTTTGTGGATGTATTTCTGTTAGGTGGAGATTAATGAGGACTTTGGGTTAGAGTTTGAAACTGTTATAACAGGTGATTAAGAAACGGCACAGGTAAGAGTCTGAGAGGGAGGGAGAAAAGCTTGTGTCTCAGGCAAGCAAGCTGGTAGCATATTTTTACAAATGACAGCTGCTCTGAGCAAGAATGTTCAAGGGTGGGGCTACATTTCAGCCCAATCAATTTTTTCAAAAAATACATTATTTATTCCTATAAAAAGAACACACTGATATGATTTAATTAATCTAATTAGAGGTCTATGTCAAGCACTGGCTTTTGACCATGATACTGAGGAGCATCATGAGGAGTATCAGGGGGATGCTGGCTGCTGGTTCCGTTCCTCCTGCCCTGCCCTCTTGCTGCTACTCTTCTGGCTGCCTATTTTCAAAGCCCTTTCCTGAAGTCCCTTGAGGGAGGCTTTCC
The DNA here is from genome assembly GCA_013400375.1 of Thinocorus orbignyianus. NCBI lineage: Eukaryota > Metazoa > Chordata > Aves > Ciconiiformes > Thinocoridae > Thinocorus > Thinocorus orbignyianus. The sequence continues at coordinate 129,945 of VXBW01008353.1, forward strand.
TACTTCCTCCCCTCCTTCTCTCACTTTTGGAGAGGATTTTTCTCATAAGTATTTGTAGACTCTCTTCCTTCAGTCTTTTGTTGTGATGTCACCAAATGGAGGGGATGATATGGGGACAAGAGAGTGTTTTGGCAAACAGAGGTGACTTGTGTTCCCACCAGCACCCTGGTGTGTTCCGCTCCTCTTGTCCAGGAGCCACACCAGTCCCCTGCAGAGGAGCACCACCAGGGAGATGAACCTGAGTGGGAGTGAGAGGAGTAGCCACGCTGCTGGGAATAAGAGCGTTTATATATTGCTATATATAAATGGTGCGCGCTATAGGAAGGCTGCACACCTCTGGCATCCCTACCAAGCAGAAAGCAACCAAAATGCTGGGAGGAAGAGAAATGCCACTATAAGCAAGCCTGCAGTCACAGCTAGGAGCCTCCAATATTTTTGGTGAGAAAACTGTTGAAGCAGGTTGGAAGCAGAAAGATTGCTGTATGTTGAGGCTGGGGCTGTAGCACAGGGAAGGGTGCATAAGCCTGTGGGCTGCTATTCAGAGCACTCTTCATCCCAGGGAGGTGGGAGAAATCAATGAAATTTAAAAGCCCTGCGTTTAGATTTGATTAAAAGAGATGATATTTTTTATTTTTTACACTCTACATAATTAAGTTTTAGAGCTTGTAGCCACAGGAGTTGAAAATATGAAAATGGCAATGAGGGTTTTAAAGGGATGATGAGCACATCCAGGCTTATGAGGGGGAATTAAAACCCAAGGATGTTAAAGATGGTGCTATAAAAATCACATCCTGCAAGGCATAAAGCAGCTGTGAATTCATAGGATGAAGATGCCCCTTCATCAACCTGCTCCAGCCCTGTTCTCAGGCATTACACCTCATCCCGCCGTGCTGCTTCCTCCTGGGAAAGCATTTCCCTTGTGGTTTTTTTGGGTTGAGGTTGCAGGGGGTGTTGCTGAGAATGCATTGCCCAAGCTCTAGGTTTGGGACAGAGTCCAGCACCCTTGCTGAGGACCTTTGTACACCCTCCTGATGTTTGCTGGTGGAACAAAGTTCCTGAGCATCGCTCATGCAAGAAGGGGACTTTGGTAAGAGAGGTGTGATGAAATATCTCTGTACAAAGTACAGATCAGGGGAGCTGGTGGTGGGATGCTCTGCAGCTACTGGAAGTGTCCAAAGAGGAGCATGGTTGCCCATGGCATCGCCATGCTGCCTGCAGGTGATGCCTGGGCTGCCTGGGAAGGTGTCCATGCGAGTGAGGCTGGAAACACGAGGTGTCTAGAGTATACAGACGGCTTTGAGTTGTGCAAGGGTCCATGCGATGAGGGTTGTGGGTACCTGCAATGGGTGTTTGGGCAGAAGCTCCTCAAGGGCTGGTGTGGTGGGGCAAAACACCTCCCTGGACTTAAATCAAAGCTTGGAGAGTTTAGGAAAGGGCTCATGCCAGCACTCACCCCCTTCTCATTCTGTATGAAGCATGGAGTTGGGTCATGGCTCTGATTTTGGGAGATGGGCTATGGTCCAGAGTGATGCTCTGGCTCCACATGCACCTGCCTTCTCTCGGCACCAACCTCCAAGTAGTGTGTGCCCACCTCATGCGTCTGGTTCTTGCACTGGAGAGTCCATGTTTCTTTCAGATGAGTTTCTTCTGGGTTGCTCTGTAGGGAACAGAGATCCTGGGGGCCACTTGGCCCCAGATGTGCTGAATGGAGGGTGGAGGGCACTGCCCTTTTTTAAGGGACCCTAAATGAAACCTGCTGCATTGGGCCAACTAATTAGGTCAAGCTGCACAAGACTGGGATGCAAAGCACTGGTGCAGGCAACCCTTGCTCCCCATCCCAAACGCATTTCCATCTCTCAGGCTCTCCATGACTAGGGGAGACAATTGGGCTTGCCTGAAGGGTCTTCCATGGCACTTACTCCCTTCAGACATGAAAATGGTCATTTCATCCAGACAGTTGTGCCTGTCAGGCTTCAGGTTTGGTTTTTGCTGTGCTGGTGGCTGTGACTACAGTGGGGGATCCCCGTGCTCACAACTTCCTTTTTCTTTCTTCTTTTTTTTCTCTCAAATTGGGGTGAGAAAGAGAAGTTGAGAAGCTGCCGCAAAGCAAATTCCCCTGTTTTGTCTCTCTGAAATTAAATTTAGAAAATATTGAAGCGGTTTGGCAGAAAAGCTTATTTCGGGCTTTCTCATCCTGCCTGGCTACGTGTCAAACATGAAAACTTAAGATGAGGAGGTCTAAATAAAGCCTGCATGTGAAATGAGAGGAGACTTTAAAAATCCTCTGAAATTCCTACTTGTTCTGGAGATTCTTACTAAATCAATGTTTGGTGGGATTTTTTTGTGTTTGGTTGGCTTTCTGTTTCTACCCCTTACCCCTACTACTCTCCCCACCCCTTAACTGGGAGCATGTTCTGCTGGAAATAGCCTTGCAATTAGGTTTCCAGTGGGGTTTCCTTCATGCTGGGAACAGATTGCTGGTCAAATTGGGAGAGCAGCCTTAACTGTAGGATTCGGGGTTGTTTTGCTCTGTTCCCAAGCATTTACACCATGACTTTGCTTTCTCTGGCTGCAAACTACAGAGCTGAGGGCCGCTCTAGCTCATGGGAGCAGCTACATTTATTAATAAAACATCTTGTGTTGGATTGAGGCCAACGTGTAGCTCCCTGCTTTACCGGAGTTAAAGGACCTGGCTGGCCAACCTGACTTTGTAGTCACTTCATTATTACTTATTTTAACAGGATAACTTGAGCAGAGGGGACCTTGGGAGGCTCTGGTCCAACCTGCTGCTCAGGAGGCGGACCAGGTTGCTCAGGGCTTTCTCCAGCCTGGTCTTGAACGTCTCCAAGGATGGAGATGGCAGCACAGCTTGCAATTCTGCCCACCACTCCCTTCCCCCTCCCCCCAAATTTCCTCTATGTCTTTGGGGTGGTTTTGGTTTTGTTTTTTTTCCCCATTTTTTTTTTTTTTTTATCCCACTGGGTGTCCTTTGTCTGGGTGTCCTTTGTCTCTTGGGTGTTCTGTTCTTCCCAGTTTGTGTTTCTTGACATGCTTTGCAAACAAGGAGTGTGCCTTCTTCCAGCTGCTGCTGGGCTCACCAGGGTGGCTGTCTTGGTTATGTGACACCTTGCAGCTCAGCTGGAGACCACAGAGTGAAAAAACAAGCCTCCATGGTCAACTGCTTTGGATGCAAAATTATCTGAACTCCAGTGGGGCAGGGCATGACCTTGCAGGAGGGTGAGAGCACACGAATCCCTGCTGATGAGCCTTCTGTGCTTTATCTTTCATGGGGTAAATGAGACTTAGGGACAGGGGACGTATATCCTCACTTGGTGTGAGGTCAGGGATGGAATGCTGTCAGGCTTGTATGCACCAAGACCCCGCTCCCACCCCACTCCTGGACAGGCACACGGCTCGCTCCTTCGGTATCTTTTATTAATGTATAGAAAATGCATTAAAAAAAGGAACTATACATAGCCTAAGAGCGGTCAGGGCTAAAAATACTAGTTAACAATGGTTAACAAGCGTCGATCCCATTCTCCGAGCTACGTTTTCATTACAGAGTGGGGAGGGTTGTTTAATATATTATTTATTTATATTATTTATTTTATTTATGCATTTATTTGCTTTTATCTTCCCCCTCATTTGGTTGTATTGGTTTGCGTTTGAGTTCATCTGAACCTGTCCAAGGGATTTCATTGCCTCTGTTCTTCCTCCTTATTTATGGTTTTTAATTTCTTTAAAGTAATAAACACCATTCCAGGCTAACACCTGTACACAGGGGGCTGCTTATTTGTTTGTTACCATCCTTCTGAGAAACTACTGACACTTGGAGAGCTGCAGGCTGGGTATCGAGAACAGTCTGGGTGTCAGCATCTCTCCAGGAAAGAGACTTTCCCACTCCCTTATCCCAAACCTACCCCCCTGGAAGGGGCAAGAAGCTGCCATCACCATCTGGACACTATCAGGTTGAAGGAAGGGAGATGGTGACCCGGGAGGGTACTGGGCATCTCCAGGCAGCTCAGTTTGGTTTGACTGCCATCCTGAGGTGCTTGATTGGCAGAAACAGGGATGGACTTCTTGACTGGCCTGGGGCAGAGCCCTTTGTTAGTGGGTGTAAGCATGAATTAAAGGGTTTTTTGAGGTGAGAGCTCTTTGTTGGCAGTGTCTGGTAAGGTCAAAGCTTGTGGGCATTGCTGAGGGCCACGAGGCAGGGAGTGCATGATTACCCCAGAGTACAATGGTCGGCACATACCATGAGGGCATCTCTGCGTCTGGATGAATGGCGTGTGCTGGCACCGTGTGGGTATTTTGGTTCCTGCTGTATTTCAGCAGGTCACTCTAAGCCTGCTGCAGGCACTGGGCAACCCCAGCTCAGGGACATCACCGCCTGAGCCCTCACTTGCCATGCCACTGGGGATGAAGGTGTCAAAGCTGTACTTTTCGCACCCTGATGTTTCACCTGGGGTAAGTATCACTTTGGGAAGAAGGTGAGAGACTGGGGCAAGAGGGCATTTAGGCTGGTAGTAGGCTTTGAGATACTCATGGCAAATTAATGCAAAGATAAGGAGAAGAAGCAAAGGCTTCTTCCCAACCTTTGTGTGGCTCTGGCACTCTTCCAGCGTCCTTCTGCCAAAATCCGGCTACTTTTGGGAAGGCCTGGTCTCTTTCTTTCCCCAAATTAGTAATTTATAAATGCTGTCTCGAGGATCACTTTACCAGAAGCAGCTTTTCCTTTCACACCTTTTTTTTTTTTTTTCTTTGGTTATGTTTTAGTGCAGTCTGTGGTGGAAAGGCTTGGGCATCTGACAGGAATGGAAACAGAGGGAAATAGAAATTCGGTAGGAGATAAGAAAGTCACTTGGTGTTTTCTTCCAGGATTTTGGAGTTAGAAGCAAGAGATGGCTTTGAAAGTCTGTGGGGGTCCTGGGCGTGCGCTGTGCTCTGCTGGGTAAAGGAGTTGATGTGCTTCTCCCTGCTTCATGTTATGGGAGTTGGTATCCCGGAGTGGATAGTGTGGTTTGGGTGCAGCTTCAGGTGACTTTTGGGACATGGGGCAAGCCTGAGCCGTATGAGCTGAAGAGCAGAGGAGCCACCAGAACCCAGCAATGTGCTGGAGTCTCTTGAGATAAACACTACACAGGATCCAGGCTGGGTTTCTCAGGATTTCAGGCCTGTTGCCAAGACTTCTTTCAGTTTCAGTGCTACACTGATAGGAGACAGGGCCAAACTTGCTCTGGTTGGAAAATGAATTCCGAAAAAGGATTTGCTCAACTGATGATGGAGGGTAAAGAGACACAATCACCTGGATCTTTTGTAGCACCAATGTTGAGCACAGATTTGTTTGAAACGACTGGCAGGAACTTTGTCCAAAGGAAATGATCAGGCAATGATGAAGAATAAATTTCTGGAAAATTTCATCTCTACATGGGCAATGTGAACAACAGTCAATTGCCCAAAAGACTGGGTTGTCATTGCTGATTATTTGCCGTGGCTTGGGTTAGGTTATCACCAGGAGAAAAGCATGACATGTAGAAGTCTTTCCTTTAAAAGATTTTAAAGATCTAACCATGTGTGAGATCAGGGGCCAGAATTGGTATATAATGGAACTGCAAGGTCTGATATTATCTCCAAGGGCATCCTTCAGACTTGATGATGGAGTTGTGTCTACTGGGCCCTTTCATCCTGGTTACAGGATTTAGAAAGCATGACAGACATGAGCAGGGAGGGTGAGATATACGTCAGTAAATCTATTTAGAGAATAATCAGCCTTTTTGAGGATCCTCTTTTGAACCTGCTGGAAAAGCTTGGCATGTTTTGATTTTCTGTTTGACTCATACTTTTGAAAAGAAAGGTTTCCTGCCCTTCACTTGGTTGCCAATGATGAGGTCCTGTGTTTCCGTTGATGTCTCTTCCTTTCACCTGGGCAGATAAGCAAACAACAGCATCTGAGACAGGTGGTGAATGCCATCCACTGCCAGTCTTTGCTCCTTGTTATAACCACTGCACTGTAGTGCTTTTGTTCAGACATTTCTTAACTATCAACTCTTAGTGATGTTGGGAAAAATATTACTTGCTGGTCTACCAGAAACTTCTTAGATTTTAATCAGTTCTATCTGCTGCTTCTTGTTGGTATTTGGGACCTAAAACAGGACAAACTGCCCAGGAGATGTGACATGCTGCCGCCTATGACACAGGTCATGTCCTGCAAGAGATCTCATCATCTGCGGCCTCTCTGACCTGTTCCTTAACTGGTTGACTTGCTGCCTGGTTTGATGCTGATGGGCAGTAAGGAGGGATGCCTCATCTACATATGAGATATTGCCTCCTCCAGGTTGGACTATAGCTTGTAAACTTGAAGGCCTGGACCCTATATCTATTCCTGACCTTTGGATTATCCAGGATTTGGTATGCCAATACATGGTATGGACAAGGAGGCTGCATTTCCTGCTTAGTGCCCTTCAGCTCTGCAGCTGTTGTGAGTAACATCAGAAAATCCAGGAGCATGAGAGAAAGAGACACTGGCCTTAATTATATGCTACTGCAAAGAATGCTTTATATTGCCATCTGGAAGATGTTTCTTGAGACAAAGCTGCTTCAGTGTGATAAAATCAAAAAGCAGTATTTAGCATTTGTAATCCTCCCTTGGCTGGGGACCCAGTGATGAGCTGCATTGTCCTCAGATACAAGAATAAATCTCTTCTCTGAGACCAGGCCAATGACAATGCCCAGCATTGATCAGAGCCCTCAGCAGAGGAGTGACTCCAGAGTGGTGGTTGTTTGCGCTGCATGGAGGTAATATCAATGACAACAGAGCTCAACCAGAGCTATCTGAAGGGTTCATCTTCTTTAAGGTAGGAGAGACGTTAAGGATGGGAAGAGCAAATCCACCTATTTTTCCAAGGTTCTTGAAGTGTTCCAAAATTTGAGTGGACTAAGCCTTCCTCCAGGAGGGGAAACAGTTGATTTTCCATTAGAGAGATGGTGATACCAAGGCACTAAGATTTGAGTCCCTCTTGTGATGACGATGAAGAGGGATAGTGTAGGAGAAGGAAGGGAATGGCCATTTCTCAGCCTGCACTTGTCTTCCCTCATTTGTGTCTTCATCCTGTCCCACGTGCTTGGAGGTTACTGAACAAGAGCACAGAAAATGTGTTGGCTGCAAGCTTCAGGCTGAACTGTGGTTTTGTGGTAGCTCATTTGGTGGTGCCAACACGTGAGTTGTGGATTATCTAGAGTTCACCTACATATGGAGATATTCACCAAGCCCTCCTGGTGTGATCTGTGAAAACTGGAGGTGGGATGAGCCTTGCTCATCCTCGCTTTGTCTTCATGTGTATGGTGCCTGCACATAAGGGAAGGATGACCAGGCTGTGCCCTTGGCCAGAAGGAGAAACTGCTCTGCCTGCTGAAAGAGTTGGTGTCTACAGGATGGTATGAAGCTTGAGACCTCCCTGACAGGAGTCGACAGGGAAGCAGGCAGAGGACAGGTGTCCCTGGCCATGGCTGGGTAGAAATGTCTACACCAAGGTCCCCATGGAGATGGCTTCTACCCATGAGCCTTGTGACAATTGTTTCTAACAGGGTTTGCTGGGGATTTCTAAGTCTTTTAAAAAAATATCAAAAATCTGTCTATCTCACTCTCTTTCTTCTTGTGTTAAGGGCCAGAGTATTGGGGTAGGGACACTGGAAATTTGGTATTTCTCTGGGACAGATGCAAAGCAATGAGGTCTCTCCTTTCCCACGGCGTTTCATTGTGCCATGGTTCCTGCACTCGTGAGGGGCAGGTTGCTATCTCAGATAAGTAGTAATTTTTTTTTCCCTTTTCATATTATAAAATACAAACAAATGACAGAAAAGGTCAGGTGGCGGAAGATGGGAGGGGGTTCAGTTGGCTTAGAGCTGTAGGGACCGTCGCTTTCTCCCAGAGATGTTACGGTGGTTGTAAGGTCGCATCTTCATTTCTACGAAGGGGATGGAGAACTCGTGGCCTTTCCAATGGTACCAGTTAATCCCCTGGAAGGAGGGAGAGAAAGCCACAGGATAAAGACAGACCCTAACACAAAACTAGAGTGGGAGAGGAAGAAAAAAAGGTTGACCACCATAGAGATGCCAAAAGGAAGAACTTGCTATAGCAGGAGAAAGAAACTCTTCTGCTTTTCTGGTTTGATGTGTTTTTCCCACTGCTCAAAGCCTCCTGATCAAATTTTACATACGTATTTTTTAAATTTAACTTAAGAAGGTACCACAGTAAATGACTATGGCAGCCAGTGTGAGACATGAAGTACTGCCCCAAATGGCTCAAAGGTAGTTCGCTTTACTCCAGCTTGTGTTGGGCCACCCCAGTGGCGCTGCTGACCTAGTGCACTGGCCACGTTGCCCCAGCCCTAGCTTGGGCTTGCTGTCATGCTTGGTTGCTCTGCTAGAAGAAATACTTAAGGCTTTCAGCCCAGCTCTGCCCTTACCTGACTGTGCCGGGACTCTCCGTACTTGCCATTGAGGTTGGTGCGGTGGCAGTTCTTATACCACCAAGCCCCTTTATAGGACATGGCACAGTTGGTCACAGCAACATCATTGTCCCTGTCCTTGGTGGAGAAAGGGCGGCCTTGGTGGTAGGTGAGGGAGTCCCCTGTGGAAAGAGGTGCTATTAGGGGTGACGGAGCCTTAATCATCTGGTCTTTTCACAAAGAAGTTAGGATATTTTGCTATATGTTGTAGCCTGTTGATCAACAGCTCAAGCAGCTGAAGGTCTGGGAATGTTAACTGGAATTGGTCACAATTGGTTCATCTGAGGTCCTCTGCTGTTGGTTTAAGATGAGTACAGACCACAGCAAATCTTAGTGGTTGCTTGCGTTTGGCAGATAAAATCTATATGGTTTTGGATCTGAATTTCAGTGCTACAGAAATGAATTAAATCTCAGATTTGGGCATCCCTGATTTCCTGAAGCCTGGATTTGCCACATAACTTCAGGATGCTTTCAGCCTCCTTCCTTGCTGGCTAGCCAAAGGGACCTTTTTCTCCTGGAGGAGGCCAAGCATTCATCTCTTGAACCAAGATGCTTGGCTGCCTTTTCTCCCTTTGGATAGGGGGAAGAAGCTTTTGGAAGTTGTATGATGTCTTATTCCACTAAACCAACTAACCTCATCTCCTCTCCTTATGGAGGAACAGGAGGGTTGCTTGTGGGTGAAAGAAGAACCAAAAGAAATATGGTTGTTATTACAACTGGGGGATGCACTTACAGGAGACATTCTTAATATGCTCCTTGGTAGTCCTTAAGAAAATATAAAGTGGACCCATGCTAGCTCTGTGCAGTCCAGCCACTGAGAGGCTTGCCCAAAAACCTTTCAGCAATGAACCATTTGGTGAGTCTTGGCTTTCTCTGCTCAAGGTAGAGCAGAGCTTCGTTGGTCAGATGAGAAGAGCTTGCATGGGCAAGCAGTCGTGTCTGCAGCACTGTTATTGGCATTTTTGGCTCCCTGGGACTTAAGGTCAGAGCAAGTGGTCTGTTGCACACAGCCAAGATCCCTGTTGCTTCTCTTGCAGTGGCAACTACCAGATATTGTATAGGAAAATTCCTGCATCTTAGATATGGTGTGGAGTTTCTCGCTAAGTACGTAGTAGTGAAGTTTTGTATAGATCATGGAGGCTTGCACTGGGCATCTCAGCTAAAGGGGCTGCAGCTGTACCCTTCTCTCCCTTCTTGGAGAAGAGACCTCCATGTCCTCCCTCCACCTCCCATTCTCCACTGTTCTCTGCTGGGCAAAGCCTAACCATGCTGCATCAACCGAGCAAGCAGGTGTGACTGTGTCCTTGTAAAACTGGACTGTGTTTGGCCTCTGCATGAGGAAACAATGGACAGGATTTCAGATTTTTCCATTGCTGTGGGAGGGCGATAAATACAGCCTCCAGCACGGCATCAATAGCGAGCTGTGGTTATTGCCAAGTGAGATGATACCTCTGATGATTGACCTGGTTATTTGAACAGCAATGCCTCTGATATTAAATGTCTAATCCCCAGTGGAAAATTCCCTTTGTTCTTAGTGAGATTTATCAGCCTAGTTTACATCATGGACTGTGGGAAGGCAGAAAGGCTATGGGTTTATGTCTTGTTGCTCCAAACAAGAAAACAGTGATGTTGAGATCTCCTTCATAGTTTTAGAACCACCAGTCCCAGGATTTCCCTACTTGCTAGCACTGATTTTGTACCTGAAGTGCCATTATAGTCCCCGATTCGCAGCTTGTACAAGCTCCGGGAGTCACCAATGGAGAACTTGTCATAGTAGGCATATGCTGCATCCTGTCCATCTCTCATGTCTATTCGCAACTCGTAGCGCCCTTGGGACGTAATCTTGTGGATGTTGTCCAAGCCTGGTGAGGCAAGCAACAAGACATCCGGTGAGACCCGGTGCCTGGATCCGCTCTGTCAGCAAATAAAAAAGGGCTCTAGGCAAATAAAATGGCTGTGGGAAATGAGACCGAGGAGAGGAAATCGGAGAGCAACAGCACTTCTGGTTAAGTCTCTTATTCTCCTGGTGCTGATGGGGTCTGAGCTCTCTGTCCCCACTCAAGCTTCACCTCCCTGTGGCTATGAGAGGTAGATTAAGGGCCGAGGTTCAACTTTGTCTGAGCTACTGAAGCTGGGGTGTGTTCAGCTGTGGAGCCTTGGTGTTTCTCATGTTGCCAAGCCAGAGTGTGTTTATGCTGTAAGGCCAACCTTGTCTCACCTTCAGGTTTTGGGGGAGTGCACTCTATGTCAGGGCTATGCTGTGTCTCCCACTCCCCCCTTTCCTACTTTCTTTGGGCAACTGGCCTACTGGCCAGGGCTGGGTGAGGTCCATGTTCCATAGGTGCCACCAATGCAACCTGTAGTCATCCAAAGGAGGATGATTTGTTTTGGTCCATTAAAAACTCCCATTTTAACCCCTTCTCTTCTAGAAGGAGCAAATGGGGGAGCTGCTGTTCTTCACAATTTCCTTTTATGTGGTGTGCCCGTGAGTGAGTGACTTTCTAATGTGAAGGGCAGGGAATGAACTGAAGGAAAACTGTCCAAGGGAGAGCATGGAGGAGTGGGGTGAAAGGCCAGGAGCCAGCAGCTGGCATATGGGTGAGCAGCACGGTGCATGGGAAGCTTGGGTTTGGTGTATTAATGAAAGACAACCAATGAAGCTCTTACCCAGCCAGAACTCATCTTCCAAGTTTCCAAAGCCAATCCGGTAATCTGTCCATTTCCGGAAGAAATCAGTCAGCCCGTTCTGCCTCCTCTGGAAGACCTGTGGTGGAGGAAGACCAGGGGGAAAATTGGTGTGAAGGAGATGAGGGATGGTTTTGACAGGCTTTGGATACACAAAATAAAGACAATAATTTGTCTCTCCATTTCACTTTTTAAGGGAGAAAATTGCAATACCAATCCAGTTAGTGTTAATTGCAGTCATGCAATTAATTAATGTGCAGATGGAGTGACTGAAGGAATGTTAGATGATGGCCAAGGCAAATCAATGTTATAATAGGAAGGAATCAACCTTCGAGCTTTCTGCTGTACCCAACGCATGGTGCCTCTGGTTTTCTAGCATGTGATTTTACTTTTGGCTTGCTTTCTGTGATACCCAAGCAGATGCTTTGAAGCAGAATGAATGAGATGGAGGGAAACTTCCTGGCTAAAATAACATCCATGCTAGAAATCAGCATTTGAGGAAGTCATTGGTTTTGTTTCGACTATACATCTAGCAGTGTTTTGTGTAATGTGTGTAAGTAAGCATTTGACACGAATAAAATCAAAGCACTAGAGCATTATTTACTTAAACTGTCAATCCATCTATGTCAAGACAAGCAGTGTTTGTGCAATTCAAAAGCCAAACAGGCGTTTGATTCTAAAATGATCCTGTGTGGACTCAATGGGGGTGATGCCTGGCACCGTCCTACTGCAGGCAGTGTGAATCATTCCTCATGAAAGCTATTGGCCATTAATTTCATTTCTAGAACAATAAATCAGCTTCACTCTCAGATTTTGCTCTCCAGAAGCACTGCAAACATGTCAAATAAATCAAAGGGCATTTCTCCAAGTGTAACTATTATTACTGGAGCGTGGGCCATTCCCTATGGCGTGGGAAATGAAGCGTGTGATATTAACTCTGCTGTTGTTCCTGTGCAGCATGGTGCTTGGCTTTCTTGGTAGGATGAGGCTGGGTTACTTTGTGATGTCTACAATACATAGGACAACTGCATGGCTACTCACAATCCAGCCGCCTCCATCCGTGGTCATGTCACAGTACACTTGCACTCGCTGGCTGAGGTCCCCGTTGATGGAGATGGTGTAGACACCACTCAGCGTGTCTCCGTTCATCAGGTGCTGGGCGCAGTCCTGAGGGTTAGCAAAGACACGGCCACCTGCAAAATTTTAAAAAACAGGCAAAGTTTAAGCAGAGGGACACCCTTTCCACATGCGTCAGGCCCTACTGGTAGCAGTTCAGGAAGAGTCTAACTTGACTTTGGCAGCCTCAGTTATTCTGCAGGCAGTGGAACTTTCCATCTGCCAACAACATCAGAGGATTTAATGGAAAAAGAATGTGTGCATATATTAATTAATCCTATATGTCCTACTGATCCATACATTCTATAATAATCCATAGGTCCTATGTTGGAAAGGTACATGATAACATCATTGTGAACGATGAGGTTTGTCACTTCTTGCACCATCTTTTTGCACCGTGTTTGAAAACCTGAGATTTAAGCTGTCACAGGCATATTTAGACAGCTGTGAAAATGCCAAAACCTGTTCTCCTCTCAGGACTGGCAACTCCAAATAAATTTTATGACTTTACTGATTCCAAGGAGATTCCCCTGATCCATGCCCTTGGAAATGATGGTGGACTTATATGGGGCTGATTGTCACTTGCAAACTGAGCAGGAAATTAGGCTGTGCAGGGTGTTAGAGATGGGCAGCACGGGCTGTGTGGCTGTGCTTCAGGTGTCCTCTAACTAAGAAATATCTCATTTGAGGTCAAAGGTTAAGAAAGTCATAACAACGAGATCTCAGCAATATTTGGGTCTCAAATCTGGCTTCATTTTTTTTCTCATTTAATACAAAAGGGGGAAATACATATTTTTCTTTGGTTTTGGTGTGTATGAATGATGGGGTAAACAAGTGCAGAGCTGACAATGTGGATGAAGCTTCCAAGTGTGTCTTGGTTATGCGTTGAGAAGGTGTGAAGGATGTGTTGTACATGTCCATTACAACTATGTGATACCCCGTAGGACCAGGGTACAGGCCCTTGTCCGTAATTTCCTGTTTGGGTGTATAGCCTCCAGCCTCGTGACCTAAAGACTCAGCGGTCATTGCTCTCTCCAAATGTTGAAGATCCCCTATTTTTTCCTGTCTCCGTGGTCTGTAGGACAAGGTCTGGTGAGACAGTGTTTGCATTTTATAGTATCCGACAATGAAAACTGCTTCAAAGACAAACACTTCAGGCTCCCCTGAGCTCTGCGGAGATGACTTGTTTCTTAATTTATATTCATATCTTTAACAGCCAAGGAGACCTTGAAAGACATTTCAAACTACTATAAATTATAAATACTGTATCTGTTTCTTCCTTTTGTCCCATCTATATACAATTCCCCAAGAACCTTATGCAAACATGAAACAAAGAGGCTGAGCTATTAATATGTCAGAGGGAATCGCAGAACCCTGGCATGTGTACTGTGAGCAGAAGAAAGCAAAACAATTTAAATTAAGCCTGGTGTTTGTTTTTTTCCTCTTTTTTTCTCTTTCTCTTTTTTTTCTTTCTTTTTTCTTAAGGACAAGCCCCTGTTCTGTGCAATGTGCTCCAATACACTGCGAGGGTGAACTGAATTCCAGACCCTAATTCTTTGCTGAGGGATGCTGCCCATGGATTACATTGCCTTGATGTTTGTTCCTGCATACTTCTATCTCATCAATATCCGAGATAAGTGGAGGAAAACTGGCTTCTTGCTGACGGTTATCTTCATCTTAAAAGCAAATGAAAGTTGTGTTTGGGTACTGCATCAGCTGGCAATGGTGTCTAACATTGCTGAGGTATGACGTTTGAGTTTAATGGAAATGGTGCTCTACTTGCCTGACGTTGAGTGGGTTTCTGCTCCTTTATCCCAGCTGAGAAGCCAGCCCTGTGCAGTTTTGTCCCTGCTCCTGAACAGCCTCAAAGACACGCATTTTCCCATCACCCGCCTGAATTGCACTGGCTTTATGTGCCCGCATAAGAGGCAAGAATAACAGGAAAGTCTGATCAGTGGATGCATTAGAGAAGAGTCTTTTCTTTTCTAGTTGACGTAAGTAGTTTCTATTATCTCTTAAAAGCAGGTGGAGGGATCTTGTGCATGTAACCAGGATGGGGAAATGTATCCACAGCAGATTCAAAGAAAAACTCTCCTAATCGAACTGGCAGCACAGATGGGAGGAATTTTGGTGTACATCATCTTCATGCTTCTTAGTGCTTTTGAAGCCCAGGAGAAATGTAATTGGATTCAGCCCTGAACAAAATGCACTCTATCAAGTGCTCTGGCCTAGCAAGGCTTTTCAAAGAGGGTGAGGGACTATATTTGTTACGCTGTTTCTAATGTGAATAGCTGCAGACTGTGGGGGCAATGGAGACATTTTCATGCAAACTTCATTCTTGCAAGTGAAAGCATTGTGTCTGTGAGGGTGATGGTGGCTGTGGATCCCACCATTTGATTTGGAAAGGAAACTGTTCTCGTTGCCTTAGTGGATCGTGACTTCTCTAGAATTAGAGGAGGGAGGAATAATGCAATTAGATAAAGTCAGTGGGACCACAGTCCTCCGGACATGCTGGCACTACTGTCTGTGATTCTATTGATGGTGGTGGAGATGCACCTGCTTATTATTTCCAGACATGCCCCATCCCTGGAAATGTTCAAGGTCGGGTTGGACAGGGCTCTGAGCAACCTGATCTAGTTGAAGGTGTCTTTGCTCGTTGCAGGAGGTTTGGATTAGATAACCTTCCAAACCGGAATATTCTATGATTCTATGACATTTGTGTGAGAGATCAGACCATGTCTACAGCATGGAGAGATCAGCTGGGTCTCTTCCCACTCACTGCAAAAGCACATCTGTTCATAACATGTTGTTGACTTTTGTGGGTTTTCCCCCTATGTTTATGCATTTGAGAAGGGGTACGGGCAAGGCAAAGGGTAGATAGGTCCTGGTTTGAAGCTCAAATCACCTTGCCCTGGGCTGGACCTTGTGGTGTTATTATAGGTCCTTCAGTCATTAACTTTTTGTAGCAGAGCAGCATGGTGGGCCATGGAAGTGAACCTACCTCTCTATGAATAATAGTGAAATGCTACCTGAGAAGGGAAAGCCAATAAAAATAGTCCATGTCTACCAGCATGATACGTGGGCCAAGCTCCCCCTGGCTTAGTGGACATGGTGTGAGTCCTCACCTGTGGTGAAGGTGGTGGAAATGAAGCCACTCCGCATGGTGTTTTGGGCAGCTTGCAGGCGCACGGTGTACTCTGTGGTCTCAGAAAGCCCCTCTAAGCGGATCCACGTGTCCTCGGCATCCACAATCAGCTCCTGTACATGGGTCCCAGAAGAAGGTAGACACCAAGAGCAACAGAGAAGAAAAGCGATGAGGAGCTTAAAGAGCAAGTGAGGAGGGAAGGGAAGCCACAAACTACTGCAGCCCTTGGTACCTTGCTGAGGAGTGTTGTGTGTCTGCTTACACCCCTGGACAAAGTCAAGGTGAGGCCACTGAATGTATTCAGCATTTTGGGATGGTTCAGGTGGTAGAAAGCTAGCTGGTTCGGAAGCAGGAAATTTAAATGTTTGCAGTCTGTGTGCTCTATTTACCAACTCTGTTGGGATCTGTGTGTGCCCTTGATACAGACCATGACAGATTGCCCAAGCATTGCAAGGAGTAGAGCTGGCCAAACCTGGTTATCAACCAGTTTTGCCTCCGTCAATTCCTGTCACGTTAATTTTTCTGGTCATCAGCCAATGCTACATAGCACTATATCGAACTCCTGCAAAGCTATTATCCTCTGGTCACTACGAGACAGTCACACCGGCAAAGGAAACGAGACTGTTTGCTGTGACGTATTTCTGATAGTGTTTGTAGCAGCTCTTTCAGACAGGCAGATATGGACACACTGATTAAATAATCGAATATATTGTATTGTGGGATTAATTAGCTGTCTGGACCTATCTTCCTTTTTGCAAGAAAGGCAAATGGCATTTTTGGAATCTCTGTTCGTGGGATAACTTTCTCCTGCCTTAGCTTGCTTGTGTTTCACAAGTTGTGAATTTCTCCTGTTCTTCTGAAGTTTCCAGGCATGCCCTCTGTACCCAGTCCTGCAGGTGTGCATGAAGATTTTGCCCAAGGCAAACTTTTCCTGCTTTTTCAAATTGTTTATCTAAAATATTGCCTATGCTGACCTAGTGAGCATTGGTTTTTTTTGCTTTGTTTTGTTTCTCCTGCTCATTTCTCCATGGCCATGCTATTCCTTGACTTAATGAACCTCTTTTTATGTGAGGACCTGCTCACCTTCCGGCTACCGTCGGTGGATCTGTAGGTCATGATGTAGTTCTCGATCTCTCCCAGGGGAGGTACCCAGGAGAGCAGGGCGCTCCGTCGAGTGACTTCACTGGCTGTCAGATTTGTTGGAGGATCCAAAACTGCAAGGGTGGATAGGAACCCAAGGAAGCACAAGTTCTCACCCACAACTGCCCCCACCCGCTTCCCAACTCTGTGCACTGGGATTCAACCTTGCAACCTTGAGCTACAACCTAAAATCCATCCTCACCCTCAATTTCCAGACCTCATCACCCAATCCCAGCCTTAAACAGAACTCTGCAAACCCTCTAAATGTCTTCCCCTGCCTGCCTGCACGTTCTATGGGGTCTGTCCAGCTTCTTGTAAGCAAAATGGGTTGTGCTCTTCTGGACTATGGCCTTGGGTAAGAAAAAGACTCGGTCAAGGGTTTTCTTGGGAAACCACATCCAGGTGAAATCAAAGAAAGGGGTGGGTGGATGTTGAAAGACTGAAAATGATGGTTTATGCTCGTTGTGATTAAAGTTCAATTCTTGTGTTGTGCTGAACACTGGTATTTAAGTGTCCTTTTGGCACATGGCAACTTCTAGACCCACACATATGTGAAAAGGGCTTTGACTCAGCCTTGCTGGCTCCTTTTCCTGGGTTGAATGTATGGCTAAGGGTGTGCAACAGGCAGTGGGGGAGGTGATTGTACTTACGAGTTGTAAAGTTGGTGCTGATGGTCTGGCTGGTGATAGGCCCATTGGTAGCATACATGGAGACTGTGTAGGTGGTACTGGGAAGGAGGTTGGTCAGCTGGTACTCCTGGTTGTCTCCATCCACAAGGATTGTTTCTCCTGCAACTGTAAGCCAAAAGAGATGGCAGGGTAGATGTTCAAGGTGGTTCTCCAAAATGTGTCTATGGATATGATCTCAGGACCAAAAGAACTTATACTGCTGAAACACCATTAGCTATTGTGTAGCAGATGAGCTGTTGTGGTGGTTGGTGTGGAAGATGGTCTTATTTTTCCCACAGTTTCAATATTTGCCTGATACTTTCTTTCTGTTCAGTAGTGGGATCAATGGAATTTGCTGCATGTTGAATTTTTGGTGGGATGAGTACTTGCTTGCCCCTGGCCTGGTAGGCCAGTTAATAAATCAGGAGGATCCTAGTCCCCTACTGTGTGGACTGCTGTGCTTGGTGAGGGGCACTGCCATGGGACCTGTGTGGGAGGAGCTGGTGTCTGGGACAGGGTGCAGCCCTGCCACCTGCCAGCTGCTGCCCTTCCCAAGCAAGAGCTCCTTTCACACTTCCTCTGTGGAGGGTAGCTGCTGAGCACTGGGCTTTTGGACAGGGAGAGGTGGAAGTGAGTGGAAATGGAGCCCTAGCAAAGCTCATGGCAGAGAGGCTCAGCAGTTTGGTTTACCTGCACGGCGGGTGAGGATGAGGACGTAACTCTCCACCTCTGACAGTGGAGGGTTCCACTGCAGCAGCGCCTCAGTAGGAGTGATGTTAGTGGCTGTGACTCCCAAGGGGGCATCCATAGCTGCATGGGGGACAAATTCGGAGAGTCAGAGGCATTAAGAGACTGGGCTATGAACTGGAAGGGCTTCTTCTGACCCATCACTTGTGGGTCACCTGCTGCCCAGGCACATGTGCCTGCAGAAGACTTATTGCTGCCCTAGCTGGAGAGCAGAGATTTCATTACTTGTGCTATTTTGCTACTTGGGCTGCTCTTCCACTGTTTTCCTGATGCACAGCCTGGAATGTTAGGGTTTTTTGAAGGTTTTGATGAGTCTGGGGATAGCAGAGGGTTTTATTCTTGCAACAGATGCTGTTTGCGTCAAAGCTTCCCCAGGGATTATTTCTGGAAGTCTGTACTCCCTTTAGGAAAGGTTGTCATGGTTGCCCAACATCGTATCTCTGGCTTCCCCGTGCTTAGTACACAGATTTATCACTGTCTTCCATGACTACTTCCATGCATATACAGGAAAAGCTTTGCTTAGACATACTTTAAAAGTCCACACTGGGCCTTTGTGAGCCTTGCTTATCATCTCAAGCTTGCGTCAGTTTGGTGTGAGATTCAGCTTTCTCTCAGCTGCCTGATTGCCAGTGCAAGTAGGGTCTAGCACTGTTTGATAGCTACCTGCCCACCAGGAGCTCCTTCCCACCTGTGTACACAGTGATGGAGGCCACCTCGCTCTCCTCACGGCCCCGCACGCTCTTCACCCCAATCTCATACTTGGTGGCAGGCTGCAGGCGGCGGAGGGTGTACTCAGTGGCATCGCTGGTGATGGCAGTGCTGTCTGTCCTCCCTGTAGGGACAGAGTCAAGAGCTTTAGCATCACAGGTGGTCCCATCCCTGTGGTACAGGAGATGCTCAGGAGGGGGGCAATGTCACAATCCCTCTCCAGAGCTGATACTGGGGTAACTGGGTTTTGTGCCTGCAGGTTCACACCTATGTGCCCATCACTCTGCTGGCTTGACCTTTTCAGCATCGTAGGTGAAACCAGGGAGATTAGCCAGGGAAAGGCAAGTGAGAGAGATAGGATTTCAGGAGCAGGCTCTGAATTAACTAACCCCAGGGAGGGAATGCTGCAGGTGTCACTCCCTGTGCCCTTCTGTGCTGAGCTGGCCCTTGGCTACAGTAGCTCTTGCCCATCCTTGTCACCCCATCCTCTATCCCTGCAGCCTCTTTGTCCATCTCCGCTACTGGTGACTTTTTCTGAGGCAGTGGGATGCTGCCTATGGTGAGGATGACCTGGTGGCTTGCTCATGCCCTCAGGCGGAGGGAGGGTTGGCAGCTGCAAGATCAGGGCACGAGCAAGAGAGGTCTGACCCATTACCTTCAGCAGCGCGGTAGGATATTCTATAGTGATCAAAGGTGGTGATGGGAGGACTCCAGTAGATGATCATGGACTCCTGGGTGATGTTGCCTACCCTGAGGTCCTTTGGTGCATCGATCCCTGGTGAGACAGAGTAGAAAGCAAAGCTATGGGAGGTAGGTCTGCTCCCTGTTCCCCCACTCGCCCTGCCGGCAGGATCCCGTGCCTGGCAGGGAGGTCCCATGGTACCTGTTGTGATGGAGCCCACAACAGGCTCAGAGCTGACAGTGCCATGCACAGCCACCAGTGACACCAGGTACTCAGTGGATGGCTGCAAGCCTGTGAGGCTGGCATGCCTGCAGGTCCCATCAAGCGTGAGTTCCTGTGCCTCCTCTTCAACCCGGGAGCTGTATGTGAGGATGAGGTGGTCTGCTGGTGGGGATGGATCACTCCACGTGACGTTCACACTGGAGGATGTCAGCTGGGAAAAGTGGAGCTGTGTGATGGGTCGGACCCCTGCAAGACAGAGAAGGGAGATGTAACCCCAACCACCTGCAGATCCTGGCCTCTGTGTTTTTCCCAGTGCTTTTAATAGAAATACCCAGCAGAAGTGACAAAGCTGCAGCTCTGGGCTCTCCATTGATCTGAAACTGTGCTGGGACTGAGAGGCAGAACCAGGAGGAGAAAATCGATGCTTTCCAGACCCACATGGTGGGTGATGGGGCTGTCCTTCTACAGATGGTATGTGCTATCTGAGCTTCCTGACTGCATGATTTTCACCCAGAGGTGCTTGTGAGGTCCCTTAAGGCTTGGTTTTTCCTTCTTATGGACACACAGACCATCCTGATCAAAAAGAACAGTATGAGCTGGCTGTTCCCCCAACCTTGCCTCTTCCTTACAGAGCCTTCAGCCAAACAAGTGTGCTGAGTGCTGCTGGCCAGGGGAATGGGATCTCCATATTGGTAGGACCACCCTCCTTCTGAGGTCTACAGTCCTTCTTCCACATAGATGGATTGCACCCAGCTCTCATCCCCATCAGCACCTCAGGAGTTTTGGCACTGGGGACATGGTGGCCTCGCAGAGGTGCCATTGTGGGGCAGTGGTCTGTGCCCTTGACCCCATCTCAGCTTGTCTTTTTCTACCTGTGAAGGCATCCACGGTGGCCTCCAGGCTCTGCTGGCGTCCCCTCTCAGCAATGATGGAGATTGTGTACTCTGTCCCAGGCTCCAGCTCTGACAAGGTGAGCTGTGACTTGTCCCGGGGCACCGTCACTTCAGAGGCCATCCCTGAAGCCGGAGTGAAGGTGACGCGATAGTGGTCTATGGGACCCATGGCTTTGGTCCAGGTCAGTGAGATGGATGTCTCCGTTGAGGCTGTCACCAGGAGGTCCCGGGGGCTGTCAAGCTCTGTGGGAGAGGGTTGGTGCAGACTTTTGTCCCCGTGCACAGACTATACCATGGGGATGTCTGAGCCATAGAAACTGGCCATGCTTGGAGCATGCAATGGGACCAAACTCACCAGTCCTGGCATTCATGGTTGCTGGCACGCTCTGCTGACTGTCCATCACAGCTGAAATCCCAATGCCATACTCTGTCCCTGGCACCAGATCTGCCGCAGGGTGCAAAGGACATGAAGAAGTGTGAGAATGGTGCCTGGCTGGCCTCAGGGTGGGACCCCCCTAGCTCCCATGGCTTGGGAAGTGGGGGCCCCCACCTGAAGACCCCTGGGGTGAGCATCCCTCTGGCAGGTCAGTGGTTCCTCCATGCATTGGAGAAGAGCTGATTTTTTTTTATAAAGCCCCATGGATGGCTTTGGAAAGGGTATTTGGATGATTCTGGCCCAGAAATAAGCAATTTTTAAGTTGTTGCTGAGGTCTGCTGTAATTGCTGGCATCAAGACAGAATTTGCATGTGTGTGAGCTGAGATGGGAACGATAAAGTAGCTATATTTGTTTCCAAAGTGATTTAACATCAAATATTGTCACAGGGCTGGTGTCTTGAAGAGAAATAAATTATGCAGAGTAAATGAAATGCACATTAATTAGGAAAGGCACTGTCTTTCTGGGAGCCAAATCAAGCCTCTCTCCTTGGGGTGGTTGTATCCTGCAGTGACTCTCTCAAGGGATGTGGGAACCCAGCTCATCCAGCTTCTTTCCCACACACCTACTGCTGATCGCTGTTTTATCTTCGTGAGACATCTCCTGCCTGTCACTTCTGCTTGGCTGCTGGCAGCTTTATTCCCCTCTTCCTGGTGCTTCATGATCTTTCCCACAGGGTTAGAGAAAACCATAAACCCTCCAGCCTGACCTCACCCTGCCTTGCCCAGGGGCAGCATCCCCTGAAGCCACCAAAATCTTCCTCAGGAGGCCATGAGTGAGGGAAACTGCCCATCCCCTGCTCCTCTCCTCTTGCTAGGGTGCAGTCTTGGTGCCAGGGGGTAGGATGAGAAGCAGCATGCAAAACAACGTGCGTTCTCTCCCAGGTTTTTTGGGTAGAGCAACGTTACAGAAGTTTCTGTACAAATGCTGATTTTGAAGAGAGACGCATGGGGCAGGGCAAGGCTTACTATATTTTTAAGCTTAAATCTTTGATAGGCTCTACTCAGCAGCATTCCTCACTTCTTTTCCTGCAGGGAGATGAAGGTGACTGAAGGAATTACTGGTTGCATTTACACTGTGGATCCCACCAGATCCTGGGTATCTGGAAACCCGTGGGCTTTACCCAATGTGCAACAAGACTTTGGAGAGCAGGGGTATCACATGCTTAATGGAGCTAAGGGAGAGGCTCATGTGCCATCCATACTATGGTTATCCTGGTGCTGCTTTTTTTTTTCTTGTCAGCAGAATGTTTTTGGGGGTTATTTTCTGCTATAATTTTTTATTTTTTAATTTGTTTGTCTATTACATAGTACCCTGAGAGCTAGAAGCGATGCACTTAGGTGACGATGGAGGCACTACTTAAAAATTGCTCACTACTATCAACTCTAATCCTCTATATCTGGAGCTTGCTCTCTTCTTGTAGCTCTAGCTGAGCCTGGCAGCAGCCAGGAAATGCTAGTGCTGCCATGTAGAGACTTGGCAGCTTTTTTAATTTTTACTGAAAGAAAAGAGAACCTTCACGCTGTCTCTTCCTCTGAGACAAGCTTGGGCTCTGCCATGGGTGTCATTGCAAGTTAGGTCACTGGGGTAGTATTGCACCTCTGCCCCAGGGAGGAGGATCTGGCCCATTTTTAATGGCTAGAAAGGCAGTAAATGTCTGGAGGAAAGCTAGCAGGGGACCAGCACCAGGTCCCTGATCCCTCGCAGTCCTGCTCCCTCTCATCCTGCTTCTCTATGTGCATCCTCCTCATGAATGCAGCGGAAAGTATCCCTCACATTTCTTTTTCTGCACACCACATTTTTCAGGCTAACTGCTCTAATTGTTTTCCTGACCTTCAACCTTTCTCATAATTCGGTGCCACTTTACCTGTAAGTTCACATTCAGTTTTCCCACTGAACTTATTCCCATAGATCCATACTGCAGAGATGCCTGAGCTTTCTTTGGTCTGGGGAGGTCCCAGGAGGGCAAAGACAGTCAGTGTAGAAGAGCCTGGTGTCCTGCTATACTGAAGAGCTTCAAAGTGAATGAGTGATCTTTTTTCATATGTGTGTAGGTAAGTCTCTTCTTTGCTAAAAAGCATGCCACTGGAACCACAAATCTGTCAGACAAGCAGTTGTACTTGAAAAAAGGGAAACCAGATCTCATATAGTGCTTTGTGGTGTTGCTGCAAAGGGTGTTTGGGGCTCTTCTGGCAGTGGGAGGTGGGTGGTGTTTGTAGCCCCTGGTGGCAGCCCCTGTACTGGCCTGAATAATGTACAACTTGATGGACTTGCTCAAAAATCCCTGGATTCAAGTCTGCTTTGTGCCCAGTTTGGAAACAGACCATGAACTTGGGCAGCCTGGATCTCCCATCACTGTCTACAGGGCATTGGCTCCAGCAGCTCTATCCCAGCAAGGGAAAAAAGAAGGGCAAAGAAATACTGTCCTCTAGACCAGCCTAAAAAGCCTTCCTCTCCCTATTTCTCACTTTGCTCCTTGCCAACTTTATTTGTGGCCTGGAGAGATCCCTGCTGGAACTGCATCATTAGGAGGTGCATTGCTCAGCTCATGGATAAGCAGCACCCAAATCCAGACCCACAGTGGGGAAGATGATCTTCATCCCAAGGATAACCTTCTCTTTGGTAAACTCCAAAACAGCCTCAAATATGTGCCAGCATGAAGGTAACTGAGCATTGGTGCTGATTTGGGATCTCCATCGCCCTACTTGTTTCCACACATACCTGCGAGTGTGGCCCGGGTAGTGGGACCAGTGTCCCGTGGCACCAGGACTTCGTGGTAGTGCTCTCCGGCCAGGGTGCTGTAGACCACCCTGTAGCTGTGCGCCTCAGCCTCACTGTTGTCCCAGGCGAGCTCGAGGCTGGCAGGTGTCCGTGAACCCACCCGTAGGTTCTTAGGGGCATCAATCTCTGCATGACACAAGGAAGAGAGGCTCTGCCTCACCACCGGGCACTGGGAATGCACCCTGTAGACTTGGTGGGCCTAAACAGCAGGGGTACCCAGGTGTGATGTCTCTGAGGTCCCACATGTGGACCCTCCTCCCTGGGGCATGTCCCTGTGGCAGGGACTGGGAGATCTGCTCTCACCTCCTGCTCAGCACAGGCCCGGAGATGCCACTCATGAGACTGATGCAAGTGCTGGGGCATTCACAGCATCCCTCAGCAAGTTGCTTCAGGAGCTAATTGCATGTTATTTGAAAAATAAAAGCATTTCCCCCATATATTGCAGTAAGGGAAACTGAGGCAGCGTACATAAGAGAAAAAGGGCTCTGTAGCAGTCATACATTAGGCCTGAACTGCTCGTAGAAGAACCTTGAGCGTCCTTATAGTCTCATTCATGCTTAGACATTGCCCAAAAGGTTTGTTTATTAGTGCTGCCTCGTCTGTGCACCAAATCTGCTCTGATTTACACAATAAACCTCTCCTGTGAGCGACGAGTTGGTGCCGGGCAGGGGCTGGGCACCAGCAGATGGGGGTGGGGGAGGGGTAATTACTGCTCCTTGATGGATCTGAGTTTAGTGGGGGAAATTTTTTATGTTGCCTTTTAGAAATAAAGCAAGGAAGGCCAGCGCAGCAAATCAGTTGGGGTGAACATCTCATCCAAAATATATATCTATAGAGATATATGCACACACAATTCACACACCGCAGTTATTGTAATAGGAGCCTAGTATCCACCAGTAACATACATGACAAGTAATTTATATACCATAAACCAGCACTGAAATACGCGCTCTACCTCCTCCTTTATGGCACAGTAAATTAAACCTGTTAGCTATCTGCAGGCTTAACATTAATTAAAGTTTTACTGACCAGTTAGGGTATTCAGAGAAGATATAAAGTAAGATAACCACGTTCCTGACTGGGCTGCTTTCAGCTGCTTGACTGCCGATTCCTCAGGCAATGCATCTGCCTTGGCTCTTGATGCTGAATGGGAGCGAGCATCATCTTAAATTCAGACCTGTGCTTGCTGCTTTGGTGCTTTTGAGAACCGCATGTTGATTTATGGGTGCTATTAGGGGTGTAAACTGTCGGGGTTTTGAAGTTTTGGTCGTGGGCTCAAGCTAAGCTGTGGGTCTGAGTGGGTGTTGAAGGTGGTGGGGATGTGTGTCACAGGCAGCAACAAGTTCAGCTTTGAGGCTGCAGCAGAATTTGGCCAAGGTGGGATTTGCTCAGGGATTGTCATCTGAATGTGGGTTTTTGAGTCATCTGCCTGGTTGTTGGCTTCTGGGGTCACCTGGGGTTCCCTGGGGACCATGGGAGCATCTGCAAGCAGCACAGAGCACTGGAGGTTTAGGGACTAAAAAGAAATGTAGGCCCTGGTGGAGGGGGGTTCAGGGGCTGGTGTGAGCTGTGCATGTGTGTTTTAGGGTGTGCTGAATCATATGCTCTGCCTTGCTTTGCACCAGGATCATGACAGGATGCAAGACACGTATTCAGGCATCTTCGTTCAGACCTGTGTCTCAAGCATCATGTTCTCATTGTGCTGCTTCCTCCCAGTAGACCAGATTAAACTACAGCTTACTTGTGCCAGGGGAGAACCAAGACCATTAAGTCCCAGATGGAAAAAAACCCCTTGATTTGGCTCTGGACATGTAAACCTCCAGACTCGTTGCAGGACAGCCCATCTGCAGATTACAGCAAACTATTTACCCATGCTTGCTGGAGGCTTAAAAATTCGTGCCGGTTCTCCCAGCAAGGCCAACTAGCTACCTGTGGTGAACTGGGCGAGGGCTGGCTGGCTCTCGTTGGCACCCCGGAGGGCACTGACGGCGAGGTGGTAGCGGGCGCCGGGGCGAAGGGCCTGCAGGGAGTACTGGCTGAGGGGTGGCTGCAGGCGGAAGGTGGTCCTCCCCCCTTCCCCGTCTGCCAGCCCGTACTTCAGCAGGATGGCATCCACCTTGGCACGTGGAGGTGTCCACTCCACAAAGGCCACTGTGTCGGAGACATCCCGCACCAAGATCTGTGTCGGGCCATCAATGACTGTGGAGGGAGGCAGAAACAAGAACCTGTTATTTTGGGAGAGTTGCATAGGGAAAGGTGGCAGCTTTGGGGACACCAAGCTTCATGGATTCCTCAACCCAACCTTCAGAGTGGCCCAGATTAGGTGGGTACAAGGCAGAGAGGTGCTGTAGGCAAGAGACATGATCCTCTGCCCCAAGGTACTCAGGGATTTGATCATGTTGGGTTCCCAGTCCCTTGTCCCAGTCTCCTGTCTCTTTTCTGAACCTTCTCCACTTCACCGATGTCTCTCCCAAGCTGTGAATAGCAGAGCAGGACCTAACAGCTCTCTCACTGATGCCCACTGTAATGCAACTCATGCCCTTTTCTCGAGTTGGTTATTGGCAACAATTCCTCCCTGGCTTTTTCAGGTGGCATCTCCCAGGATAAAACCTTCTACACCTAATTGTGGTCCACTTTCTTTGCTCCTAGGTAACTGCTCATACTTCATGATGCATTGACAACCACAGTTCTGTGAATCATTCAAACTACTTTTATCGATGATCTCCTTCCATTCAATTTACTCTTTTCTGAGCCTTTCCATCACTGACAAAACTTATCAGTAATGACATTATGTCTTTTGAAAGGCGTTGACAATGTGTTAAACAATGTGGGGCCAAGGACTGATTCAAGCTTTGGGAACTGAGGAACATCTGTAGAAGTGTTCCTGCTTTGGTGCCAGCTTCTGGTTTGTTGTTGAGGGATTAGTTTCTAAAGCTATTGATGTCTTAGCAGTGGGGAGAGGAGAAAATGCAACTGCTCTCAAGAGTCTTCATAACTAGCTAGGTGTGGGGCTACAGTGGGTGTCCACCAAACCCCCTCAGATAAAGGGGTTTTAGCTAAATTCATTCCAGGGGTCTAGTGGGAGACAATTTTGGACATTTTTGCTTTCTTTTACAGAGAATTGGGCCCTTCCCTCCTTTGCATCCCCCAACACTTGACCTCTGGAAATCATGGGTTCAAGCCTCAGTGATGGATGCTTCGAGTCCAGCAGGACCTAACTGCTGTGTGGATAGATGGATGGGGGAAGCTCCTGTGCCATGACAGCATTGATGCATGGAGCCTGCTGGGCAGCCGATTTTATCACTTACACGATCACAAGGTGGGTGAAGCACCCCACGTTTGTTCTATAGTTCAGGCTATACTGCATGCAAGTACATCTAATATACTAAATGTATTAGAAAATAGCACTATATAATAAGGATCTGCTGAAAGCTGCACCCCAGTGTGGGAAATTTGGGGGGAGATGTGTGTGGGCAGGGGTGGGAAGGACCAGAGAGGATTAGAAAAAGACGTGGGGGAACTGGGATCAGTGGGATGAGGTCTGGGGCCAAAACAGCAATGAAGAAGGGAAGACAGCTGGGAAGCAGGGTGTTTAGGTAGGAGCTGGGTGGCCAGCTTGGCTAGGACCAGGTTATGCTTATCCAAACCCTGAATCTTGAACTACCTCATGTTGTCCAGTCACCCAGTTGATGCTGGGAAGCACCAAGTTGTACTTAGCTGTGCAGCATGAAACCATGCCTTTGCTGCTCAACGTTAGCACAAAGTGCTGAGGCAGAATGGGAGCATGAGGATGATGGGGACAAAGCTATGGTGGTGGCGCAGAGGAAGACAGGCACACCAGCGCAGGGAGCTGGGACTCCAACACTTTGTTTGCACTCCCCTTCAAAGGTTAGCCACTGAGCTTGAAGTACTTGCCTCTCTCTGCTTTTTGCTGACTTCCTAGGGAAAGGAAGATTTGGTCTTGACCAGGAGATGTCTCTGTTAAGCCATGTCGAGCTGAGCGTGGAGGTAAAGCAGGAGAGGACTTTGCAGGGAAGTTCAGACCTGCAGCAAGCTGCTAGTGGTGGAGGGCCCCTCCCTTCTCTCACACTGTAGCCCCAGATTAGCAGCCTGGAGAGAGCATCACCTCGTTAAAACCCTCCAGCAGCTATTTAAATGCTGTTTCTGTTTGCAACAGCTTGGGTGGAGGTAGACACCTGCCTGGCTGCCAAGGCAGAGTGCAACAGATCTGGCATGGAGAGCCTTTTCTCCCTAGTGATCTCTGCCCATGCACACGTCTCCTTCGGTGAGGAGAAGACACAGTTCGTTCACACTTGCTGAACTTCCTTTAGCCTACAGGGAGAACAAGTGACTGGCCAAATAAATTGATTAGGAGGTGATGTGCCATTGCTCCTGGCTCCCTGCCCTGCTGCCTGATTTGCCTGAATTGGTGGGATTAGAGAGCATTTAGTGGCACCAAAGCAAGTGGGAGTTTATCTGTTACATATGAGTAGGCAATAAATTTATAGACATTTCAGAGGTGTCCAGCCTCTGAGCTCAGTAGAAAGAGGAATTTATCCAGCTATATGATAATAGAAGTGGACCTACACCTGCACCCCCAACCCCATTAACCTCGGTTTCTGTGCTTGCAGCAGTTTGGGAGAGAGAGGGACAAAATATGCCATGAAGAAGCTGTTGTTGTGCTGCATGGGTAGCTAGGTGGTGCTAGTTTTATCCCTGCCCATTAAGTGCCAGGCTGCTCTCACTGGTGGGATGTTATTTTGGGGACCAAGCTTGGTTGTACTGCTGTGCTGCCAGGGGTCAGGCTCACTCACGGGTTGAAACGCTGTCAGAGGTTGGAGGGCTCCTGGCTTGTTCCTTCAGGGCCACCACAGTGACGGTGTACTCTTCCCCCGGCTTCAGCCCCGTCTGGTTGAAGGTGGTAACGGTGCTGGGGAGCTGGGCAATCACACCACCCTCGTTATTCTGCCGGGAAGCAGAAATAACCATTAAAAAATAACAACAAAAAGGTGTTTAGGGGAGACTGATGCATGAGGAGGAGGTGCCCCCTACATTGCATCCTTCCACACCTAGGCCTGCACCCCTAAACTGCATCCTCACCTAGGCACATCCTACTGTGGAGGTGCAGAAACCCAGGGATTTCCCACCAAGTGTGGAGCCACCCACGTTGTGGGGCTGCAAAGTTCTCCCCAATCCCTTCTTCTCCCTCCCCCCTTCTCCCCCGCCCCCCTACCAGCTTCTGTATTTTGCCATCTGTGTTTCTACTGGTCTCCAGAAAAGATAATAAAACCAAAGCCTGGGCTGGACTTCCATGTATTTCAGGTGCCAGGAGCCTTCTGTTGTTCACATATAGGCATGAAAGTCTTTATTTTCCCATCCCCTGCTTTTTAAGTGTCTTTATTAAACTCATTATTCTTTGTGATTTTGCTCTGAAAAACTGTAAGGCTTTAAGCAACTGCAAATGTCACCTTTCCTGCCAGTGTTTGGACAAAGGATCTTTTCTTACCGCTGTCTTCACTAATAACATACTAAACAAATCTTTGCACATAGCTCTCAATTCATGTTCATCTCTTTTCTCATTAAAGAGGAAATCTTCCATTTTAGCCATAAATTGCCAGCTTACCTTTCCTAATTTTCTTTTCTAAATCTGTCTTTGCTTCACCTTCCCCCATCGCAGGGGACCACAGAAGAAGGATTACTCTGTGGGACAGTGCAAGCATCTTTGTGGGACACCAAGGACCAAACTAGCATCCTCTTGCTCGGTTTTCATGAAGACAGAGTGATCTTAACTTTGCTTGGAGAGGTTATTTGTGATGCTGCTGGTAGAACTTTGGGGGTTTTTAGCCTCTGGGACTATGTTTTGGTTTTATTTGGGGTGTGGCAATGGCTTAGCGTTTGCCTAAGCAAGCATAGTTTCCAGGCAGTGAAGGAGACAGCACCCTCTGCCTTGTTTTGTGAGAAAAACCGGTGATGGAGACTCAAGAGTCTGATTTTGGAAGCTGATGGGCAGGAACACAACTGTGTCTTTATGACACAGGATCATGTGCTTGACGGATGGATGTGAGAACTTCAGAACCTGGCGAGCTATCCCTTCCCCACCCCAGAAAACTGCATCTAAAGCCAGCCATCCCTTGGCACTTTCTCTCTGTCTCTAAATCCTGAAATGTTTCTGTGTGGTTTTAAGTTGTAAGCTTAAAAATAGAAAGGTGGACCAACAGTTCGTATTTATGCGATGGCTTGAGATGATGACCCTGTAGGGAGACGTTTGCTTTTATCCCAGCAATTCCTCACCTTAAAATGGGTATATTCCCCTTTATCTGTTTCAGGGGGATGCTGTTGAGCTTAAATGCCGACTGCCAGTGAAATGTTTGTAAAATTGCTGTCTTTTTGCTACTAGACTGAAAGTTCTTCCCTGTCATCATCTTACCATTTTGAATTTTATCTCAACAGTGAATGAAGGCTTTTTACCTGTGGTACCTGAACTTCAACTTCAGACACAATTTGCATGGGAGAGCACACCACCACAGGATGTAGTCAAAATTGCACCCAGAGCTTTCCAGTCTTTTTAGAAATGAGGAAATGAGTTATTTAAAGTAATTGGGCCTTTGCTTTATGCTGTATAATGATACTTTACAGTTAAGAGCATTTCAAATGTTGGGGCCAAGTTCTGCAGTTCCTCACTGCCCAGAGCTGCCTTTGACTCCAGCGAGGATTTTGTACAAGTGAAAATGGCATAATTGAGCCCTTAATCAGCATTTCTTTTACTGCTGAGGCTTAAATGTTCTTGTAAAGAGGCTCCATATACAATTGAAGCTATACTTACGGCTAAATGGTGTAGAAATTATGAATATAGATTAAATACTTGATGTACAATTTTTGTTGCTGTGCATAGAAAATATGTGATATTTAGGGCAACATTTTCATCCTTTCATCTTTTCTGGCACAAATTCTACCTGTTCATCACTGCGATTAAAATTCCGTGGCAGGAATTAGCTGTGCATGTGACTCGGGGATGCTGAAGGCTGTTGTCTGAGAGCTGGTGGCTGCTCGGTTCAGCCCAGGCTGCTCTGGGTAGTTTTGCATGCAGAGAGCAGCAGTGAGGAAGAGGAGAAGGAGGAAGGGTTGCAACAAAAGAGATATAAGGCAAAAAGAGGAACTGACAGAAGAGACAGTGAGGCTGGAAGGTTTTTTTTACTTATGTGCTTGTCTCTTGATTTTATTGGGAAATTTCTTTGAGAACATGTTTGTCTTGACACCAAAGACTACTGGGGAAAAAGGTTTGGGGTTGTCTGATGTGAAACACATAAATTACAAACAGAGGTTGGTTGGGTTTTGGGTTTTGGGGTTTTTTTTGAGGGTAGTTGGAAGCTAATTTGGGAGCTGATACATCAATGGTTTTTAGGGTGACATGATGCCATGCATGTGGCAGTGGTACCTTGGGGATAAAGCTGATCTCCCAGCCATCGAAGGGGAAGGAGAAGGGCTCCCACTGCACCTCTGCTGTTGTCTCTGTGATGGTCTTGAACTTCAGCCCCTGCGGTGTGGCGAGGTCTGGAAGGGAGCAGGAGGTGGTGAGCAGAGCAGGATGGGTGTGTGGATGCTGCTGCCCCCACCCTGCTCCCTCTGGCTGTTTCTTATCTGGGCAATGAAAATGGGGAATCTTTTGCTAACTCTTAGCAGAGTTCCTTTGCTCCCCCCTCCCCGGGCAGGTTGAAGGGAGAAAAGGAAAATGCCTGGAAGCATCCATCTGCTTTACCATGCAAAGAGAGCGTGTGAGGAGTTGTAAAAGCGGCATCTGGATAGTTTACATTTCCCTCCTGTCCTCTGTGTCTTTAGTTTCTGAGGATCCTTTCTGGATGTTGCAATTACAGCTTGATACTCCCATTTTCCTCTGTGCATCGTGGTTCTGGTCAGGACTACGTATGCCTTGATGCACAGCAGCATGCCCTCTTGCTGGGCTATCATCACCCACCTCATGGGGATTCATCACAGGAAACCCATCCAGGAGTGGGAGGAGAACCTGTGACTTCTGTGATATATCACAGTATGTCCCATGAAGAAAAAAGTGTAATATTTTGGGCCATATTCTTGGCCCAAACACTGACAACTATTCTAACACTGAAAGTTTCTTTGAGTTTTAGTCATTTGTTTTTTCATCCATGCTGAGTCTTTCTGCAGAGGGTAGACACGTTTCCCTTTCCTATATTCCCATACAGCTATAAATGAGGATAAAAATATCCCCAATATATATTTTTTTGAAGGCTCAACTGCTGCTAGAAGGTTTTTATGGAAAATATGAGCCAACTTAAGCTTCACCTCTGGTTATCTGGGCACCAAGTGACAAGTGCACTAGTATACTTACTGGTCATCACTTTGGAGGTAACAGGGATGCTCAAGACATCACTGATGACTGCGTAGATGCTGATGTTGTAAGCAACACCTGGCTCCAGCTCCGTGATGGTGATGCTGCTCCAGTCCCCAGGCACCCGCTGCTGGAGCTGGGTGCCTCCTGGCCCCGCTGGTTGGTATGAGACGACATACTCGGTGGCTGCCCCGGGGCTGTCCCATGCCAGCTCGATGGAGCTGTCGCTGATCCCCGTCACACGCAGGTTTTCAGGAGGAGCCACTGATGGGAAGGGCAGAG
Source organism: Thinocorus orbignyianus (assembly GCA_013400375.1). Taxonomy (NCBI): domain Eukaryota; kingdom Metazoa; phylum Chordata; class Aves; order Ciconiiformes; family Thinocoridae; genus Thinocorus; species Thinocorus orbignyianus. The sequence continues at coordinate 162,317 of VXBW01008353.1, forward strand.
GTAAGGAGAGTGTCAGGGAGTGCTTGCCTTATCCTCTTGCCTGGCTGTGGGGAAGGGTGTGTGGGTCTCATGACAGGACTTGTGTATGGGCTTTGGGCTGCGAGCTACATGCTATCTGTGGTTACATCAAATGCTATAGCAAGGCAAAGGCTCAGGAAAACCTGACTGCAGTTTCTGTTGCTCCAAGGGTTTACCACCAATGTCGGGACAAACCTCACTGGCTTTTTGCTCACCTCCCTAAATTTTGCCTGTGGTGTATCTGAGGACAGGGACAACAGGAAGGCAGTCAAATTGTAGGGCATGAGCAGGTCCTATGTGACATGCTCTGCCAGGTATGGGTTTCTCCCAGGCTTTCTGGTGCTTGTACAGGGCTCTGGGTACCTTGAAGTCCTTACTCATACATTAGGGTCTGTCTCTCCCCATGCATGCCCCTGCTACCTGCTGAGCAGTCCTGCCCTTCGTAGCCATCCTCGCAGACGCAGAGACCATCCTGGCAGACCCCACGGCCACTGCAGGCGTTGGGGCAGTGCAGCCACCCGCAGTCCTCCCCGGCGTAGCCCTCCTGGCAGATGCAGGTGCCGTTGGCACAGTAGCCCTTCCCTGAGCAGTCGTGGGGACACCGCAGCTGGGAACAATCCTCCCCGGCGAAGCCCTCCTCACAGACACATTCGCCGTCCACGCAGAGCCCGCGGGAGCCGCAGCCAGCAGGGCAACGGAGCTGGGAGCAGTCCTCGCCCCCGTAGTCATTGTCGCAGATGCACTGGCCCTCCAGGCAGACACCGCGGCTGGAGCAGCCCCGAGGGCAGCGGGGCTCGGAGCAGTTGCTGCCCGCCCAGCCCTCCATGCACACGCAGCTGCACGACTCCATGCTGAAGTTCCCGTGGCCGCTGCACTGCAGGGTGAAATCCAGCTGCCCTGCAAGAACGTGGGATGAGGGTCAGAGCCCACTGGGTGGGAGGTGGAGAAGGGCGGCGTTGGCCCGGGGTTAACCCATCAATGGGTTGTGGGGAAGGGGGGCAAGATGTGGGGCAAGTAGGGGGTGGTCCACCCTCGGACTGACCATGCCTAGCTTTGGGCAGCTGGTGAGCTTAGAGCTGGCAGAATTGGTGATATGGACTCATGGTGTGGCTTGGGTGGGTCCCCAGGAATTTATCTGTCCCCTCGTGAGTGTTAGCCTCCATGGCTATGGGCGCCATCAGCTTTCTTGGGGTTCAAGTGCTCCCTTCGGTTTCTCTTTGGCTCAGGGCTCAGCTGATGGGAACCTCCCTAGGCCTCATACTGGGAAAACGTTTTCCCTCACCAAGCCCTCTGCATCAGCCATGAACTAGCAGGCTCCTGGGGTCTCCACCCACTATTCTTTTTTACAGATGAGGGAACCTGATTTGGTTGCTGTCTCTCCTACCAGAAGCAGGTATGTACCCAAAGACACGATCTTCATTCCTGTCCTGGTGAGCCTGATTAAGACAGACTCATTGGCTTTGCACAAGGTATTTGGGTGTGCTGGGGTCTTGGGAAAGCAGGGAAAGCACATGGTTACCTTGGCCAGCACCTCCAATGTCCTCCCTTTACCTGGCAGCCTTGCACAGTATACCGGGGTGAGGAAGGACACGTGGAGATGAAGGCAGCAATTACTTTGACAATGCCAGTGCTCCCCTCGCTTGCCCGTGAACATGGACCTGTTGGTCCAGCTAAGGGTTTATCCCAGCCAGGCTAGGTTTTTTTTTTGCTAACTTTTACTGTGTTTCTTCCTTGTATGAAACAATGAAGAGCAGAAACCCTTTCCTTGCTTCCTCAGGCCCTTGCAAAGACTCTGTGCCATTAAGACCATAAGACTATGATCCCCCAACTAAGCTCTCCATCCCAGCTGAGCTATCTGAGCAGCTCTTCCCATGGTGAGTGCAGCAGATGCTCATGTAAAAGGGGTTCAGTTACATGCTGTATCAGGCAGACTTTGGATTACTTTGTAGGATGTTTCCCACCTGAACTGTGAGTACCGGGAATGGCAATCGGATTCTCTTTAGATCTTAAAGCCTCTAGTTAAGTTATCCAAAGAGAAGAGAGGATGCTTCTAAGTATGCTAGAAGAGAGTGGCTTTCCTTAGGGAAATGCCTCGGGCAAAGGAGATCAGGGAGGGATCCTGATCTCCTTTGCAGTGCAGGGGAATTGAAAGCAACTCCAGTAAAAATAAATTAAATTACTCCAGTTTTAGCTCAGCATGCATCTGCAGTCAGAGTGGAGACTCCACTGAGTGATGAATGTTTAATGGGACCGTCTGCATATGTTGCAAGTAACCCAAATAGGCCCATCAGAGTTTCAAATTAATTCCTTTAAAACAAGTTTTTCCCACTGCATTTCCTACATTATTTTAATCCCTGCTTTGCACGCACTGGTGGCATGTATGGGTGTTTTCTATTTTGGTTTTTTTTAAATCAACTGATGACTGTCACATCCCAGGGGGATGCGGGCTGAGCCCACAGCTGGAAACACACTGATTACCCCTGGCTGCATGGGGGGTGTCAGCCTGAGTCACCCTCCTGCGTGTGCCATCCTGGTTTCTCCCTACTTGACCCACACACTCTTGGTCCAACTCTGTTGATCTGAATGTGGGTCACTCTCATTTCATTTTAATGTGTCCTCAATACAGAGAAGTTGGGGTACCACTGGAAAAATCACACTAATAGCTGCAAAACTTAAAAAAGGCAGTGGGCACTGGGGATGAAAGGGTTGCTTTTCATTTTTCTTCCTCTCTGCTGTTGTTCTTGGCTTGAAAAGTAGTTTTCCCATGGAAAGATGCCCTGCACAGCTCTTATTTGATGGCTTTCCCCCGTCAGGAGCCCTGGTGTGTCAGAACCCTGAGATGGCCTAGGCTGCGCAAGGAACTAATGCCCTTTGGGACAGGACCTCTTACCCACCTCCCCAAGACGTAAGGAAAGCCATCAGTGTGCTAACTCCCATGCTGTTGAATTGCAGCCTCTATCCCGAACTGTCTTAATCCATCTCATTTCCACTTCATGCTGCTTCCCTGGTTCTGAGGAACAGCCCCAGTGAAATGAGGGGACATTTTTGATGGGGTAACCCTAGTGGGGGCTCTCGGAAAGCCTCACAAACTGCACATGTTCTTGTTCAGATGAAATAACCCATTGGTGGTTTTGTGCCTTTGTTACAGGGCTTGTTTGCATCTTTCATGGCAACAGAAGTCATTCCCAGTACTTTCTATTATTTTTTTTTAAACTCAGCTTTTCATACACGTTCCTACAGAGAAGATGAAGGGGTTTATTGCTGACTCCCTTAGTGCTGCCATTAGCCCAGGGACAGCTTAGGAGAGCAGCAGCTATGTTTCTCTTCCCAGTCCCACGCGCAACAGATCTCTAACAACATTGCTCGGAGTGCAGGGTTGGGAGATCACCCTGTTCACCCCTTATGAGTCGTAATTTTATCTGTCACAGCTCTGGCCATTACAGGATTTCTGCAGTGAGCAAGTTATGGGGATTCAAGTGACCAAATCCCTCCCAGAAGTTGTCCTTCCTGGGAGGACCTAAGCTAGGCTTTTCCCTAAAGCCACAGCAACACCATGGGTGAACACAGGTGTTCCTCTGTCACCATTCTAAGTGGCATCACTGATTTTGTATGTATCCTTCCTGCCTTTTGATTAAGCCCTCAGTCCCCAGCAAGAGCTAATAGGATGGCATTACTACCTGTGGCTGCATTTTCTTGGCAGCAATTGGAGTTGCATTGGTCCCGGAGTATGGAGACCTCCCTCTCCAGCATCTCAATCCTGCTCAGCAGCTCCTGCAGGGATGGGAGGGAGGTGGAGCACTTGCAGGCCTGCTTGGGCAAGTTTATCCTGTGGGTGAAGGTGACCTGGCTCTCGCTGTCAGAGGTCTGCTCTGCATACTCCGTCAGCCGGTCGTCTTCTGAACTCACCTCCTCAGCTGAAGACTTGAACATGGATGAGCAGCAGCTGTCCACGGGAATGTTGATGTTGTAGATGTGGTGGAAGACCATGGGCTGCTCTTTGATGGGTGGGCTGCAGTTGGCAAGGCCACCCTCCTCATCCACTGCTGCCCTCTTGGCCAGCTCTGTTGTCACCTCCAGCCGGCACTCAAAAGGCTTGAGGATGGCGCCCAGCAGAAGCAAGTTGAAGCTGATGAGCACATTCCTCAGGACTGGGTTTTCACTGTCAGTCCCCATTTTCTTGGAAGGGGGAAAAGCCTCCTAAGCCAGTGTTGGTCAGTCACGTGGGGAGGACCTGAGGACACAGAAGGAAAAGAACATGGTTGGTGTTAGCTCTGAAACTGTGTTCACCTTAGAGAGGCCTGTCCTGCTGGGAAAAGTAATCCAAAGAAATGTGGTGCTGATTTGACCCATGCACGGTTTTGTTGGCTTTGGTGGAGCCCAAATCAGCCCTAAGTGGAATCCGTGGTTGGTGTGGAGACCCTGCCGTAGTCCCTGAACAGTGAAAGAGGTAGGTATTTGTTGTTATTATTTTATTTTTTTTTAAACAGAAAACAGTTAATCTGGTACTAACAAAGCACCAAATACATGTTTTCAGGAGAAGCAACCCATATGGGATCTAGTTTCAGTGTCATATCAGTATGGCATGTAGGGTTCAAAGGATTAACACATGGGTGATAGTGACACATCCCTGAGCTCTCCTTTGGTTGTCTCCTGTGCCCCAGGAGCTGTGCCCGGGGTTGCTAAGCTTCCTCCAGTAGCTATAGGAACGGCAGCCTCGTTGTTAAACACTGTTAAATTATACCACACAGACTCCAGCTTGTTCAGGTCAACGCTCTGAGCAGACAATCCTTCCCGTTAAAGTGGCTTCACCCCCCACCCACACTTTGTATTACAGGTTAACCTTGCCTTCGTTTGGAGCAATACTACTTCTTGTTCCCGTATCGATTGCAGACCCCTGAGTGGTAATCCAGCATCTGAGAACTACATTTATCTCCAGCCTAAAATCACCAGTGCCAGCCCAGCTGTGCTGGGAATGGATTTGCCCCCATTACTCTTGTCAGGACTGTTGCAAGCTGACCAATACTTAACGCCAACTGGCATGCCATGAGGAATCGCATCCTGGTCCATCAGAGGATATGGCTAATGGACAGGGGAGGCTGTGTCTGCAATGCCACAGCACCCAAAGGTATGGCTTGTGCTTTCTTTGCAGGAGGTAGTTTATGTGCAGTCCAAATGGGATTGCTGGTGTGTGGCTGCTCGGAGAGCTCATTGTGCTGTGGTCAAAGGCTCTCAGCTGAGATCTGGCACTGCTTCAGTGTCAGGACAGCTATTATACACAATTATTTACAATAATTTTTTCCAGCTAATACCTTGAAACGTCTGATTGAATTTCTTGCAACACTGTTGGAGGGAATGTAAATTGCCGTGTTTGTGGCTCCCTACCTGTGTTGCATTGTATTACCTGGACTGATGAACACTGGATGTCATAGAATCATAGAATTGTCTTGTTTGGAAGGGACCTTTAAGATCATCTATTCCAA
>VXBW01008354.1:2291-122647 GCA_013400375.1 Thinocorus orbignyianus
AAAAAGAGAGAGAGAAAAAAAAAAGAAAGAAGAAGAATAAACACAGGGCGTTGATCTGATCGGCTTAGTTACCCGCTCCACCTTGTGAAAAGACACAGAAACACAGGATCTAACCAGATCATATTTACATACATATTAATAAAGCTCCCGAGGTGGCAGTTCAGCCTTCACATACAGTGCAAGGATCTCTGTGAGTTCTCATTTTAGACCCATAAAAAAAAGATAAAAAGAGGTCTTTTGGGCTTCCCTGAATATTTTTCTGCAGTGGTTTTATATCATTTCTGAAAATTACATAGTTAAGTGGCATCAAATTTCTGGGTGATATAATAACTCAAAATGTGTAATTTTTTTGTATCAAATCACTTTGCAGCCATAAACAGAGCTTCAGAACCTCAATCAGAGGAATGATTTGGTGGGGTTTTTCATTTATGGCAACCAGTAAAATTGTTCTTGTTATCTATTCAAATATATATAAATTGCAACATTTATTCACTTGATTTTCTTTTCCTCGACACTGGTAGATTTGAGGGTGCAGTGAAATGAAGGCTTAAGAGGATAATATATTATTCCCTGCCCCATTCCCAAGACTTTTCGGAGAGCGGCAAAAACGATGCAGATTTTGCTGTGTTTTCAAGACATTTGCTGTCCTCTTATTTTTGGTGGTTGTCACTTGCTCATGTTTTCAGGAGTGAGCTTAAGAAAATGAGATTTCCTCAACACTTACATTCTAAACCTCCCCTGGAGTCCTCTGCTCAGTCAATGGTCTGTGGGGTTTGGGGTTGGGTTTTTTCTGTGTGTATGTGTGTGGTTTGGGTTTGTTTCTTTTCCTCCATTTTTCCAACTCTTTCCAAGTGTTAAGTGTACTAAATAACAGTAATAATGCTGGGGGCCAGTTTTCTCCCACATCTTTTCTCAATTAAAATAAACAAAATCAAAACAATACTTCTCCCCCCGCCTCCAAAGAAACAATCATGGAACCAGCAAGCAAGAAGCTAAAGAAAAACACTGATTCTTTTTATTTATTTTTTAAAAAATTGGATAAAATGCAGGATTGGGCCCTGTTTTCCATGTGTGTCATTTAAGAAGGCCTATTCCTAAAGGCAGAATTTAGTCTGTTTAAGCTTTAAGCTTTCCAACAGTAGAGATTCAGTTGCATACCCCCTGAAATCACTCGCAGGACCCTCAGGGACTGCAGTGAGCGCAAGACCTGCCCCTACACCTGTAACTTGAGGGTTTTTCTGAAAGTCAGACAACAATTCTCTCCAGCAGCATCTCTCACCCTGCAACCGACCGCCGACATCTGCCTGCACACACCGACAGGCAAAGGTAGAGGGGAAGATGCTTTAGAAGCATCAAAGTGAACAGCAGTCAAGCATCCCATCTGCTCTATATGCTCCGTCCCACCAAGGATGTCACTTGTGCATCCGTGTAACACCCAGGTTAGGATTGTTATTCACAAAAAAAAAAGAAAAAAAGAAAAAAAAAAAAGACACTGAAGGAAGATGGGCACAATCCACTGTTGCTGGGGAGGCTTTTTTTAAAAAAGCTGGCACATCTTTCCTAACGAATTCAGTCCAAGGATTGTTTGTGTCTTTGGAAAACAGATGCCATCATTGCTTGGTGCAATAAGCTGAGTTTTGTGAACCAGTACTAGTTTTGCTGAAAAAAAGAAAAAAAAAGAAAGAAAAAAAAAATCCCTGAAAAACTCTTAGAAATTGAAGGATATTTTAATCTGAAAAGGTACTTCTAAAACTTGCTCCGTTATGGAAGCATATAACTTTGTGCCTCTCTAGGGATTCACGTGCAGCTCCATTTGCGAACAGGACAAAGAACCCTTCCTCCCTCCGTAGGTGCTCCTCAGAACTTGCACAACCTGAAATTTGGGATCCATACAGTTCTCCACTGCTTTCAAGTGAGAGTTTTAACCAATTTCTTCCCTTCTCCTTCTCAGATGATTTTAAGGGGAATTCAAATCTTTGGATTGTTTAAAATAACAAAGGCCTGTAAGCTCTGAACGTGGCAATGAAATCTTCAGCTTGAACTCATGACAGAAACGTTCCAGCCTGTCTCTTGTGAATCATGAAAATCTGAATCTGAACATCAGAAAAGAACAGTGCCTCCTTCATTCGTGTTCTTTATTCCTCTATGTTCTTCCTACTTTATTTAAATAGGGTATATCCATAGTAACCTATTATCAATGCTATTGTTATTATTTTCATTACTTTAACTTGGGCAATGGAACTCAAACAGGGAAATTCATCAGTTTCTGGATTCGGTACCAGCCTCTGCAGTTTCATTATTCCTGTTGACAATTACGGAACGGAGAAGTGTGGATGCCTGGCCTGGGAGTGCTTGTGTATTGCACCCAAATTACACATTCCTGTTCATAAAGAAGTGGAGCAAAGCATGAATGTGAACGTCATCGCTTGTGTCTCAGGCAACTACTCACATCTTAATTGAAAATGGTCAAATAACAGCATTCCCTTCCACAAACAAATGAGAACGTATCGCCACGCTCGTGGAAGGCAGTTGTCTTTCAGGGATGCTGCTCCTGGTTCCGGGATCGTGCTTGCTGCTTTTCCCAGTTTTGATTTCGCCTTCTCCCCAGGCACTTGGCTTTTGCCTCTGCGTGTGAGCTGCAGGTCAGTGCCACGATGGTAGGTCGGTTGTTCCTCTCACCTCCGCTGACGCTTGGAAATGTAATTTAGGATGATCAGGCCACCTTGGCGCTGGGTGGACCAGAGGTTTGATAGCACCCTAGCCAAAGGCCACAGAGATGCGAAGCGTTTACGGAGCAGCAAATGAAGTCTTTTCTGAGCCAACTGTTCCACCTGGACCCCACTACAAATTATTGTTTTCAATTACCACCTGTGTACTCCTTCCCATGCAACTTATTGATGTAAAATTACAACAACACTGGTATAAATAAGTTATGCTGCGGTTGTAAAATGGAAAAAAATTTTGTTGTAGCAATTATGTTCAGCAAGATGACAAAATAAATTTCCAGTGCTGTGCTTGCAGTAACCTGGGGAATTTAAACCTCATAATTTCCATTCATTTCAGATAATTTGGAGTAATTTCTATATGTAATAACTTTGTAATGAAAAACACAGCGGTACTGAAGTGATTTCAACTCTTCTTTTTTTTTTTCCTATGGTATACATGGCACAAAATAAATAATAAAAATAATATTTCCTTTTTGTATGTGTTCGGTAATTCTTTCAGCAAAATCATAAACTAATACCAGGACTAAATCTCTGTCCATGAAATGAAAAATAAATTGAGTTAAAGAAAGTGAAAAAGTATGAAAGGCCTTGGATGTTTTATTGTGACTTTATTAAATTGTATCATCTCTATGCTCTATGGTATCCCCAGGGGTTACTGTTCTGGGGAAGGGCAGAGAGCTAGATAGGTACATGTCCCTAGATCAAAAGCAGAGATGGTTGGAGGAAATTCATATGAAAGTGTTTAATTCAACCCTTTAATTTTTAAAATGGAAACTGGAAGTAATGATAAAAAAAAAATACAAAATGAGGGAGGTGTGGGATAGTACAGGACAAAAAGCACAAGTCACTTTGGGGCACTGATTTTTATTAGTGTATTTGATGGTAAGTTACTTAGAGGCTGTAAACATGTGTAATCACAGAATATGTTCCAATTCAAGGGAATAGCATTTAATTAAAGATAAGAGAGAGTACTGTACATCACTGAAAAGCTGTATCTGTGTCCTACTTACCATCACAACACAAGGCTATTATTACACAATAAACAAGAAATCACGTGCTATGCTTTGTGGAAAACAGCTATTTCCCTGGGAAAAATAATAGTGCAATACCAATAATATTATTTTTTGCATTTATGTCTCACTTGCATCTCCAGGTGATTCATGAAGGTGGGTAAAGAGTGGGAAATGTCTCCTAGTGATGAGCTAAAGGGAAAGTTTTCCTATAACCTTGACGGGTTACCCAGCCAAACTGTGGGACACAAGCAAGATTACAAAGGCTAAAAGCCAGTGCTCTTAGCTGCTAAAAATCTACCTCCTGATAGCACCACGACCTCTCTTTTTTAACAACAGCAATATTAAAATGTCATGTTATTACTCAGTATTAGGCTACTGAGCTGTGCAACAAGAGGGTCGGTTTGACTAAGTTCTCCCAATGTCCTTGCAGATGAGCCCAGTGAGGCTCATGCCTGTCCCCACACACACCCTTGAATTTGCAGATGATCAGTGACCACAGGGTCTCGCTTCCCTGCTGGCTTCCCCAGGGCCTGCGTCACAACCCACGCTGCTGGCAGATAACAAGAAATACAAAAGGACCAAAGATCACAACACAAGAGCATGGAGATACCCCAAAGCCACCTTCTGCTCAAAGGGGAGGAAAGAGAAAGGCAGTCAAGGAATGGCTGATTTTGAAGGGGACACATCAAACCACAGGAAAACTAACAGGCAGATTCTCAGTTTGGGGCTCAACTGCTAGCAAAATCAGCAGTCATTAGGTGCCTAAATAATTCTTGAGGTTCTGTTGCCAAATTGATCAAGTCAGGATTTGTCATACAACAGTTTGTGTCCCAGGTGACCAGGATACGTGGGTCCAGAGGCCATACTCCAGCAGGCACTTTGAACAATTCAGATCTAAGAAAACGAGAGGAAATGCAAGGGAGGTAAAAAGTCAGCCACGGTACAACAGCACACAGCAGTTGGCACCCAGGTTTTAAAAATACAGATTCCCACCCCCAACCTTCACACTAAAGAAATGGAAATGGAAACAAAGTTCTAAAAGCTAGAAGCGGGTAGAGGTCAACAGCAACATGTAATGGCAGGGAGCTGAAAAACTCTGATCCCTTCATCAAAAGCAGCCTCAAAAGCAGGGACCAAAATAGAACCCACTTGTGGTCACGAAGTTGAGGGGCTACATTTGAATAGTGGCTCCTGTGTCTCTGTATTTTTGTGTAATGATGTTGCAGCTACTGAGAAGAGGGAGCTGTCTGCTTCTGCTTGGAGCCTCCACACCAAAGCCCAGGAATGCTTTTTGAAATCTATTTTTTAAACATTTTATGTATATGCATATATGTATATATTTTTGTATATATGGGCACTCGTTCTAATTATTGTTAATTTTCTGATCTTCCTGCAGAACTAAGGTAATTGCGCTGCCTTCTGCTAAATTGCTCCAATCCAAAAAAATCCAAATATAATTTTTAAGACGTCAAGTTAATGCCCATAAGCAAAGCAAACAAGCATGTATTGAAGCACATGCCCAAATTCCTCTGGGTCAGGTTAAGGGAGGTCGTTCCAAATGCAATGCCCTTGCATATCAACCACCATTCGAAGTTTGACCACTCCTGAGCTTTTCCTGCTAGAGAAAGTATCTTACATTGAATCTTTGTTGAGACAGGGAACAAGTGAATTTTATTTCTTTTACTGAATGTGTACAGATGAGGTCAGCCTCTAAACTGATATTTTTATTGTATAGGTTTTTTTAAATCATTGTCTTTTCGGTATCAAATTTTAATTGAGATACTGAGCTCAAATCAGCTGTCCAGAAGCAAAAGAACATCGGGAGGGGGAAGGAAAGAGAGCCGAAGACAAAAGCAGGTGTCATTTTAAGTATATCACTAAGTCCTCTTGCTTTTTAGATTATTCATGTGTTTGCAGAATCAGGGCCTTAGACTAAAGTACACCCAAGGCCACGCTCGCCTGTATGCACAGCGATGAGCACACTACCAGCGTTTGCCATGCAAAGGAGCACATCAAACAAGAATAAAACAATGCCAACAAAATCCCCCTCACCCCATGCGCAAATTAAATTCATGATGAGCAGGCCTGAGGGAGGGTAGCAGCAGTGGAGGCCTGGCATGCCATGTTAAACTGAATCTCCCTTCTGCCTACTCCTCCACCTCTTTCTTTTCCTCCTCCTCGCCATGTGGCATCCTACTCTCCTGCTGCTTGCCTGCTACGCCTCTGCATCCCCTCCATGAAGCACCGTACGGTAGCAGTAGCAGCAGCAGGAGCACGCTGCCAGTCCCTGCCTAATCATCCCCCACCATGCTGTCCAGGAGGACCTGCTCACCCCCTCAGCCTCCTGTCCCACCGACCATCACGCAACTAATTGAGGGAAGTCAGGCACCAGCCCCGCAGCCAGAGCACTCCGGCACCTTCTGGACTCGCTGCAGTTGAGGACGCCAGCATCAGGGAGCTGATGGATATTTTCCCCCCACAAAGACCCTTCCAAGGCTGGTGTTGCTGCAGTGCCTGCCACTGATCAGGCTACTGCGAAAGGAATCTCAAGCAACCCTCATGAGGCACTTAGACATACTGTCCCCTGTCCTCTGAAGCATTCCCCTGGGATACTGAGCTGTTCTGGGCCCTTTTTTTCCAGGATGAAACCTCACAGACATATTCCTTAGGGTGGATTTTACTATGGTTAACCCCGTGCCGGTCACTCATGGTGATAACTGTTGCTTTATCACCCTCTATCACAGCCACCCTGCTCGGGCAGTTCCTGGTGGTGGTGATGGTTGGGTGAACGTTGCTGAATTTCTCCATACTTCCCTTTGGCTGTGGGGAAAGTCAGAGGAGGAGCCGTGGGACTAACAGGAGAGGAGGTGGAGAGCTCCGGACTGCAGGTACAGGCCAGCAACACCACTGATAACACTTTTACTGCTATGACAAACAAAGAGATGCCTTATCTCTGAACCTAAGTACAGCAGATCTGTTTGCTGCAGGCTGGACATTGTTCTGAGGTGACCAACCTATGCAAATCAATTTATAGTTTCAGCATGATACACCTTGCTGATTATAAAGGATATAAAATACGAACACCGTAAAACCATCGTGCCTCTGTATACGTCAGCTTTCCGCAGATGAAACCTGCAAATACTGTCACCCCTGTATAGACACCGTCCTTGTGTTTGCAGGGCACTCTAACCCACTGGGCACACCTGTGGGCTCTGCATAGACAACCTGGGTGGGCACACACAGTTCTTCCCAGCTCAGAGCTGGATGGTCCTCCTGGAGAGGCAGGGCTTACCAGCTCAGCCATGGACCCTTCCAGACCCAAACTGCTGAGCTGTGAGACCTTAAAAACTCAGTTTAGCAGTGTGTTGGGGATCTCTTCGTTGTATGGCGCAAACCCACCCTAGAAGCTGTAGCCGTAGCCTTGCTACAGTTTCATTGCTGCCACCTTCAGATTTTATTAAGATTTGGGCATTTTTTTCAGGGAAAAAAGTTCACAGTTAAAAAAGAGCTTTTCCTAACTGCAGAGGGGAAAAAAAAATTTTAATGTGCCAAAAGCCCAAACTGTGCCAACCAAAAGGCTCAGCATTCCAGAGAAAAAAAGAAAAAAGAGGACACTTTACTAAACACAATAAAAGGAACAAAACCAGCAAATGCTTCTTCAGTCACACGCACAGCACTCAGTCTTACCTCATGAATCCTGAGTGCCTGTGGTTGCCATCTTGCTCTTCTGCATCAGCTCAGGCTTTACATGCTTTGGAGAATGTGAACCCTGAAACCATTCCCCAACTGACCTGCATCCACCGAGACAGAAACCTGCAGAGCTGGGGGGGCCTGGCTGACCAGAAACCATCTTCTGGAGCACAGCAATTCTGAGCACAGTAACAAAGCAGCAGTAAAAGCCTGATGGGTCACATAAGAAGTCAAACTTCAGCTGTGCTCCTCTCACCTTGCACGATGGGAGGCCCAAGGCTGGCCTGGCGCAGCCTGGCGTTGACCTGGCTTTGGCTTCTCCAGCCAGTTGCATTGCACAATGCTGTGCAGAAGTGTCTGCTGCTCCCTGATGTGGCGTACATGCATTTGTACACAGCTGGTTACCTCTCAGATTTAACCATACATCACCACAGGCACATTCCCATATGCTTGAGGTCTCAATTTTTCTGATTAATATGGTAAAATGTTTGAATTCCCTGCAGAGGTTCATTTACTGGCCATTTGGGACACTTGGTATTCAAAACACATGTCTCTGGGACATGTGCAATTCAACCCTTCCAACTTTAGGAGATCTGTCCTTTTCTCTGGAGTGCTTGGATTAGTTGGTTTGAAGGCTAGAGGCCACTTCCATAGTCATAGAATCATAGAATGGTTAGAGTTGGAAGGGACCTTAAAGATCACCCAGTTCCAACCCCGCTGCCATGGGCAAGGACACCTCCCACCAGACCAGGTTGCTCAGAGCCCCATCCAGCCTGGCCTTGAACACTTCTAGGCAACAGAACCTCACCCAGGCTTTCGAGCAACCAAACCCACAGCTCCCACTGGAATTGTTGAAAGCCACACTTAGTCTTGATTTAAGAACAAGTCCACAACAATCCTCAGTGAATTGTTTCAATAGTGTGTTGCTTGCCCTATTGAAAACACAATGCACCTTATTCCCAACGTGGGTTTGTCCAGCTTTAGCTTCCAACTAGCTGATCTCACCGATCAGTGCTGACACAGAGAACTGAATCCTTTTCCCTATACCAGGGATTTCTGGTCATGAAATTTCTGAATTTTCTCACCAATAAATCAGTTGTGGTCCCCCAATAAAAGGCGCAGAATCCAAAGTCCAAATTGATTCTTTATCTCTTTTCTAAACTTTTTCCAACACTCAAAAAATTACACAAGACTTCCTTACAGTGATAAAAAGAAACAAAACTGGTGTTCTCACCTCATTCACAGAGCCAAAGAAATCAGTCATCAGGAACCAAAATAGATTTATTGTGCATAACAGACCCGGAGAGCTGCTTGTGTTTATTTAAATGGACCAGTGGAGGAAGGACGTTCAACACCCATTTTAGAACCAGAGCTGCGCTATAACCAGTCAGCATGAAAGGCAGATTTACTGAGGAGGACAAAAAGGCTCAGGTCTCATCCTCCCTGATTAGCTCTAATCAGTGAGAGATATTCCTGCCACGGGCTAAGGGAATTGCCACATTGCTGCAGAGCCCCCAAATCCTTATCACTGCTGTCTTGCATCCTGGAGGTTTCACTGTATTTGCTCTTGTCCTTCCTCTCCTCTGGTTATTATCTCCACTTTGCTTCAAACCAGAGGATGCCCAGTATTTTTCTGTTTCTGTTAGAGCAGATATTAACCAGGAACTTCTGCCCTTTGAGGACTCCACTGAGGTGTTAATTACACTTTTAAGGGACACATATACCTTCTAAAAGGGATTCATGAGAGGCAGGTGCCCTTAGTAACAACCGCTATTAGCATCAGCATCCAGCTTAGCAAACTTCTCCTTTTTTTTCCCCCTTGGCTTCTAGCTTAAATATTACTTAGAGCAGAATAAAGTGACTGTCCTCAGTACACAAGAAACTGATTTGTGCTGTATAAGCACTTTCTGCAAAGGATTGTCTTCTTGGATCTTACTTGTACCTTGCCAGCACAAAAAAATCTGTAATTCCCCACTGAAGAATATTGTGAAGCATAACTTTTTCAAAGAGAATTAAATACTGCATTTTTATCTACAGTTGTTGCACAGATGTCTTATCTCAAGTTGTGCTTCAAAAATTGTATTTACAAAAGAGATACATGTTTAAATATATGTTTTATGCTTTACTCTGTATGTATTGGAATAAAAAAGCAGATGTTCAGCAAGGCCGTATTTAAAAGCTAGGTCATCTCTGCTGTCTCATATCCACTGGAGAGAATGTCCAGCTAAAATCTCTGCATATTCCTCTCCTATTATTTCTCAGCGAGTCTTACACAGTCTTTAACACAGGTCAGCTGAGCTATTTTGGGAGTGAGAGACAAACTTCACATAGGTAAGGTTTTGTTACTCAATTTCATTAAAAGAAGGGCAGAGCTGATTCCTCTGAAATTTCAGCTGTCAGGAAGCGATGATTATTGTGTAGGTTATTTTTCTTTTATCGATAATTCTAGCATGTCAGTTACTTTGAAATATATAGATAACTGCATAGGAAGTGTCAGTTATTTATACATCCTGATGTCAAACAAAGAGGCAGTTGGTCCCACTGTGATTGCACCTGAGCTTGTGTAGATGGAATTGCTTCAGCTGTAGAATGGCACCACTGGTTTTAAAATTTGACCCCCTAGTCTGCAAGGAGATGTGTGAAAGACTGTGGCCATGTGCCAGACTCTTGGCATGGTAGGCAATCCACAAAATTAGCCATCTTTTGAAAATACAAGCTGAAGAAATAAATTTTGATGGTTATATAAATTAGCAACATAAGGTCTATTGTAAAGTATATCATGCACTTGTGGAAACAGGGACATACAAGCTCTGGACCTGATTCATCTCTATCTGTTACCTTGTGTAGGCATTCAGACATGTCCAAAAATGAATGCCCACAGCCACCAGGGCAGGAAAGAATTTTTTATTCCTTCTTTACCCTTTATACATGATGCACAGGGACATACAGTCAGTAGGTCTCTGGTCACAATGCAGACAGTGTCTTGGCCAGACTCTCTGGGCGATGTTATCTTTACTGACGTGGCAGAGGGAGCAGAGCTATGCCTTTTAATCCTGTTCTAATCCTGGACATGGCCCACAGAAATTGCCTGTCTTCCCATACAAGCAGAGGGTACCGAGGGTTTGTACTGTGACCGGAGGAAGGCCATGCACTGCCCCTGTGCTCTGCCCTGGGTGGTGATCTCGAATGTCAACTGTTATAAACTCTGAGCAATTACATCCCTTGTTTCATGGATTTATTATCAACAGCCTGCCTTGCCCATTGACCTCCAGGTGGTTTTATTGTGTATCACCATGATGTGGTCGCATTTCTTCGGGTTAGAATTGCTGTTTATCGCTTCTTCTAACGACATTGTGGCTTCATCACCCAGCTGGCTCTGACCTGGCTGTTGATGTAAGGCTAGATATGGGTCCCGAAGGCTGGTGGCCACACTCCAGCAGATGTGAGGACTCCCAAGGTCCCTCCTGCAGCTGAAGTCATGCTGCAGGTTATCTATTTGAAAGGCATTCGGCTTTCTAATTCCCCAGGGGGGTTGCAGGATTGAAGCAAATATCTTGCATCTTTGCCTTTGCCAGGCATTTTTCTTTGAGCATTTCTTGTTGTTTCACTACAGAGCTCCTACACTAGTCTCTGCTGCCTGCATTATTGGTAGGCTGTTCCCTCCCGCTCACTGACTTCCTGTGCCGTATTGGTTTGACCTTTTCCTGGGATAGCTAGCTGTTCCTTTGCTATCTGGAGGTGTTTCTCTAGGGCTAGATCTCCTCTTTTTATACTTTCCTGTAAGAGGGGTTCATGTGTCCTACAGATGATCTTGGCTCCGTTTAGGGAGCGTTTAACATCTCCAGAGCTATAGATTTTGCGGTTCTGCAAGGTAGGTGTCTATCTCAGCTCTTGCTTCTTGGGGTGGGGTAAAAGATGCAATATTTCTCCAGAGTCTCATTCTGTCTACAGGGTCATGATTCTAATCAAACACCTTTATCAGCTGTTCCAGCATTTCAGGCATTACTCCTGGCAACAGCATCTCACTTGCTTCTTGTCCTTTAATTCCCAGTGAGACAGTAAAAATCTTTACCTTCATTTTCTCATCTTTATCTCTCATGGTCAGCTCTGCATACAGACTTGGTTCTGGCTTCCCTGCTACTCTATCAGGGTTTTTTGTTTCCCTTCGTGTTACTTGTTTGCTCTTTTTCTAGCTGGTGCTCTATAAACTTGCTTTTCTTGCTTGCTATGGGTTCACTACCTGGGTTCGTGTACCACATGCTGTGTGACCCCACGAAGAGGACTGTAATACTTCTAGGTGTGGCTCTCTATTAAGCCAATTTCTTTGCTTATGCTGATATGCCATGGACACTGGCTTCCTGGTGCTGATAAACTCTTCTGGCCTGCAACTCATATCTCCCTGTTGTGTTCCCAGGAAGCAGCTGGAAGTGCCCAGTTGTCAGTACCCTGACCTGCTGCCAGGCCGGTGGGGTGGGACATGCAGGGACAATGACTCATTTGCTCTTTTGTTCTCAACTTGAATACAGTAAGGGGTCAAGATCTTTACTAGACAGCAGGATAAAACTGGCCAGACATGATGGGACTGCCTAGATGCAATGGGCAGGACTCATGCAATCACGCACACGCACATATTTGCAGGGTTTGAACTCTGTCATACCTGGAAAGAAACAAGTGCTTTCTGATGCAATTCAGCTCAGCCTAAAATGCATCCAAAGAATTACTCTCAAAAGAAAAAAAGCTTCTTTCCCTCCTTTCTTCATCAAAGGAGTAGAATATCTCCAGAATGGAGGTAGCATAAAGTGAGAGTATTTGGGAAAGAAGGAAGCTTAGAGAAATGACCCAGGGAAGAATATTGATTTTGCTCTGTTTTGCTGGGAGAAGGAGGATAATAATTCCGTGTTCTTTTGTAGTTAAAAGCGAAGAAAACTCCTTCTGCTGTTTGCTTCAAATATTCAGACTCCAACTCTTCTCTGCTGCAGCCTTTGATGTAGTTGCTACTTCCCTGACTCAGTGGAGCTATCCCAATATAAGACCAGCAACAGAATAGAGAACCAGGACATGTATTTTTTTAAAAATAGATGAAAAAAATAGATGAATGAAAAGGCCTGCTCTCCTGGTGTTAATAGAAGGCTTCTTTGTATTTAATACTGTGGAGAAAATTTGTCCAAGAGCAATTCAACCAAATGTAAATATTGCCCCCTACTAGTACTGCCAAGATCAATGAGAAGCTGGATTATCTGCCTCATAAGTGCTACCATTTAAGTTAGATCAATGCTGGGCCCTGGTTGCATGTATGCACCTGATTTTCCAGTACTTTTCTTTTATGATTTTTTTTTTTTTTTTTTAATTTCCTCTCAGTAAATGCAATGCTGATGGAAGCTCTTTGGTTGAAATCTCTGGAAATTGAAGTGATCTGGTTATCAGCAGAGCAGTCTCAGGTATGGCACAACACCATAGCCACATATTTTTAGTAATTTTCTACAAACATTTATAGAGGAAACATTTGGGTTTTTTTCCTCCTTCCACGAGCATTTCTAGAAAGTGAAAGTCTTGCAGTATCTACCAAAAAAAAAGTACCCAATCGAGCACGTGCTTAAAAGTATAAACTATCCTACTGACTGAAGCACTCTTCCAGAACCGGGACAACTTTCTCCAGTCCTGAAGTTTCATTTTGTGATTATAAATCACTGAAGTGACAGAAGGCAAGGTAGTGATGCAAAGCAGACTTGTACCACAAATGCAGAAGCATCATCCCACACAACCAACACCAGAACTAAGAAGTGAATGCCTGGAAGTGCATTTGTACTTTACATCACTTCCAGATCCAAACTCTCACATCCACTTAGCACTACCCCCTGGCTCTCTGGTTCTCCAACTGGACCCAGTGAGCTTTGCCCTAGCACCTCTGGATGGCACAGACCACATGTGTATGCTCATAGTTCCCTGCAACACCAGGACTTTTCCTGTAGGTGTTCCTACATGTGGACCAGAGAGAGATCAGCACCAATTTTTGGGGTAAATAACCCTGAGATCGGGTCCCTACAGCTTGGGCATGGTCACAGCAACATTTTTGAGCAGCTCGGGATGCGGGCGGCAGTGCCAAAGCTTTACAGGGAATCTGCGCTGCATGGAGCAAAAGTGGTTCAGGACACCCTGAGGAGCCTTAAAGCAATATGACATTTTGTCAAATTTAATCCAATTTCACATATTTTGCCAGCGCTTTCCAAACTTCGTTGTCCTACGAATTTGGCAACTCTTCCTTGTCTACCCTTACAAAACAGGATCAGCTTTCAAAAAGAAATGTGCCCAAGCAAAATCTGCATCATCTTTGCCAGAAATTATGGGAACATTTTCCATCTCCTTTGCCTTTCTGTAAGAGCTTTCTCCCTCCCATTCAGAACAGCCCTTACAGGACATCCAGTCCTTCAGCCTGACCTCCAGAAGGACTTACGAGCTAAGGAATTTCCTGAGCTTTCTCTTTTCTAAGCTGAATCTCCTTCAAGAAAATGAACACAGTTTGGAAAATCAGTTTTTATTCATTGCTGAGGCAAAACATCCATCTTCCATAACAGTGATGAAAGAGTGGTAGCTCTTACGAGGGTAAAAGAACCAAATAACCCACATAATAACCCAGTAATAACTGAAAGAGCAGTGGGCTATTCACATGCACTCTCACAGGTACATTCATACCTTGCCATCTGCTGAATAGAACCTGAACTGGCAAGTCATGTTGCCTAGAAGTGCTAAGAATTAAAGGAAATTTTCCTTTGGCTCATGCTGTCTGAGTGTTTGTCCTGAGAATTGGAGAACTAGGACCACTGTTGTCACAGTGTAACAGCAACTTTGAAGACTCAGTGAGCCAATACTCTTGCAATAGTTTGTAATTTTAGTGCTTTTCCTTGCAGAGGTGGGTTTTTGCTTTTTTTTTCTTTTTTTCAAATCCAGGATTAAGTGGGGTGAGGGGAGAGATAACTATCCAAGAAAGTAAGAATATACACCTGTGAGTCACCACTTGTCTTAACAGACCAGTCCTGGGAGCAGAGTGCTATAGAAATGTCTATTTTAGTCCAATAGGAAAAAAAAAAAAAAAGTTTGGAGAAGTGAACATTTCTGCACAGATTGTCACTACTTTGTGAATACTCACTGAAAAAGCCATGAATCTGGTACAGCTCCACAGCAGACAACTTTGGAGGAAAGCTTATTCTCCGGCCGTGAATTATGCACAGATAATTATACTGTTCTTTTTTGGCAGCCCACTCTGTGGTTCCCATCTTGGCACATCATCTTCTGTTCCAAGTCGTACACCCATTAGCTCAAGCCTCAGAGCCCTTCCCCAGGTCACACGCACAACACCCTCTGAAGGAGTGGAACCATGATGACAATTTGTCAGATACGATAACTAACAAATTAGTGCCTCACGTCGCCGTCAACGTTTGGGGTTTCTGATACAGCGCATGTAGAGCTATTCATTAGGCATGTTTGACAGAGGGTGGGAGTGGAGAGGTTGTTTTGTCTTCCTTCACTTTTAATTCTGACAATTGCAAATACGCTGCAGGCTTCTCGGCTCAAACGCTCATTGCACTATCCTGGCTAAATCCTAGTGAGGAGAAGAAACGAGCTCTCTTGGGTGACCACTCCAGTGTGTAGGAGTGAAGCATCCTTTTCATATTCTGTCAGCGCTACAGTAAAAGCAAAAATCTTTCAAAACATCCTTCATGTATATATTCAGATTCCTCATACTTTTATTCCACTTTAGGAACATAAGATCATTGGAGATGTCCTGGTTCTAACAAGTATTGTGGAAATACATTGTCAAAGCCTTTTAAAATGTTCCTCATCTTAAGAGGCAGCCGAGCTTTCAGCAGCTGTGAGGTACTGTAGTTAGCTGCAACTGCTACAATTTGTTGCAGCTCAGCCTTCTGGAATAATTCCTGTCAATGAATCATTATGGATTAGGCCATACTTAAAAGGTTAATTTATATACAACTGCTGGAGCTTGTATTGACCCTTCTTACACTGGTCTAAGGCGCTGAATGTTTTATTGCCTCTCTGTATAAACAAAAGTTCCAGATAACTGCATATCCTTGACAAGATGTTCTTAACTCTTTCAGTGATGGGCAGCCTTTCTGAGACAGCTCTGTCCATGAGGATGTCAGGAACAGTGCATTTGGGGACATACTGACACCTCCTGTTTGGAGCTCCTCCCTGTGCTTGCAAAGGCCATCCCATCACCTTGTGGCAATGCCAAGCTCGATTTTGTAGTTTGGCATAAAGCTATAAGAATATAAGAGAAGGAAAGCTGTGCAGGGAAAGCTAAAATATTTCATTAGAGGAGATTATGCAATTTAAGGGGTATGCTTACTGTTTGCTGCTCTTGTTTCTGCCTGGAGGAAGGATTTGTGCGCCTGGGAGGTGGTCCATTTTTTTCTAAATCTATCACCCTTCTAATAAAAACATGACTCATCCTTACAAACCTCATGTCACATGATGCATGGTTAGCCACAGCACAGGCAGGTGTTCTCACCCTAAGTGTTATTTGTGAGTAAAGTTAACCATGTGTCCTGGACATTTCTACACAAAATAGCCACAAGACAACAGGTAGTGTTCAGGTACCCAAGGTATGTTTTAATCCCCAAGCATACACGGTCTTGGGGAAACAGCAAGACCCAACAGCTCCCTGTTGTAACACTGCAACAAAAGCTCAACAGTGGTTTAAATGTCTGCATTTGTTCTGTGCAGTAGAGGTTGTGTTTGGAATCCTCCATGGCCCAACCATACTTTGTGGGAACACGGGCTGATCTCAGCCATCTTCTTCCTGTGTCAGCTGCTGCAGTGCTGTGGCCTCGTCCTCCCCACAGGAGCACCTACTGGCACTGTGGCCAGGACCTCCACCATCCTGAAATCATCATGGCAGAAAACTCAGATGAGAGGCTCCTTGTGCTGGACTCCACATGGGCATTTCTGGATTCCAGATACTATTGGAACCTGCAGCCACATCCCAGCTGGAGGGCACCTTATTGTAACGTCTGTCCCACAGGTCTTTGTGCTACATAGATTAGGGCTCTTCAGCACACATCATGTGCTTCACATGACCCCTGATTTCATTGTATGTGTAGTACCCATCCACCGTGCACGTTCTTAGCCGTCTGTTACTCAGGCATCCGCTACCCATGTGTGAAAGCATTCTCCTTGCTGCTCCTCTTCCCAAGGCTTAAGAGGTAAAGACATGGGATGCACGTCTTCTTCAAGGTTTTTCTAGATTACCTAGCCCTTATGAAGTAATTTCATAGCATCATAGAACGATTTAGGTTGAAAGAGACCTTAAAGATCATCTAGTTCCAAGCTCCCTGCCATGGAGGGGCTGACACTTCCCACTAGATCAGATTGCTCAAAGCCCCATCCAACCTGGGCTTGAACACTTCCAGAGATGGGGCATTCACAACTTGCCTGAGAAACCTGTTCCAGTGCTTCACCACCCTCACTATAAAAATTTCCTCCTTATATCTAATCTAATCTTAATCTAATTAATTAATTAATTGATCTAATTAATTAATATCTAATCTTCAGTATCTGAAGGGACCCTACAGGAGAGCTGGAGAGGGACTCTTTGTCAGGAAGTCTAGTGACAGGGCGAAGGGTAATGGTTTTAAATTGGAAGAGGGGAGATTTAGATTAGATATTAGGAAGAAGTTCTTTACTGTGAGGGTGGTGAGGCACTGGAACAGGTTGCCCAGAGAAGTTGTGGGTGCCCCATCCCTGGAAGTGTTTAAGGCCAGGCTGGATGGGGCTTTGAGCAACCTGCTCTAGGGAGAGGTGTCCCTGCAAATGGCAGGGGGGTTGGAACTCAATGATCTTTAAGGTCCTTTCCAACTCTAACCATTCTATGATTCTAAACCTGAGCTATTCTAGTTTGAAGCATTGTTTGCCAGAGATGTTTCCATCATCTCTTCCTTCTGACATGGGCCAGGATCGCAACTATGATCTACAAATTTTTCATGACTTAAGATGTTTTTGGTGGGAAAAGGCCATCACCTTCTCTTCCTGAAGGGGTACCAACCGTCACAGTGTTGGACTACACTGAATACTGTTGTTGCCACAACAGCTGGATTGTGTGGCTATAGCTGGGTGCTGCTGTCCCCAGACTTCTGTGAGGCAGATGTTTCAAGGCTAGTCCAAGGAGCTTGTAAGCTATCCTGCATGCAGCTCTACATATATGGGCAGTAAGGCCACAAGCAGCCTGATTTCCTGGAGTGGCAGGAAATGTTCAGGGCCATCTTCAGACGTACAACTCAGAGCTATAACTCAAATAGTCTTAACCTACAAGACCTTGGGGCTACTCAGGTTAAACTGAGCTACCTTATCAGTACTCATAAACCCTGCCCTCACATATCTAGCAGTAGTCCTCCCTTCTGCCAAGACAGTAGAGCATTGTTCTCCTCCAGGAATGAAGGACATAAGCAAGACCTCTGTCTCCCCTTCCCGTGTACCCAGAAAGCCAAAGTATACAGGGGTTTGCCATAAAATGTGAACACCATCCCTCACACAGAGCCTATGTTCTCCTCACAAACATCCTGAAGATACAGATTTTTTTCTATACATTTTTTTTTTCTATCCCAAAGAAACTTTTTTCCTAAGTCCTATGCTAAGAAGTTTCTGTCCTTCTTTTATGAGTTTACCAGAAGGCTGAGGGACCTTTTCTGCAAAAGCCATGTGTCGCCTCTGTTAGGTCCAGGCCCAAATTTCCTTGCGGAAGTTATTGGTACCTCTTTGCTGCTGTTTGCCCCAGTATCTCTCCTCTAAGTAGAGATCCTGTGTAACTCTCAGGCTGAAGTGAGGCTGCATCCCAGTGCCGTCCTTCCTAGGGGTCCTCACCCAGGTGAGCAGAGAAGTTAAGAAACCAAAGTGACCTCCCTGGGTCCTCAGATGTAGGGATGTGGCACACCACTTTATACTGAAATGTACATTCAATATCAGCTGTTCGTTTAGATCAGATAAAACCTGCCAGCTTGGTTTAAAAATAAATGCAATTCCAATCTGGACAAGGACAAAACCAACTCAGTGTGCCCAGGTTGCCCTGTTGTGGCACCTTGCTGCTATCAGACCCCTAGCAAGGCTGGATAGGCTGGTGGTTGGGGCAAGCGTTTGAGAGGTTTTGTCATGGGAATGTGACTGAGCAAGCACAAGAGTGCTTCTTGATCCTCTTCCTTTTCCTGCATCTCCTGCTCTGGGTTGCAGGGAGATGAGATGCCTGTTGGGATCATTTTTGCTTAAGAAGGGTTCGCTCACTGCTTGTTGCCACATCCATCACCAGCTCTTGGCTGCTGGGAGTGATTTGTGATGTGGTGGGTTATTTTTGCTGAAAACAGAGATATTTCTGCTAGGAAGAGAAAAGGGATCTAACTCCTGCCCTGCCAAAGCAGAGAAGGATCCAGCTTTGTTTGAAATTGAGGGCTGCTTTAGAAGCCAAAAGCAGGTCAGTCTTTTCTCATAAAAACTATGTGGAGAGAAGAAAAAAGTCTCCTCCCATATTCCATGGATAGAGGTGCAACACAGAAGGGAAGGCTTGCTTTCCTCTTACCATCCTGCCTGAGCTCAAGGCCAGGTTTCCCCTGAGATGAGGCCCAATCCACCGTATACTGTTTTCAGCAGCAAGACATCTCTTGCAGAAGCCCTTCCACTTGTTGTAGATAATAAAATATTTATTTGCCCAGAGATTTGAGCCTCTCTGCCTTATTTCACATTAGTGTGCTAATCTCTGGCAGCAGAGTAAGTCTCTCTCTCCCCCTCACACGTGCACAAGCACTCTCCTCCTCCAGCTCAATGGATATTTATTTTTCATATGAAGTAGACTAACCGTAAGACCAGGGGCAGAGCATCATGAGGTGACACACAGTGAGCAAGCAAAGAATTTAGAAGGTGGTCCCTACTTCTCATTTGAAATGGTGTGGTTGCCATGGGGGAAAATGGGATACCTTTAAGTCATAGCAGATTTCTTAGACCCAAATTCAACTTGCATCTAAATAGTTTCAAGTGCAACTCTTCTCTGAAAGGACTTCCTCTAATATAAAATTTTCTCCCCCGATGGTGCTGAAGTCACATTTAGCTACTATCCAATCTTTTTCCCTCAAAACAGCATGGAGCTTAGGGATGATAAAAACCCAAAGCCACAACCACCTCCTTATCTCTCTTGGCTTAGGTAATGTGTCTCTTCAAAACAGAGACATTTCTGGCACATTTTTTATTCTGACACAATCTTCTTTCCAGGGAATTGTAAGGTTTTTGTCTGAGAATTTCTGTCATTGAATTCTTGAGTCCAAGATTGACAGAAAGTAAGTTCTCAAAGACCTTTCTGAAATGGCGCTGTACTTATGAACTTGAAAATAAACAACAATCTCAATTCTATCATGAATGGGGTGTTCTTCATACGCAATAATTATAGAAAGTCTCATGGGATCGTTTACATGACCGGACAATTACAAATGCAAGGAAGAAGACCCCAGTTTGTCTCCTAGAAAATCTTTCAAGCTTCAGCAGAAGCCAACCCCTTTTCACCCTTCATCAAAGAAATCAGCCGTTGTAACTACTTTGAAAGTTAGCTATCCCTAAAATGCTACTGAAAGCATTTTTTCAACATTGCAAAAAAAAATTGTCATGACAACATATTATTAATAACTAAGCCTGCTGCTGTTCTTCCTCTGTGGCATCAAAATGCTAGAAACTACTTAAAGCAGCTAAGATAATAATCTGTTTAATAAACATGTTTGATTGTGGAAGACAGGGCTTCTAAAGATTTTCTAGTTGAAGAATCACCTAATCTGTATTAAAAACAAAGGCCGACAGGGGAAATCTAAGAACTTTTGGAAAATGAGTTCATTTATTTCTGTAAAACTCATTTTTCTGAAGATTTGTGATTGGGAGAAAGCTTACATTCAAGGATTTATGTGGGTTTTTTTTTGCAGTATGCCTACAGAAGACCTCTGACCAGGGTAGATCAGAGTGTTGTCTCTTGGGCTAGATATTGAAGATTATGTGGTTTTGCTGACAAGATGCTTTGGTGATGAGAATTACTGATGGTTTTTACCTCAGTTACTGTTTCCAACACAGCTCTGGTTTGCAGCTCCCCACTTCTGATGGCTGCTCTCAATAAACTGATTGCTATCTCAGGCATGACCAATGTTAGGATTGGTTCAGTTAAAGCTCCGCAAACCGATATGCCCGTGAGGTGCTCTTTTTCAGTGTAGACCAGCAAAGCCATGACTACTGCTAATGACTGACCCTTTATGCAAATCTCACCTAATCTTGGTCACTGCATCAGGAAGTGTGCTGATGGCCACCTGCAGCTGCAACCTCTAACGTACATGAGGCCATTGCCTCCTGCGTAATCATCCCTGTTGCTAACCCCAGTAGCTGTAGTATCAAAGCTGGGGCTTAAAGAGAGAGGGTCTCCTCTCTCTCCACCAATCAGCCTTCCCACACAGGACTGAAGCAGGTTGGCAGGGTGTGAGACAGCAGTTTGCACAGTTATCATTCAACCTGCACCGATGTTGTGACTGAATATATGCCCTCAGGACTACAGTGAGCAATACACAGCCTTTCTTTAAAAAATGTGTTATATTGGAAAGCATTTAGTGTACTACAAAACCAGTAACTGGGTGTGTCTGTTGAAACTCTGAGTCATTTCTCGAGTCCACTCCAAAGCCAAGTCATTTGAGTCCTAACGGGCAAAGGAGCAGTTAAGCAATTCCTGCAGCACTGCAGTCCACACTGCTGATAAAAACGTTGCTGAGGTTGTTGTTGAAGCTCAGAGAGATCGCCATCCCCATCTTGATATAAATCAACAGGGCTTAGGTTTTTAATTCACACTCTTGTCTATTTTGCTGCTATAGGATGTTTAACAAAATTGGCTACAGATCCATTCCATTCAAACCAAGTTATAATTATTGGTCAAAAGTCGCAACGCCAGACACATTTATTGTTAGTTATCTCAGTAATCTTTAACCTTCCATGGCAAAAGATCTCCAAAGAGAAATAGAAAACAAACAAGGGTTGGGCATTAAAACATAATGACTCAACTGAACCTGCACTAGCTTAAGGCGCTATTTTATTTTCTTTTGGTTTAGATGTCCCTCCAAGCTTGTAAAGCAGCCCTGACCTCTGTGTCAGGATGCAAGAGGTGCTACCATAATAGTGACCCTGTTCATGGAGCATCTTTGAAAGCGTTTGGGTCTCTGAAAATCATGGGACTGCTGAATCAAACACAAAAGCATCCCCTACTGCTGTATAACTTCGCACATTGCTTAAAAATCTGTTTTGAACTGAAGATGTTCATTAAGTCTGTGCATAAGTTCCAGCCACTCTGTTAGGTACTGAAAGGGTAGTTACTTCAGATGCCCTGCAAAAACCCCTGAAAAAGTGAAGGAATTCATATGCCACTTGATATTATGTGCACCAAAGCACATAAGGTATGTCCAGAGCGAGATCACTCACCTATCCTTTAAATATGCAAACTGAATCATTGCCACGAACAGAACCAGACAGCACTTCTGCCAGCGAGGCAGATGAGCTTGAGCTTAAAGCTGGGTTCAAAACTTCGCACTGACTTTCTGTTTGACCACATGTCAATTTATTACTCAGATAGTCCTTGCAAAGTGATGTGTAAGAGGGATAGAGCAAGGTGATGCAAACTTTGGTGATCCGTGGTGTCTCTGAATAAGGTGCTGAAAAAAAAGGCTGTATGAAACTGATTTCACTTCACAGGGGTTTATTTGATTTTTGTCTGCAAAAGGAATTACACACTCATGTTTCATTTTGACTTTTGGGGTTCACAAAATCCAGCTTTGGCCCTAACACTATGACAGTCGGTGGGATTATTGAGACGCTTTCAAAGATGTTTAAGCCCTTCATGAATGAACCCTATGGCTCACATATTTGCAGGAACTGAGAAAATGTTAGTTGGCTGCTGTGTTGGTTTGTGTTGGTTTTTTTCTTTCTTGGAATGAATCACCTACTTTCACCTGGTTTTGAATTGACACCATGAGAGAGTAGTTTTGGCAGGTTTTTTAATCCAAACCTGTGAGTCCTCCTAGCTCCTAAACACTGTGGAAATAGTTTTAGAAATTCAGGCAGATTAGAGAGAGAAAGAGAGAAAAGGAGCATGCAAGGGAAAGAAAGAGGGGAATTTCTCAAAGGGCTAGCAAATCTCGGTAACCTTTTGACAAACGTGGTCTGAGTTCCAAGTTTGCAATGAAACCTGAAGCCAGGCAAGTTTCTTGTGATTTGGAGCTCTGCTATGAACATTTTGCACAGCTCTAGGTAAAAGGATCTGTCCTGCTGTGCTGCACTCTGTGCCCTGTGTGCAGTGCATTTGTCACTGTGCAGAACAGAGGAGGGGAGTACAGATCAAAGGCGGCAGGGAAAGATGGGCTCAGCAGCATCTGCCGATCAAGGTGCCCCTGAAAGTTTTTGTGGTTTTCTGTTTGTTGTTAAATATTTTTATTTGGGGATGGGTCGAGGGGGGAGAGGGAGGGGAGGAGAAGAGGGGGATATGAAGGGGAATCCGCAGTCCTCTAATTCTGTGTTTTGCTGATCATTTCTGTCCTTTGCACACTGACCCTTCTCATCAATTAATGCCTGGGTGCCCAGATAGAAGTACATTTCTAATCTTCACATACAGAAAACCAATCTGATTCCTTTCTGGATAAAACCTTGTCTTCCAGATCAGGCTAGCTCCAGAAGTCCATCTTCAAAACACTGTTTATGATTCTGCAAAGGAAAGATTTGAATTAATTTCTGTTG
The DNA here is from genome assembly GCA_013400375.1 of Thinocorus orbignyianus. Taxonomy (NCBI): domain Eukaryota; kingdom Metazoa; phylum Chordata; class Aves; order Ciconiiformes; family Thinocoridae; genus Thinocorus; species Thinocorus orbignyianus. Next base: position 25,516 of record VXBW01008354.1, read on the forward strand.
CCCTGCTTACGTGCAGAGATCTTCAGGCAATCAGAAGCATCACCTGCAAATCTTCCTGACAGTACAATTTTGCCTGTAGCTATGAGGTTCGATCATACACACAACACATTTTCCTTCTAGTCTCATTGCTCTTAGAACAGTGCCGAGCGCATTTTCTGTTTGTGCTATGCTTAATTCATAGACTCAGCATTTGGCATTGTTTGTAAGTCTATCATTATCTTTGTTCATATTGACATCAAAAGTGTCCCTTCATGTGTGTGTCTATGAGCTCGGTGGAGCCTCTCTATCAATCAATCAAGCAAGCAGGCAATCAATCAACGTACAAGTATCTGAAGCTGCTAAATACAACAAGAGAGCATGTCAGGCAGATACCTGGCTTCTAATTAGGACTAGGTATTATTCTAATTTCTCTGACTTGTTCTCTACTTCGTAGGACCTGGGGATGTACTTTGTCATTAGCATGTCAATAAAGCAATACAAATGAGGCTGGAGGGAAATATCAGCTCCCAGCACCACAATGTCAGCCCTGGTCTCTGATGCATTCTTCTGCTGGGGGGGGTGGAAGGGGAGAATGCACTTTCAGACGTAGTTGATCAAAGAAATATCATATACAATAGATTTTCTTTTCTTCACTCTAGTGGCTGGGTGGCCCATTGCGATTGATTGAATTTTATGAATTAAGTGAATAAGTGAACATACAATGACAAGGAGGTTGTGTTACAAAAGCTAGGATGCCAGATTCTGCATCCCTTAAGCCAATGGCAGTTGGGAATACTTCTACCAACAGCGATGGAGTTACACTAGGTTTCTTCTGAGGCAGCTTGGATCTGATCTGCCTTGTTTTCTCGGTGGCTGTAATTTAGTTTAATTATTTATGCTAACCCTGTATGCCATACTTTAAATATACTCTGATATATTTTCTCAAGGTAGAGAAAATTTAGTAATATAGGTCATTACTGCAACATTAATACTATTAAATCTTTGGAGAGAAAAGATCCCGCTGCTGATGGTGTGAAAATGATGAGGTATGTAGATTAGCATAGAGTAAGAAGGGGAAAAAAAATAACAATTCCTTTCAACCTCTAATGTTATCTGGAAATATCAAAACCATCTTTTTCTTTTCTTCTTTTTTATTTTTTATTTTATTTTTCTCCTTAGGTGATATTTGTAAAAGAGAAATGAAAATAAAGAAGAAAGTCTAGGGATCCTGAAAATATATGTCTGGAATTAAAAGTATCCATCTAAAAACTCTTCCCGTGACAATCTACTTTCCCCTGCCCCCTGAAAATTTCTCCCCTGCACTGATGACAACAATAAAAAAAACCCCAAAAGAATATGAGAAAAAATAGTTTTGATGACTAGAATCTGGATAAGCAAAATTATTTTGCTTAGTAAATTATAGTTCTTTATTCTTAGGTGGTTGCATAACACAAATAACTTTAAGGAAGAGCTGTTCTGTTCATGAGATTTAGGGATTGTTTAATGCATGAATGAACTGCTGCCATCTTCTGACTTTTCTGAGTTCTGCAAATTAAAAAGACAATTTTCTACTGTAATCAAGTGCCCTGGGGAAAATACTTGTAGTGTTTGAACTTGGAGGCACTAAGGGCTTTTAAAATAATTTTTAAAGATGATTAAGTTATTCGGGGGTCTTTTACAAAAATATAAAGAAAAATTAAGTTAAGGTACATTGATGAGTTATCATGAACAGAAGTGGATGAGAACACTTCCATCATTGCCTGAAAAATGTTCCTTATCACAAAGTTAGACCCTAATTTGCTCCTTTACAGCCATATGAACAACTCTACTAAACTACTGGGCAATGTCCATGTGTACATGGGGTGAAAATATGACTTTAATGAGCCGGAAGGGATAGTGAGGTTAGGATGCCGTTTGATAGAGCAAGATCTAAGGGAAGGCTCATACCTTACCGTTTCGGGGGAAAAAAAAAAAAAAAGAGCAAATGAAACATCTGTCTGAGAAAAGCCTTGAATTTAAGAAATTCAGTTTCAGATTTTTCATGTGACTTCAGTTTTACAACAGGCCAATCAGAATCTCAGTGCTAAGCATCTACAACCTTGGGGGCATTTGAAATGTGGAACCAAATTATGGAGTTTGAGCTCTTTGGAATATCAGTGCCTTTTCTGTTGCTGTTTGGGTGGTTTTATTGGTGCAGTGTTTGCTCACAGAGACTGGGTATATAATCCTATTCATTTATCTACAAGTCTTTCATCTGCCATTCAGGAAAATTCAGGATTCTGTTAAATTTAATAGCTAGTGGTGAGAAATAAAGACATTATGGGCTATTTTAGATGAACCATGGCACTTTAACTGGTTTTGGACTGCCTGTACTTCAGTGTGGACCCCACTCAGGTAGGATTGCCTGGAGAAAGGCTCTGAGTCTGAAGAATGGCTATTCACACATGTCAGGAGTTGATGTGAGGATATGCCTGGGGAGAAAAGAGGTTTTGATAAAGAAACTTTAGGTGCAATGGTAGGACAGTTTTGGCTGCCACATCTCAGTTGTGCTCAACAACAGCTGGTACCAATGTTTACAGCTGATTTTGGAGAGGTGATTGCACTCAGCCCGTAGGTCTGGATATCTGGACACTGATTTTGGTACCTGACCAAGCTAAGCACCACCAGGAAGTTCCTGCTGTAATACCCAACCAGAGGAGGCACCTGGTCAGGGCAAATACATCCTGAAAGTGGTCAGCCTCCTTTGGGAAACAGCTGTTTACAGGAAGATCCTCTGGAGCTCAACACGTGTCCAAAAGGGAACTGCTTTGGATAGTTTAATAAACCCAGAAATTCACTGGCTCTTTGCACATAGTCATAAGGAGAAAAGTACATATTAAGATTTTAGACGATTGGGTATTAGGAAAAATTTCTTCACTGAAAGGATTATCAAGCATTGGAACAGACTGCCCAGAGAAGCGGTTGAGTTGCCATCCCTAGAGGTGTAGATGTGGTGCTGAGGGTAATGGTTTAGTGGTAGACTTTGAAGTGCTAGATTAACAGTTGGACTTGGTGATCTTAAAGGTCTTTTCCAAGCAAAAGTAATTCTATGATTCTGTGAATCACAGATACTAACATTACCCAGTCAGAGAGCTTTCCTCCGCTTCCCTAGGAGATGTACCTCTGCCCTCTTTAATATTTTTGGCTCCGAGAAAGAAGAACAGGTTGGCAAAGTACAATCTGATCTGTAAACCAGTAAGAAAAAGTAAAAAAACATAACATAGCTCTTCCCCACATGCTTTTTTTCTCTCTAGCAGTTTCCCAAATCATGCAGAGATGACGACTTTCAGTGGGACTCTCACACCCACCCTGGTACATATTCCCAAGTGAGATGAGATGGAAGATTCCCTTTGCCATATGAATAGGTAGGTAGATCAGGCACCAGAGCAAGTACAGGACAGCAGGTACTCAAGGGTACTTGTGTCAGGGCACGGAGAAATCCCAAACCAACCTGTGTCTCTGAGTGTGGAGCTTTTAGTGGTCACACTGCAAGTAGCTCCTTGCTCCAGCAACATAGCAAAGCCCCAAAGCCTCCTGAGATGTACTTCCTCTCCCAGCAACGTCTGCTCCTGTCTGACCAGACCTGATTCAATGCCTCAGTTATCCATCCTACCCTTTGCCTTTCACTTCAGTCAAAAAAGAGCAAAGCACTCTTCATCGTGCCTTCCTGCGGGTGGCCAGGAGCCCCTCGAGGCATGGTGACCCACTCTCACCCTGGCAGCTTGCACCATCTTGCCTACACTGTATTTACATCTCTCCTGTGCCAGTCCCACTGCCAGCTGTGAGAGTGCCAACATACTTCCTTTCTATTGCCTGTGGAGAGCCACAAGACGAGAAGGCTTCTGCCTGTGTGCTGAACCGGTGTTGGCTTATGAAGCATATTTAACATCCAAAGGCCAGCTGTGCTCCGTTCCATCCCTGAGATCTCGAGCCGGTGAATAAAATGAATGAAATGTAAGCACTGCTTTATTAGCTTCTTTTATGTAGTCACCTCGGGCTGCACAGGTGTGCTAGGAGCTGCTGGGATGTTAGATGTATGCGCTCGGTATGTGGTTAAGTGATGCGGAGGCATTTCATCTCAGAAGCACCCAACGAGGGAGAGAAGAGCTCCCCAGGGCCAGGCTGGAAGTCCATTTGCCTGTTCAGAGACACCGTTAACCAGGGCTTTTAGACGGTATAAGGCTGAAATACTGACCAAAATACTCCCACCTTAGCCCTGACTAAATTCCAGGGTGGGAAAATATTTTCTTTATAAATTCACGTTCTTTCTATATGTTCCAAAAGAATGTAGTTTCTTCTTCTTCCTGTCTTAAACTACTGGCAGTTCTGCCTCAAACACCTGTACTCTCCCATCCCAGGGACGCCTGCAGCTTTTCTGTACAGCTTTGCTGTTTGGAAAGGTCTTCCAAATACCTTAGCAGGTTTCCACATTATCTTTGGTTAGAATAGGTGTCTCTTCCATGTTATAAATCCTAACCCCAAGAGCCCTGAGCAGAAATTTGTATTATTAGATGACACTGCTAAGTCACTGAAAGTGACAGTTTTTCCATATGCTGTTTTTCCCCCCTGTCTTGTGGCATTAGTGTAAAGATCCAACTTTTTGTTATTCTCCCCAGGAACAAGCACAGCTGCAGTCATCTCCATGGCTCCACAAAGTGCTTCTTGCTTGACAAGGAAAGCTCAGATTCCCAAGGAACCCTTTGCAAATTTGTCTTTGCTTGCCCACCAAATATATCTTTTGTGATACCTCCTGCATTTATTGACTATGAAAGAAAAGAAACCAAGATTTTAGAAGCAAAGTACATTAAAAATCTGGTGTTTTTCCCCCAGCGTCATGAGTATTTACTGCAAAATGCTTTGAATCATGCCCGTTGCATTAATATATATCGAGCCTTCCTCAGAAATCTGGCAAGACCTTTTGGTAATTTACAGCCCTCATTTGTAGATGTGAAAATTCTGGCCTGTAAGACTAAGGAATAGCTGAACAGTCTCGTGTGTTAGAGCTTCCACACTTACAGCCTCCATCAGTAACCAAGCTTGGCACAATATCTGATGAAGATGCTGATATAAAGCCTGTGTGGCACAGAGACACAGGAACTCAGGGTGGCCACAGGTCTCAGGTGCATCAGTTCAGAAGCAGGTGAGTGCAGTGACATGTCTAACAATTACTAGTCCCAATTTTGCTTGACTCCAAGAGTAATTCTGATAGCTGGACAAATTCCTTCCCCAAGTGAAGAAAACAACATTTAAATAGCTCTCAAGTTCATCTGTTGTGCCTTCCTACCAAATTCTTATTGCCAGGGGAAAAAAAATAAAAATTCTCCTTTCTCTACTAAGAAAAGAAAATGGTTGATCTTTAATCCACCCCAGAGGCAGCTGATTTCCAAATGCAGTAGAGTCACTGCCACATCTACCTGCGAACTGCTCATCCTGAACTTCAGCACTCAGGGTGCTGTGGGTGCTCAGGGTCCTGTCATTGAGGCTCAGAAGGGAGAACTGTGACAGAGCTACTCCGCTGCGCAAACTCTCTGTCCCATCTCCAGACTGACAGAAATTTCAGTGGGAGAAAGCTCTCTGCCTCAGTGTGTTTGCAAATAAGGGTGGGAGATTTCATTTGCAGAGACTTTCAGTGCAGAATTCATTGGGTGACACTTTAGGAATTGCTATGAATAAATGCTAATTCAGAATTGTCAAAATAGTAAAACTGGGAAATGAGGAGACATTGCGTAGGGAAGCAGGAAATTTTTTTAAGTGTTCGATTGCTTGTTCTGTTCCTTGAGACAGTCTTTTACTGAAAGGGAGGTTAGCTTAATGTGATTGAATAACCCTGGGTGAGATATATATATATATATGAGTGTATGTGTGTCCTATAAATAAACACCTCAAAGATTAATATGCGTTTCCTTTTCCAGAAGATATTCCACAGTTGATGTCTCTTTTCACAAATCCCACCTACACCATAGTGTCACTCACATATTTACCTCCATTTGGAACAAATATATATTTGGAATATCTTCAAACAACTTACATAGAAGGCTGTCCAGCAGAGGCACACTGGAGGTTAATTGTAATAATTTAGTTTTGATGACTACAACTCAACTAATATGCTGTGGAAGGTGGAAAGGAATTCCACACTTCTAAGCACGAAGTACTTGACTAGAATTGGCTTGGACCTACACGGTGCAGCGTTGGTGTTAGAAGTTTGTTGAGTCAAATTTAATTCTTACCTTTGAAATCCAGAGAAATTCAGGCTTTATCCACCTTTAATTTCCAAGAAAGTAAACAGACGTGCACTAAAATTCTGACTAACAACTCTCATGAACAGTTTGTCCTAGAATAGGTTGAATCTGCTCTATTGTGTTTTAACTCAAGGAGCTCTTCCTTCATAATGTTGATAAGGGGACAGCAAAGAGGTGCATGGTGCCCTGGCAACAGAGGACCATCTTGACTCTACCCTCCACAGCTGAGCAAGAGCTCAGCCTCTCCTCAGTCCAGTCCAGCCTTACAACAGTAGAAGTCAGGGAGCCTGGGGTTGCCAGCCAGTCTTTAGGAGATTGAAACAATGGTCTGAATTTAGGGGGAGCAGTAATTCGAGTAAATAACTGAGGTTTGACATTTCCCTTGATGCTTGTTCAGAAGAAGGACAAAGATCATGGAGGACTTGATGTTTTTTTGATACTCTGTGCACTGCTGTACGGTTTCATACCAACTGCGTTGTCTTGACTGGGCTTTTAACTAGATTCAAGCTGCATGTTATAAATTGATTTGTCAAAGGACATGGGGGAGACTGTAAACGTCATGAGTGGTAACCCTGGACCAGCAAATATACATGCAGTTCTCTAGCTTTGCCTGGCGTTTCACAGTCCTCTGGGGGGGCAAAGCGATCTGTTTACCAAAGACCCCAAACAGATTGTGAAAAGAAACAATAGGACTGAAATGCTTTATGCACACGGGAAATAATTAAGACATTAAAAAATTGTTCTCTGCATGTTCTGTGAGAATGATTCCTCCCCCTCACTTTCCAGTGCACTGGGGAGATAGTAGCTGTAAAAGAAAGTCAATGGGGTTTTTGTTTGTGTTTGCTTTCAAATTGCAGCCTGAAATGTTTCTTTAATTAAATCTGAAGGAAAGAAGTTGCATTATTGATTTCCCCATAGATGTTTCTCATTGATACAAAGGTGGTACAAGACTTCTGACCCCTTCAGAAGCTAACTTCAGGCACCTACCCTCTGTCATCTTCTTACACTACTAGATACAGACACAAGCTATGAAGTAGACACCAAAAAGTTGCAGAGCTCCAAGTGTCCTGGAAAACACCAACACAAACAGTTGCTTAAAACAAGCCTGAAATCCAAGCAAATGTATCAGTGCAGTACCAAAAATTTCAGCACTTTTCTGCCTGCCTCGTCTTCTGCCACCTGCTTTGTCTGCCCCTGAGGGCGTTGCCACCCCTTGCCTGGTGTTCAAGACTTGTTAGATGACTATCTTCTAATTATTCTTTTCAGAATCTCTCTCCTGATTCTAACCAGTACTTCAGGGGCAGAGTTGTAAACAGAGTGAGTCTCAGTGCTGGAAAATCACTTGAGAAACGACTGTTCTTACAAAGTTCCTGACAGGATAAAAAACAGAAAAATAGATATTTTCAGATTAATTTTGCAGTCCCTTTGTTGCAGGCCAAAGCTGCTTGGACAGCCCACATAGCCATCTGCGTTTCGGAGTGCTTACCTGAACTGAACTGTCATATTTTTTTAAATTTTATTTCAGGCTGATCATTAGCTTTGAACAGAACTTTGTCAGGTTTGGGCAGGGAAGGCAAGGACATAGCTGTTGGCCGAGTCTGTCTCCCGCCACCATCAACAGAAGGGATGAACCTGTCAGGGGCTGGTTTGCCTCGAGGTATCCTGTGGCAGTTATTTGTTAGTGCTGTTACCATTGACCCGCTGACAGTGACTCCAGCTCCTGGTTATGGCCATATAGGAATTATAAATTAGGCATTGGAAACCCAGAGACAATGATTGTTTTGCAAAGATCCACCTCCCTGAGTATGTGTCTGCACACATGCTTGTGATTTTGCAGTGAAAACATTCTCTGCCCATCATTCCTAGAGACACCAAACTCCAGTTATCAATGAATCTCTCAAAGATTTCAAACTAATCTTTCCGAGACCTGCTCTGGACCCTTCTGTATTAGAAGGGAATTTACAAAGGAATACGTCAGAACATCTTACAGCCAGCAATGAACCACAAGGAATCATGCTTTAAAAACAAAACTATTGTTTAATGGTGCCAAAATTCATTCATTCTTGCAAAGCCTCAGATTTTCTTGCTGCAGTATATTCATTCTTAAATGTCAGACTCCATGCACACAGCCCAATTTGGTATTTATATGATGAACACTGCAAACCAATGCTCCTTAATATAGTTGCAGTCTTGTGATGGGATTATTTCCCTTGTGAAAAAGCAGGATATTAAGTCCATTAAAAGATATGTGAAGTATGGCAGGTGCACAGCAATTTTGCAAGACTGAGGGAAAAAATGATACCTTGATATGCTGAGTTGAGGCCTTTTCTAATTTTTGACAGTTTACATTTCCGAGCTATTTGGTAAAAATCCTCTTTGGTTAGCACCACTGGAGCAAATTCAACTCTCAGCAATGTGGGTGTAGATCTGGAGTAATTCCATTCTGAACAACAGAGATACTTCAGACATATTCTAGACCTGCTGTTACACAGGTGCCACTGTGCAAAAAGACTGAGAAAGGAATCCAGTTGATGATATGATGATTGCCAAAGGCTTGAGCTTTGCTTGTGTTTATCCTGGGGGAATTACAGCTGGTGAGGTGAGGGATCCATCCTCTGAGAGGAAAGCACCCTATTTCAGACTCCCTTTGTAAGAAAATCTGAAACAGAGACCTCGCTCAGACTCACACTGCTTTTTGCATCTAACAGGGCTTTGTGTCACTGGTTTCACCCTGCCTGTCCAACTGGGGCACAGAGACAGAAATTGCTACAGGGCACTGGGGAGCCATGAGCAGAGGGAGGACCAGAGACCAGTTTTGGGGGTGAGGCTGATGCATCAGTTGTACTGGAAGGAAGCCCTGAGGTAAAGGTAGATGCGTACGAATCAACTGGTTGGGCTCTTACATACAGTTGGGCAGACTCTGTGGGACAGGAAGAGTGTATGTGTGTGGGTATCAAGAAATGATTGTTCCATACCAAGTTTCAGGCAGTCATTCAGCCACATTTCCATTCTTCTTCCACTCTGCTCCCAAAACAATCATATTAATGACAGGGTGATGTAGCTTTTTGCTTCCCAGGGCTGGATTCTGCAAGCCTGTCTATCGAAGCAGCCACCAGCTTCCTCAGGGGTCCATAGAGGCAGCACGAGCGTGTTTTAGGGAGAGGAGGAGAGATGCTCATCTGGAAGGGAGCCATGGTCAGCCATCCAACAAGAGATGTCCCCTCTACACCACCTTCCCCGTTCCTGCCCTTTCCTTGCTGCAGATCTGCTGCTCAGCCAAGCTGTGATTTTTGCCTTTACAGGTAGGGCTGGAGTGGGATGTTGCTGTGTGCCCTCTCCAGCTCGTGGTAGCTGCCTCTCATTACTGCCATGTTCCTAAGGCTTTTGTGACTCTTGTCCAAGCCTAGCAGCCGGATTTTGGCAGCCTTCCAGGCACTTCCACTAATGTGACTCAAAGTTACCGCAGGTTTTCTCAGGAGGCTTTAGGATGCTGTTGGACTCTTACGGATGCTTGTTTTCCTGGCTGCTCTTCTCCAAGGCTTTAGCTTTAATTCTGGGGAGTTTACATCTCTGGAGTCATTAGAAGTGGGACCCGTGTGCTTCTCCCTGATTATGTATCACACCAACATTTCATCAGAGCAAGGCGCAGCCCTGGTGATGTATGACACCAGCGCATCATCAGTCAGCCATCGCAATAATGATGCATTAGCGTAATATGCCTTCAGGATGGAGTTGTACTGATGATGTATTTTCAAAAAGATGGAGTCCCAGAGAAAAGAAACAGTCTGGAGCTAATTCAGTATGAACATGGCCACCAAGAGCACACAGTGTGCAGCTGATTGGGATAAGAAGGATGACTTTACATTACCCACTCTGACCCTGATCCTCTCTTTTTCCCATTTAATCTTTCCTTCTTCTTTCCCCCCACCTTGCTTTTCTCCTCCACTAGCACTTTTCCCCTCTTACTCTTTGTTCCTCTTTCTCTTTTTCTTTCTTTCTTTTTTTCCTTTTTTTTTTTCTCACTGGTGACTCTCATGGCCACTGGCTTTATTCATATATTCTTGTCTCTCACAGTCTGACCTTGTGTCATGCTGTATAACTTAATATTATCCCGCTAGAAACTTTTTCCCCCCTCTGACTGAGATAATATTAAGGTGACCTGTAAGTGCAATAGATAAAAATCTCCAGGCCATCTAGGCAGTGACATTAAAAATCATCACAACCCTTAAGTGGTGGAGGGGGGGAAATCTTATGGGATCTTTCCTTGGCAAAGGCAGCAAATGTGGGCTGAGGAGTGGCTACCCCTGGGATTTCTCATAGCCTTCAGCTTCTGGAAGATGAGAAGTGTGTTAACCCATTCACACAGCTAACAATATTAAAACAACAAACAGTGCTCAGTCAAACCCAGCTTGTCATCTTTCATTGGATAAAAAGTAACCTTTCTAATAAACATTTCAACTAATAAAGACTACAAAAGTAATTATACTATTAGCTCGCTAGCCCCTGACACCCAGACATTCATTTCAAAGTAACTTTCTTGCAGTGTTTAGACTGAGACCAATGATGGAAAGATATTATACCAAGACCAAACACAAATAAAATTGGCTTCAGTCTCGCCTGGAATTCAGGCTATACATGGAACTCAGATAATGCCCTCAGTCTAGTACTAACACGCTGTTAGGATCCAGCTCAAGAATAGATGAATTCTAGGAATTTGATCTTTCAACACTTTCAAATGTATACTCTGTAAAAGAAAGTATTTTGCAATACCTCACAATACCAAAGCATTTTGGGATAAATGGAAAATGTAAAAGAGCTTTTATGATATTTACAGTTATTTTCAGTTTTTGTTATTACTTTCCCTATTGATTTATTGTTACTGTTATTTATTCAAATTACATTAATACTCAGAGATTCCAGTCAAGACATGGCAACCCATTGTGAAAGGACCAGGACACACACACACTTAAAAAGGCAGGTCTTGCTTGGCACTTAATCACTGCATCCTATACCGTGCAGGATTTCTCTTTATGTTTAGAGGGAGTTAAAATCTGAAAAAGGCAGGGGCTTGGAGCTCTGGTGGCTGAAATCATCTGTTTATTCATGTATAACTCAGGCACATCAGTGTGCCTCAGCACTGAGCTGAACTGACACAACAAGTGTTGATTTTCCATGTCTAGCTTGTGGCCTCTCTGCTATAAAAGCCACTAAGCAGGTCAGCTGTGGAGACATGCAGAAAATGGACTGTAGCCCCCTTTGCTCATTTTCCAGAGCCTACCACACTCCCTGCAGTCACGACCAGGAAGCAGTGACCTGCAAGCTTGATGTAGTTCTGCTCTTGTTGCTCCAAATTCCTTTCCAGTTAAATTGTTCAGGTGGGAAACTGTGCTATCGTTGGAATGGATGTCTTGTGTTTCATTTAATTCCAGCATGAGCTAATTCATCCTCAGCTCATCCAGATGGAAAGCCAGCTAGTTTTATTCCCATTTTACAGGTAGGGAAATTGAAGTAAATTTAATTGACATACTCTGAGTTATAAAAAGAAGGAAAAAGAGTGGCTTAGTATTAGGAGTTTGCTATTCTTAAGCACCAATTCTGCTTCATCCCAGGAAAGCCAATTCTGCATTTAGCTTTTACCTCTTCTGAAATACAACTTTCAAATACCTATTCATTAAGTATCGGCATGAATAAACTTGCAATTCTTTGATGTTCTTTTCCCATAAACTGTCATGAGTTCCTCTACCAGTATTAGGTCATAAAGATTTGGCTTGCACAATAAATGCTGCCATATATAGCTAAGGGATGATCTCTGTTGCTCTCTAGCACCAAAGCTCTAATTGGCTGGTGAGATTGATTAACATGTGAAGCAAAGCTAAGGTCTTTAATCAATCTTAGAAGTCATTTATTGAGAGTATATGACAAAGCCATAAAGGTTATTGCAAATGACATATTTTAATATTAAAACCAGAACCTTCTGCCTTTGTAGAGGTTTGAATATGCTTTTTTCCCCTGTTTATAATAAATTAAAATTAAAATTGAATAGATACAAACTAAAAGGATGAGTGTAGGAATGCATGCCTCTTCATCATTAGTTAGTAATATCCAGAGCACCCAAATTCCTTGCCCCAGAATGCCTCAGAGCCCAGCCCAAGGTTCATTCACCCCAGCTAACACCTACTATTGCTCCGAAGTGGTTACTTATCATCATGTCTAATCTTGATGAGAAATTGGAAAGCACTAGGCACACTATTCTCATTTATCTCCTTGCAGAAGTAAGGTTGAATAGAGTATAGCTGGTTACATGAAATGTCGGCCTCAGTGCATAAAGAAGTCCTATACTGAGCACCGATCCCCTGCTCTGGAAGGCAGAAGAGAGCATTTATCCTGCATAGATATCAGATTCAGAATGGATCCTCAGGGAAGGCTGGGGGTTGTAAAGATAAACCTGTTCCTAAATCTGAAAGCTCAGCCTGAGACTACACTTCTCTGTAAGCAAGGAAGGGCTGTGCCAAGAAATTGCATAAGCATCTGACAGCTTGCTAGCTGGATGAAACAGAGAGAGACACCTCTTGGGTGATCTAACATATAGATAGTTATAATTATGTTTTTCTATTTCTATCCACCTGTCTTGAAATTGAGTAACTATGCTGTTAAATTTGGATTGCAACAAAAACCATCTTCTTTGCATTTACCTTAACATTTGCCTTAAGAGTGACTTTAGAGTAACTGGAAGCCATCCCACTGTAAGGACACGACAGTCCTCAAAATCAGGGTCCTGGACCAACACCTAGAATTATCTTATAGGTAGAGCTGCACAGTACAAGACTGTTAAGTTACTTGTAGTTCAGGTCCTCAAGGACACCCAAAGAAGGTGTCCATTGCTCCTCTTGGACTAGAAGCTTCTCTAGGGGACGAGTGCAGAAAGCAACAGCTGGGATCAGAATTTACTGGCAGTTCTTGTTTTTTCCAAATATCACATTTTCTTTCCTTCTCTGACTACAGATTTCTTACCACACAGGTTTTCTGTTTGTGCAGCTGCCCTTCAGCTCCTTTTCAGTCACCTCAGGTGAAATGAAAGGCCAGTCACATTCAAGATCAAGCAAAACTATTATAAGCAGGGTTTCCAGGATGGTCAGAATAAGCCTGGATTCATCCCCTAATGCAGACAATATGAAACACAGAGCAACCAAGTGAGATTTCCACATATCTTGCAAAGAGGAAGGAATTTAACTCCACCAAATTAGCAACCTAGATTGTCAAAAAAAGAAACTGAGGCATAGAGAAATCTACATTTTTTTCCCATGATGACACAAAATAGTGAAAGAAATCCAAATGTCTGAAATACAATTCCAAAAACTTTCAGCGTAAGACCAACCTCCTTTCTATTTTTTTACTGTTGCCAGTCATTGACATGTAGAAGAAGCAACTCCAAATGCATATCCTCAGCACTGAAGCCATGTGCATAAGAAGGGAGGATTTCCATGGGCAGTTGAGTGATCTGGCACAAAAAGACTTAAGTAAAAGACCCTGCTATTGATTGCCAGAAAGCCCATGACTGAACTGAGAAGAGTAAAACCCATACCTTTGGTATCTTTGACCAGTGTAAAAGTCTCCTAAAAAAGGAAAAGGTCAACAACAGATAAAAAAGGAGATGTGTAAATTTTTTTTTCTAATGATGGAGTTTGTACGACCCTTAATAACCTCCTCCCATCTTCGGGCTCTCAGTGCCCTGAAGAGCAACAGATGCATAACTGATAAGGCTAAATCATGGCCAACAGCACAGAAAGACGGGCAGGGAAAAAGATAACATTTTTCCCCATGCTCAGCCTGATCCTCTGTCTTTTATTGTGCAGGAGTGTCGTAATGAGGGAAGTGTGCTTATAGAAATCAGAGACGGGAAAGGCTATCAGGTCATCTTGTCCATCCTCCTCACAATGAGAGAGGTTCTGAAAGAAATATAGTATTAATGCGGGGCCAAAGAACAGAGGAAAAGGTACGAATTAATAGAAATAAGTTCTGAAACCATTAGGGGCTGTTATAGGTAATACAAGCTAATAAGTAACATTAAGGCAGATGTGGACATTAGTTGGCCATTTAGATTTGTGTGTGTATGTGTGTGTGAAGTTATTAATGACAGACAAGTTCCAATATATCTTGTCCATGTCCACAGTAAAAGTCAGAAAGAGTCCTTATTCAATAGGATAACGAGGTAGTTAATGGATGATCCAGCTATTTGATCTGTATTTTTAGTGCATTTAAATAGAATAACTGTAATATGGTAACTACAGCTGATATCTAGCAAGTAAGAGAGAAAGAAAGTGGAATAAGACATTTTTTTCGCAGGTTAAAGGGCTGGAAGCATTGCTTCAAGGTCCATACTCTGCTCAAGAGTGGCAGGAAATGTGGAGGAGAGGATGCAACCCATGGAATACTGCACTCCGGAAATCTCTATCATGGAACAACCCCAGTTGAGAATGTAACCAGGGAAGAATCATGTCCTGATCTAGTTCATTTTACCAGGGTTCACTGTAAGCCAACGATATCTGTCACGGAACAGAGAGTTACTGGTTGCTGTAGTTTAGATGAGTCGAGAAGTCTATGCCTGAAACAGCTTCAAACCTGCATCATAGTGGTTGCATCAAAAGCAGAGAAAAATTCATGACGGCTAAGGAGCATCCTACAGACCTGTCCAGCTCTTACCAGCTCTGAAAAACCTCCTCAATACACAGAATAAAATTTAAAACCAAAACTTGGTCATAACATTGCTTCCACACACAGTCTGTGGCTGTGGGTGACAGAGCCCATAGTCTTTGTAAAAACACAGAAGCCAGCAACACTCCTGATGCTTGGTGGTCTTAGAAATTCTGCGTGGGGCAGAGGTGATGCTGTCACTGCCTGAGCAGCAGATTGCAAATAACTCCACGGACCATCCCAAAGCTCTCTGTCCCAGCAGCCATCCCCAATCATGTTCTCCAAGCAGATGGCCTGACCTTGGCATGTACCAAGATGGACTGAGCTCAGTGGGACAAGATCAACTCTACTGGCACAACTGGGCTTGTGAGACAGAGAGGCAAATCTTGTGGCATGTGAACACAGCCCAGGTTCATTGCAAACAAATAGCACGGGTATAAAATGCAGCTAGACCTTTTGTGTGATTTGGGCCAAAAAAATGCACACACACTGAAGAAAGATGGAGGTCACCAGCTACTAGGAGAGACATGAAATAGTTCTGTAATTGAAAAAAAAAAGTTGGTCCTACTGCATAAGTAGACGGTCCAGTCAATTTTAGATTCAACCTAATGGATGATGAATGTTTCTCGAACCATTGTTTAGAAAGGGTTTGGGGAAAGGAGGTGTTTTAATCTCATGGCTGACCTTTACAAAGTATTTACATACACAAATATTTAAAATGTGCATAGCACCTCTCCCATTTGCCAATTTGTCTGGCTCAGTAAGCCCTTCCCAAAGAGCCCTTTGCACCTGCAGAATCCTGATCTGCCCCCGTCTCTGCTGGCCTACCTGTGGGACGTGTGTGTTTTCCTGGGATGCAGACTCATCGGGGTGATGGGGCCACATCACTACATGGGGTGTCTAAAGAGGGAGGGCAGTGCAGCCCTGCGTCTTATTCCAAGGTACCCATCTCAGCTTCTGAACAATGGGATGGGAAACTCTCCAAAGAAGGAGTTAGAGTAAGGTAAATCCCAGGTTAATCCCAAGTTACCCATATCTATGCATCTGAAGAGAAGGCCCACAGTACAGATATTAAAAATGTGGTTTTTAAGAAGGCAATTAATGCCATGTGACTTCCTCGTGGGGTGGTTTGCTCTCCCAGAGGTTGTAGGTGAGGGACTGAAAAACAGTATTCCCAACCTTTTTTTTTTTTTTTTTCTCCCCAGAGTGCTGTGCTATCACATTTCCCACCCTCCTGCAAGGGTTAACGAGAAACCTTTTCCGCGCCCCTGACTTTGTCTTCCTCTCCCTTTCTGTATTCTTGCTTCCCTCGCCGAAGCCATTTGCAAATGATATCACTTGTCTGCATATTGTCACTCGCCGCCTGCCCACCCATTTATCAAGTGTCTGCAGCTCGGCGCAGGCTTGCCCTGTCCTCCCTGCTCCATTGTTCCTCTTGACCCAGGGGAAGGTGTGTGTGTGTGAGACAGGGAGGGAAGATGGGGGCTCTCCCACCCCAGTGGGAGCCGGGGTCCGGGCAGCACGGGCAAGGGTAGGCAGGCAGTGCAGCTGGGAAGCCACAATTACAGGGGCAGACTGACAGCTCCCCCTCCCCGTCTGGCATTGACAGATGACCTTGCAGGGACAGCAGCCCTGGGCCTCCCCACAGACATTAGCTGATATAATGGGCGAGACTGGACATGCCATCCTGAGAACGTAGGAGGTAGGTAAATCATCCCGGCTCGCTGGAAATCAACTCCGCCGTTTACTTTCACAATAGGTTTCCCCCTCAAACTCATAAACTTGTTTCTCAGTAACCCTAAAGCAAAATGATCGTGGAATTTGAACACAACATTTACCAAGTCCTAATGAATAACATAATTATCACTTTATGCAAATCGAAGCTCATTTGCATATGTGAATATTTAACTATTAAAAACAACGCTTTGATCTTGAATAAAAATATGTATATCACATAATCATAGCCTTATGGAACATGAAAAATATCTTTTTTCCTTTCTTTTTTTTTTTTAACTGTACGGTTTTGCTGTGCTCGGGTTTGCTGTTTGAACCTTCTCGGCAGGGACTCCATCTATGGAGGTTCTTCCCCGAGGATGTCCACTGGGGTCTCTCGGTGGCAGTCATCCCAGCCGGGCACATCAGGCCTTTCTCTTCAGGTCACTTCGTCATTGAGCACGGCAGCTTTCCTTCGGTTGGGTTTTTTCTCCCCTGGCACTGACCACTTTGGTGGCGGGAGCAAATCCCAGCTCTGGAGCCCAGGTGGGCTGAGTCCTAGTGTGATACACACCACGCCAGAGATATTGCCAAGAGATGGATACTTTATACATTAATTACAAAGTAAGGGAAGAAGTCAAACTTTGCTTGCATATTTAAATCAAGCCACAGTGATGCAGATTTTTCTCTTAGGGAAAGATTAGCAGGGATGACAGAGGCAGCACGAGTCTTTCACCGGACACTTTCCCATTGAAAGATCTGAATCTGGTTCACAGAATAGCCCAGTCACTTTGGGCCAAGGGTCTCAATGTATCTAGGTGCCCAACACCCACTGACATCACCTTAAAATTGCTATAAAAGCAGGTCTGTGTGCTGCTGTGGAGATTCAAACAATGCACAGTGAGGGGTTAAATGATAAAGCTTCTGTTTGCATATACTGGAGCTTTTATTGGTATCTGTTGTCCTGGATTATGTTTCATTCACAATAACAATTAGATTTAAAGAAGCCCTCCACAAAATAATCCCTTGTCTGCAAAGTTCTTCATATGTTATTAAACCAAGTGAACTAATAATATGTATCTGCCCAGAGTTCCCCCGAAGGTCATCACTAATTACAGCCCCTGATAAACGAGGTTAGCTAGTAAGTAGCCTCAAATGTACCTACTAAACTTGGGTGGGTAAAGGATTATCAGGGCATGAGTTGCCCTCTTCTTTCTGGTGACTTAATGTTCCTTGCCCAGGAGGTGAGAGAGCAGCCCCTCCTGTGCTTGATGGAGACATCCCCTCTCTGCTCCTCTGCCCCAGCATCCCTCCCGGCTCCAGGCTACCAGTGACTACTCTGCCCTGCCTGCAGTAATCCCTGGGACACAAAGCATGTGCTTGACACTAATTTAGCAAGGATGTAGGTGTTCACCTGGGAACAAAAACCCGACATTGGTTCCAGCCCTTAGCTCCAACCCCTGCTTAAGCATTTTTCCCTGAGGGAGTTTTTCCAGGGCTTGGTACCCATGTCTCCTTTACCAGGTAGTCTTGCCTGGGATAAAAAAAAATAATGTTCAGATTCCTCTCCCCTCCCTGTGCCCTCCCCACCCCACACCCCCCGCCTTTTTTTTCTTCTTTTTTTCTTTAATATCTAATGATTATTCTACAAAACCGTGTAAACACCTTTAACAGGACTGGCTAAAGGAGTCCCTGGTGAGGATACCCTGAGACTCTGTGGGCTCATATGCTTTTCTGGATCTCCAGAAACTGAGCTTGGGTCATCCCCATCCTGGCGGCACAGACCAACGGCTGAGCTGTTGCAAAAACTGGGAGTGGTGAGGAAGGAAACAGGTGGTAGCACTTGCACCTCTTCTGATATTTTGTAAGCAAAGGCTGGTGTAGAAACTTAACTCCGGGACTGCTTGTAGTGCCGTGATTCCCAGTTGGACTTCAGTGACTTAAAAGTCTGGGCTGCTTAGAATTTGAGTGTTACTTTGAACTTTGCAGTTTGGGCTTCAGTCTAGCAAGTGCATATTTTGAACAAAGAAAACATTTGGCAAATAGTTGATTCTGCATGCAGGCAATGTCCCTCTGCTCCACACAATTTATTTTTACAAGGGTCTAAGGGAGACACATTTCTCTAAAAATAAAAGGCAATCACACAAGGCTGAATTATTCGTTCCCAAACACAAACAGATCTTTTGCTTGCTTCCGAGCACTCTACCAAATTATAACAATGGAGACACACCGTACTCCTTAAGTTAATGAGTCCAGGATGGCACCTTTCAGTCTTACTCTCTGCAGCCCCAAGACACACACATTGCTCCTCTAGTGCTTTTGTCCATCAGAATTGATATCATGACCCCTGGCCTTAGAAACTTTACAAGTTTGATGGCATTTCCTACACACTGTATAACAGGGTAAAGTCAGCAGCTGATGTGAAAGCAAATGATCGGAGAAGAGTGAAAAACTAAGGATCGTTATTTTTTTAACTGTGGAACTTCTCTTTGTAAGAAGCATGAGAATATGATCTTCTTTTAGATCACCCAAGGCCTCTTAATGTGTATAGCTTACAGTTTAGTAATGTGTAAGAGAGAAACTCTTGAAGTTCTCTGAAATGGACTAGAGAAAACACAACTCAAGATACCAGAATTAATTTGGTATTTGTAATAGAGTGCCAAAAAACTTCCAGCATATGTTTAATAGGTAACTTCTCTTTACCTCCCCAACACAAAGCAGTGCCCCAGGGCTGTATGCACAAAATCACTCTGCTGGGTTATCTCCCTCCTGCTCCGAGGGCTGACCCTCAGGAGGGCATCCAGAAATGACCAGCAGAAATTTACGCTTGAGCATCTTGATTCAAAACATGTAGAAAAACAGGTGAAAGAGGATGTGAATGCAAAGTGTGTTTGTCATTGCCTCCTCCTTTTTTTTTCCCAAGGTATAGACCAATAAGGCCCAGATGTTACAACTGCAGGAATGCTAAAAATTTCATAAGTTATTCTGCAGGCAAGAAAAGCCACAGAAGGTCAGGCCAAACAGGCTCCGGGTTTGTGCAGGGCAGGAGCTGTTCAGAATGAGTCTTTTTAGTGTGCAGTATCCATTACCAGTTGATGTCAGAGATCCTCTTATAGATGGATCATCTACTGTTTTTTCTTAGAAGGCAGAAAAATATCCATGGCAGAGTTTCAACACATGTATTTGAAGGGAAAGTTGGAGTTATGGAGACAGAACTTCTGTTTTGACCAGCTAAGAATGGCAAGTTCAAGTTTTATCCTGCTGTCTTTCGTTCCCATGGTAGGATGATTACCATTAAACAAAAAAAAAAAAAAAAAAAAAAAAAAAGAGAAAAGTTGGAAACTTCTATGCTGTGTAAGAAAAATCTTCTGGAGCTCTCTATTTCTGGATGATAAGTGAAGCAACCCTGCTTTCATCTAGTAGCCTGCTGTCAAGTAAGCAGGTTTGAACAGGCTTGGATTTATTAGTACATAAAGTGCAGCATGTGTCAGTCTGTGTTTTTTCTAGGACAGAACACCAGTTTAAGTAAAGTTCAAGGTTATATTCAAGGCAAAACCATGTGGATAGTTTGCAAAGAACCACTAGCCTCCAGCAGCTCCCCAAAACTGCTGGGTTTGCTCAAAATGATAGCCAAACTACGGGCGTACTGCTGCCTCCTGGCTCAAGCAGGAGCTGCGGCTTCTTTGTCAGGATGTTTCCCATATCACAGGGGTTTCCCACGTTAATGTACTTACATGCCAGCATCTGCAGGGGTGGCTGCAGGGTCTCCTACTGCCCCAGGCCATATCTGAATTAGAACACCAACTATGCCCTCTCCTTTAACCCCTCTTGTGGCCTTCCCAGAAAATTTTCCTATACCTTTTCCCTGACATCCAGAGCAGTTTTGGGAAAAGGCCAAGCAGGCCTGGTGGTCTGAGATAAAGTCAGCATGACTCTAGCCTCCTCTAGGAGTGGGAACTTGGACCCACTCCAGGATTTTGGTGGCTCTCCTGCCAGACCCACCACCCACCTCTGGCCATCCCACTCACAATGTGGCCATTGGTGGCACACCAGCCAATGTTCCTGAGGGCAGAGGGACCATATACCCCAGAAATTTCCCTGGGGTCCTCCCCTTTAGTGCCAACACACTTGTATGTCACCTTCGCAGAGCATTGTTTCCCCACTCAGAGCTCCCATCTCCAGCCCATCCGGGGGCCACCTTCACATCCACATCTCACACTCTCAGCTACTCGCTGTCAGAAGAACTACTGGCATAAAATCACAGAATCATAGAAAGATCTAGGTTGGAAGGGACCTTTAAGATCGTGGAGTCCAACCATCAACATGACACTGCCAAAACATAGAGAAGATTAACCAAAGACAAAAAGCAAACTAATATCTTCCACATGTTCAAAACAAAACAGAGTGCAGGAGCAGAGGGCGTTTGTCTTGGCTAAATGGAATCAATATTTACACCATTTGCAACCAACCCTGTCTCTTAACCTTTCCTATGGCACTTCTGCAGCAAGGGCTGGAAACTACTCTTGGTCCTTCTCTGCACCAGCAAAACCAGAATTTGAATGGAGAAAGGTGAAGTTTCTCCAGTGCAAACACCTTCTCCTGGTTTCAGTACAAGCATATAGCTCTTGCTAATGATGAGCCTTTGATAGAACCAAAATCAGGGTTTCATTTACTCACACTTCCTAGGATTTCTTTTTAGTTTGCCCATAATTTCATGTAGGCATTAAGCTTTTTTTTTTTTTTTTTGCTAAATATATCTCAAGTAGAAATCCGTTCAACCAGAATTCCCTTAATAAAGGTTAAAAGATTTGCAGTAAAGAAATGTCAAAATACACTAGCTTATAATTGCCCTCAAATATGCAGTTTTATATATTTACTTCATGGAGAGGAACCTTGGCATATATTTAATTAAAGAAATGGAGCCTGCAGGAGGTCTTGGAATGGAGCTCATTGGATTTTGGTTTGGGGTGAATTTCACAATCTACTCCATAGTTTTATTAATCTCCCCAAGCATGAGCAAACTCCAGCTATTTCTGTAGAAAATGGGAAGGAAATAAAACTTAGAAGCCTTTGAAAGTGGTTTTAAACATAGCAGGAGAAATTACAGTATTTAATGTCAGAATCTAGACAATTATTACAGAATAAATGGCCGCATGCAAGAGAAATAAACTTTGAACCAAGACTGCTAATTGATACTTCAACAAAGGAGACATTTTTATGAAACAGAAATTCTGAAACAGACTTTTAGCACTTTTGTCAATTAACCAACAATAAAGGTTACAGTCGGCGCCGGGAAAGCCTACAATATGGTTCCTGTTGACATCATCTTTTTTGATTAAAGCTAGAAAGATTAACCTGAAGACCTGAAGAACAGAAACCGAAGAAGTGAAGCTCTGGTGAGATTCCTAACACCAGTTACTGGATCCAGGAAAAAGTGTGGGAAATGTCACTTAAAAGGTTAGTTGGTGAAGGATATACAGCCACAGCTCAGCACCACAGAAAATGATGCCACACCAATTAGAAGGTTACAAGACTTGTGCACCACCTTTGGCAAGAGGTGGAAAACCTGATCTTGTGATGCAAGTAAAAACGAGAAATGTACACTGGCAATGAGAAGCTCAAAATGAGCCAGCAATGTCTGCTCATGGCCCAGAAAGCCAACTGCATCCTGGGCTGCATCACAAGAAGCATGGCCATCAGGTTACAGGAGGTGATTCTGCCCCTCTGCTCACAGCTGGAGTACTGTGTCCGGCTCTGGGCCCCCCAACATCGGTTCGACATGGGCCACGTGTCCAGATCCAGAGGAGGGCAACAAAAATGATGGGAGGATTGGAGCAGGTCTCCTATGGAGGCAAACTGAGAAAGCTGGGGTTATTCATCCTGGAGAAGGCTCTGGGAAGACTTTATAGCCCCTTACAGTATTTAAAGGGGGCCTACAGGAAAGATGGGTAGAGACTCTTTGTCAGGAATTGTAGCAATAGGATGAGGGGTAACGGTTTTAAAGTAAAAGAAGGCAGATTTAGATTAGATATCACAAATAAAATCTTTACTATCAGGGTGATGAGACACTGGAATAGGTTGCCCAGGGAAGCTGTGGATGTGTGATCCCTGGAGGTGTTCAAGGCCAGGTTGGATGGGGCTTTGAGCAACCTGGTCTAGTGAGAGGTGTCCCTGCCCATGGCAGGGGGCTTGAACTCAATGATCTTTAAGGTCCTTTCCGACTCTAACTGTTCTATTATTCTCTGATGCTATGTACATCAGGACCAGGGATATCAGCATATGCAGAGTGCCTCTGTGAACTTTGAACCTGAAGATGTGTTATGTTGCCAGTGAAAATTACCCTCCCTCCTTCTGAGGGAAAGTTTTAAGACCTTGTTGGGGCCAGCAAGGGATGGGTCTGGGGTATTTATGGGGAAATCTGTGACAGGAGCATGCTGCTACAGCCTTTGATTCGGCTCAGAGAAAAGGAGACTCTGTCCTGAAACAAAGACTTACACTTTCCTCCTCCTCTTCTGTATGAAATGCCAGGACTAGGGAAAGAGTGACCAAAGTGGTGAAAAAAGTGAAATAAAATGTTACAAAATGTGACTAATTCTATTTGTCAAGTAGGCTCAAGTGTCAGAGTGCTGCAGTTCTAAAAACCAAGCCAACCCTGTTATTTTTCACTGCTTTACTCCTCCTCGCTTCTATTCTTTTATAGGAAAGATAGTGGAGGTTAAAATGTGTGGGAAAGGGGGTATTTTCCTCTGAAGTAAATGTCATGTAAGTGTAAGTAGGGAGAATATACATTTCCATGGCAAAGCAAAGAATTTGAGAAACATCCCATACAAAACCAACTTGTTCATTAAGAAATCAAGAAAGATATTTATCTTTCTCTGGCTGGCAACTGAAAAACTTTTTGATCTAGTAAACCGGAGTCATGTACCAGTAGGAGTACAAGCATTATATCTCACCAGCTCCCTTCAAGTCCCATACACATGGCAGAAAATATAAAGTAGGCAGAGTTCAACAGCCCAAAGACCTTAAGCATATAATTTTAGCCTTACAGAAGACCTGAGACAAAGAGCTCTGTGTCATAGGATCATAAGACTTGATTAATTGTGGGCATGCTTCAGCCAGTAGTGCAGCTTTTCTCCTTGTTCAACATCCTCATAGTTGAGGTAAAAGGAGATTTCACACCGAAAGAGGAAAACCACTCTGTTGTCGTATCTAACTCCCACCTACCCCAGTGCACTCTGGAATCCTCAGCCCTGGGAGGGTTAGAGACACAGGCATCCCAGGCTGCCAGGTCTGGTGTAGGGGAGGGAGTAAATCTGACACCTCAGGATGGGATTACAGAAGCTGGATAGGAGAAAAAGAAATTGCCCAAGCTGATGGATAAGAAATGTCCACATGCCTTGTGGTGTGAAATATTTAGTGGTGGGGCAATTAAGCAGAGGCAGTTACATAGCTACTGCTGGGAGAGAAGGTGGCACCTATCTCCTCTAGGAGTCCTGGCTGTAAGTCCTTTCCTGGAGATAAGAAAAAAACTAAATAGCAACTAACAGTCATCTCCCCCATATTTTTCCCTTAGCCACATGAGAGGTAGGAAATCGGCTTTTAAGTCTTCCTCCTCTCTCCACGCCCACACACCCGATTAGAAAGCAGAGATTCGAACCTTGGTCTCCCATTGAGGACAGCAGCCTCATCACCACCCTCTCAGGTGTTTGGGAACAGGACTTTCTTAATACCCTCTGCTGAATTTGATCTACTTTACCATAGCTAATTAAATACCTGCATTCAATTATAAACCAAACCTGACTCTCCCACCTTTCTCTGTAAGGCCAAAGGATGAGGATATTCCCCTAGGGCATGAGAGACTCAAGTTTAAATCACTGCTCTGGAGGAGATGGGCTCAGATGGCTATGAGTTTTGAAAGCACTGGTTCCCAGAAGACCTTAAGGCAGTTCCCACTCCACTAAGCATGTTCAGAGTGTGTCAGGAGGTGATCCCTTGTGATTTCCTGCACCACTGTAGTATCAGCTATACATGGAGCATCCCTTGTAGACGCTCATGCCACTAGTTCTTAAAATTTCTGGGGATACAGAATCCATGACCTCCCCAAGCAATCCATGGCAGTGCTTTTCTTGGGGCAACTTTGAGCAAGGCAATCTCAGTGGCTTCTGAACACTGGGCATAAATGTACCTTTTCTGACTAACTCCTGGCTCAATCCAAGATACCCCACTTTCAGAGGTGGTTGTTACCTATTGCTGCTTTCTGTGGATGTCTGAAGGGTCACACACCCACCCAGGAAATCTAGCTGGAGGATTGCTCCTCCTCCTGGATCACTGCAACAGTGAGGGTGCCTGTTCTGGTTGCTCCACACTAAGTAACAGCTCTGGAGAAACATTTTGCCAAGGATAGGAAAGACTGGCTGTTCCTCCACCTGCTTTCAGTAGCAAGGGGAAGTATTAGAGTCCTCTTAAAGAGGAGAAAATGCATGGACATGAAAATAGGGTGGGAGGATGAAACCTGTCTGCATCAGGCATCCTCCTCCCTCCGGTACTACAGATGCCCTATCAAGAGGAAAAGGTTGCGTAATGAAAGAAGTCTGCCTACAAAGTCTGCTGCTACAAGAGTTTGCCAAGAAAAGAGACTCGAGAGAGAATGCCTCACAAGAGCCTTAAAGCAAGACATCGCAAGCTAGAACCTCAACACAGGGTCTCTGACTAATAATCTAAAAGGGATTAAAAAGATAGGAAGACCACTGAATCAATCCCAAAAAAGCACATAACGGGCCATTTCTGGAGATTCTCACTCATTAATGTTGCTGCTATTGTAAATAATAAAACTGTTTATTTTGGGTGACTGTAGAGTGTGGAAGCCTAAGTGACTGGGGCTGGTTGTATTTGGAATTTAACATGCAAGGAGAGAATTTGAATCTAACAGGATGATGAATAAATTATCACGCTGAACTTCTCTAGTGTTCAGTGACATCTCCTTAGGCCCATCTAACAATGAATACTCTGTGACTCACATGAGTGATACGACCATGACTCATGTAATAAATACGATTGATATGACCAATGAACAAAGAGAAATAGTCTTGCTGCCCACTACCTCCATGTTGTCCCGGTATTTTTGTCTTGCTCTATTTTTGTTTCAATTCTGTTATTCCTGCAGCCAGGACCTGGATAGACATTAGCATGAAGGAAGGAAAATGGAGGTGTTTAAATACTTAGCTGCCCAGTGAAACATGAAATAAAATACTCAGTCATGGTTTGATTCAAATTTTGGTTACTGGTTTGAGATTGCCAGAGACAGATGCCAATAAGACTATTACTCTTCCCAAAAACCTCTGATGTTTCACTGATACTTCTGGAACCGTTCATCGTTTGTACATACATGTATTCAGTGTACACTGTTCTCTTCCCTTGAGCGTTGTGATTCACACGCTGATGGTATCAAGAGATCCCCAGCGAGATGAGGGCCCACGTAGTTTAGGGGGACACTGATGCACTTGCTCTGTCTGTCTGAAAGAAAAGTTGGGAATTAGAAAGCCCCATGCCCCGTTTTTGTGCATAGAGAGATGAGGTGCAAGGGAACAGATTTACTCAAGATGCCACAGGCAATGTACGGTGGGGCTGGGAACCGAATCCAGATTTCCTGAATCCTCTCCAGTGTCTTAACCTCAAAAGCATCCTTTCTCACTAATCAGGTATATCAGACGAGTCATCAGACACCTATATGTATATCTGCTTACCCTCAGATTTGTATACCTCTGTGGCCCTGAAAACTAGTTTGTTCTCTCCTGCCTCACCCACTGAGGTTTGATAAGGTGGTAAAACCAGCTTAAAGACTTCCTTTGTTCTGATGACAGGCACTGCAAAGAGCAACTCTGCTCAAGCTTCTGACCTTGGTAGTGAGGTCCTGAGAGATAAACCAGCTGTCGGATGGGCTAAAACCATCTGGAAACTTGCTCCAGGTGTGTGCTGTGTTAGGTGTCTGTTGGAGTATCGGTGGCTGGGCATGTTGTCCTAACAAAGGCAATGTAGGCCAGCTGCTGAAAGAGGTTCATCAGCAGTTCTCCAAAACCACCTTACCTCTAGACAGAATGTAGAATGGACATTGCCTACCAGATAGAAAGCGCACAGTTCTCAAAGAGAAGCAAAACGGTCTAGAAATCACTGCCAAGGTCTGCAGCTGAGGATCCTGTTACCTTACCCTCAGTAAATCCCACCAGATTAGAGCCATATGAAAACTCTAGGTGAATTCGTTAGCCATGGCTCAGTTGCTTAGTCAATCTTCACAAACAGAACTTCTGTCTTTCCATTTCCTTTGAGAGCAGGTGCTGCAGACCTTGTCTCTAGGCGCGATCGAAGTCTGCTGTGTTGGAAAGAAAGTTGACAGAAGTAGCAATAGGCATGACAGGAGCATATGAGACTCCTTAAGCTAATCATTAAAGCCCAGGATCAAAAAAGCAAGTGCTTACATGTGCCTCTGACAGCCTTGTCAAGCCAAGAGAAAAGGAACTCCAGAAAAAGTAACAGCTGAAAAGTGAGGCTGGTGTGATAAGATGGCAATTCCCAAAAAAACAGGTGATTCAGGCAATATATGCTGGTATTAGATAAAAAACATGAAAAGCACATAAGGAAAATGTTGTGAAACTGGCAAACCTTATGGAATTTAAGAAATCAACAGTTTTGAGACAGTAGCCTTTTAACACTGGAAAAACACTTTTACTCTGACTGAAAAAATGAAGAGGGGATAAAGTTACAGGACTGCTGTAGCTGGTGGTAAAACTTCTGCAGATCTCGGCAGCACTAAGACTTCATCCCGGGAGCCTTGTCACAGGAAAAGAAACCATCACTATTTTGGCCAACTGAAAGTCTTCAGTGGGGAGAGCCTGAGCTTTTCAGCTTCTCCACTCTTCCCACCCAAGGATTTTCTGAGCTCCCTGTAATACCGGCATCATTCCCCAAGACTAGTATAGCACGTGGGTACATCTGCGCTGCACATTATAGTGCTAAGTGAGGTAGCTCGAAAAGAACTAGCTCGAGGACGAGAAGCAATCCAGACTTATTAGCATGGTGCTCTACCCATGCTAATTTATTGTGCTAATGTAGCTATACCACTTCTAGGTATCCCTGAACAACACAGTGTTGTGAGATCCGGATCTGCCAAGAACACAGATGTGTCAGTAGGTTGAATGAGGAAGGTCTGAGACTAACAGGTTGGTTGGTAATGTGAGGTACACCGAAGGAGGCTATTACTTTGTGTTGCTTTAATGCCTTCTAATTTTTTTAATTAAAGCTTGGTTACAATATCCCGTAGGGAAAAATCCCTTGCTGGCAAAAAGAGTAGGCCAAAAAACCTCACAAGCTCTTTTCTGGCATTAACGTCTATTACTCTAAGTAGCAGTCCAGCCCAAACTTGTAGGAGAATAAAGCTACCACACTCCTACCACAAAGACTGTTGTTCTTTGCCAGTAATTGCTGTTTTTCCATATACAAGGACCAG
Source organism: Thinocorus orbignyianus (assembly GCA_013400375.1). NCBI lineage: Eukaryota > Metazoa > Chordata > Aves > Ciconiiformes > Thinocoridae > Thinocorus > Thinocorus orbignyianus. Next base: position 53,677 of record VXBW01008354.1, read on the forward strand.
ATCATCTACTTTCATTCAAAATTACTCCTTTCAGATTAAGGGAAAACAGCAATGAGAAGGGGGGAGGGAGGGGAAATTAAAATAAAATGCAAGGTCTCCAGGAGAGATCTACGCGCGTTCGCTTCCGCGGCAGGCTAGAGCAGGCAAGAGGAAAATGGCTGCACCCTCTGCACACAAGCAGAATTTCTTTGAATTTCCACATCTTGCTGGCAGGCTTAAATGTTTCCTTTATTACATCGGCCTTTCAGGGCTCCCAGTCATTTGGCTGTGCTGATATCAAGCCTCACAAATGGCTGAAGTCCAGTAAGGTAGGAATTGGCCACGTCTTTTACTTGGGGTTGAGGCAAACGCCCTGCTACATAAAGTTCGGCTCCAGAAGACCAGCAATGCTGATGCCAGTGCTGTCTCTCCAAAAGCACCCTCCAATACTTCCCCACCTGCCCATGTCCATGTGCTGTGTCACTTTGCATGCTGAGAGGAAATCCTCTGAGAGTGGGAAAGAAAAGAAACATGGAATGATAGAATCACAGAATGGTTAGAGTTGGAAGGGACCTTAAAGAACATCGAGTTCCAACCCCCCTGCCATGGGCAGGGACACCTCCCACTAGAGCAGGTTGCTCAAAGCCCCGTCCTGCCTGGCCTTAAACACTTCCAAGGATCACACAATCACAGTTTCTCTGGACAACCTATTCCAGCACCTCACTACCTTCAGAATAAAGAATTTCTTTCTAATATCTAATCTAAATCGATCTCTTTCAGTTTAAAGCCATTCCTCTTCGCCTTTCTTCACAGGAGAGGTGCTCCAGCACCTCCTCTGGTCATCATTGTGGCTGTCCTCTGGACCCGCTCCAACAGGTCCACACCTTTCTTCTGCTGGGGCCCCAGAGTTGGATGCAGTAGTCCAGGTGAGGTCTCAGGAGAGCAGAGAGGCCACAGCAGAGTCGAGGGGCATCTTCTTGATTCCGTTTTCGTACCATCTCAGCGGTGGTCTATGGCCAGACACTATTGCTGTTACTAATAATACAGCACTAATAATAACAAACCAGAGCAATAATGTGATGATGGCAAAACTTTTGCTGGAGTCAGCCCCGGGGGAAGCTGGCCCCAGTGAAGGCAGCAGGGCAGGGCTGCCAGCAGCTGCCTGCTCGCCTTGCCAGAGGGGGACGGCAGTGCTGTGAGAAAGCGATTGATCTGTGAGGCTCTACATGAGAGCGACAACCTGATTTATGGTTATGTAGCTGCGTTAGATAAAGGAACTGTGGCCTTTTCCTTTCAGCACAGGTGTGGTCATCACTTAATTATCCGCAAGAAGGTGGGAAGCATTAAAACCTCAGGAAAGTCTTGTGTCTGTGAGTGTGAGAGTAAGAGTGTAAGCGTTAGGCAGCTTAAATTACCTGTTAAGAATTAATTTTGCTTTCTCTGAGGCTCTGCTCTTCTTTCCACCCCACACGCACGTACGCTCCGGCACGCACAGACAAATACATGCAGGCAAATACTAAACAAATACATTCACCTTGAGAGCATTATTGACTATTCGATATGGTCGGGTTGCTTAAGTTAAAAACTCTCCGAAGAAAAGAGTTTTGCAGATTTCTGTCAGCCAGAGATCTATTACTCATGCTCAACCATCTGGTATTTAATGAGAATATGACAAGCTGATTGTTATTTTTTTTTCACATGGCAAATTGAAAAATGCGACTTTTTGATCTGTATTTTAATTACACCCCCTCTGATCTCTCTCCCTTGCACTTTCTTAGTAATATGAATTCGGAAAGTAAACAGACTCTGACTTCCCCTATTAGCCCTACCTCTTGAATGGCTAAAAAAAAAAATAATTTTTTTTTTTACATTTCCCTGATTTACCTGGGATCTGTGGAGGTTTAATGCAAACTCTTTTCCTCCCAGATGACGAGGAGCCAGGAAAGGGTTTCTGATGAGAGGCGAAGCTGCTGGGCTCTGCAACCACTCTTGGTCCTGCCCAACTCCCTGGCACTCTGCTTTTTTCCGTGTCACTGCAGCTCTCATGGAAAGGGAATTTTTTTCATGTTACAGGCATTGCTATTATCAGATAGGCTTGTAGTTTTGCAGCTCAAATGCTGCAAATAATTAAAAAAGCAAGAAAACACTTTTGCCGCAAAAAGAGGGGAAGCTGTTTCAAGCCCTAGAAATTGGTATTTTTTCTATCGGTCTGACCCCGCTCAGATCATGACAGGTTGCTGCCTGCTTGGTTGGGCCTGATGCCTATAGCTGCAGCTAAATCAGACTATATATGAAAGCATGACTTTAAAGGGACCGGACCCAATCACATGACACATTTTTGTCCAAGTTCCACTATCATGTGACAATCTACAGTAGATTTATGAAATTAAGCACAGATGGCTACTTTGTTTTTGTTCTTTGAACTGACAGCTGCTGGTGTAAAAATAAATTAAATTAAATTTCATATAAGTCAGACTCTGAGATTAGTTGTTTTTTTTTTTCTTTGGTTAAATAATCTTTAAGGTCCCCCCCCCGCACACACACACATACATTTTAATGTTTTACTGGTTCTCGCCTCTCACCCCACGCTCCTGGCATCCCCCCAGGAGCTTTCCACAGCCGCCCTGACAGTGACCTCCCTCCTCATCTGGGCACACACCTCCCAAGGGACACCAGACATTCAGCCCCCATCCCCAAACAGATTCTGAGTGACGGTGGGGACACCGGGTGCCAAGCCTGGCCAGTGGGTATAGCAGAAGCAGGGCCATTAGAAGCTGCTTTCCATCAGGAAACCCAGTTAAAGAAGGGAAAGCCCCATGAATTCTCCACCCTTCAAGCCTGCAGGAAAGTATTCCTAAGCCCTTAGGAACCATCAGCTCTGAAAGGCTGCATCTGCCAACAAAAGTGGGAGGATTGTTATTAACCAAGCTGCTAATAATCCAATATACAGGGAAAAATGAAGGAAGTCACTTCTAGGTAAGGAAAATAATGGCAGGTGCATAAAAGAGGATGAGCCGACTTTTTAAGAAAGCAATGTTTCAGGATTAGCCAAAGGGTTCTCCTGTATTCACAAATCTCCATGGAGCACTTTAAAGCCTTCTGTGTTTGTATCACTTAAAGTGCTGCTATTTTAGGTCAGTGTAAATAAGTCATGTGTGCCGTCAGCCTTGTACAAGTGCTTTCTGCTGCTTAATAATACATGCGCTTGTCCATTATAGGGGCTACATGGGTATGTGTTGGGATCTAGAGGCAGTCATGCAAAGATCCTGTCTTTGGCATTGCTGCTTAATGCTTTGAGTGAGGGTATAGGGTATATACTTGTGATGACCTAGAGCAGGGCAGAGGCTAAACCTAGCTCTGATCACAGTGCCCAATAAATAATTCATAGGAAACCATCCCATGGTATCACTGCTTTCCTCTCCAGCTATGCCAACAATCCAGCACTATTGCCTTTTATTTTATTTATACACAGATATCAGGGTTTGAGGTAGCAGGGGGTTAATTGACCACATCAGAATTCTGCCATTTCAATTGCATTTCAGCAGTTTTCTGGGATTTAGTGGATGTTTGGGAATTAGGATGTCTCAAGTTTCCTCACAGAGATGCTTGGCAGAAATGATACTGTTTGGATGCAGCGTCCTGTAAGAGACAGAGCAGAGAGTCTCGGGCCTGACGTTCCCTTTGAATATACATAGGTGCTGAGCTGCAGTCTCAGCTGTGGTTTGGGCATCCAAGAGACTCCACTCCTACCCCCATGAAAGCTGTTCAGTTGGTTGGCCTCGAGTGGGAGCAGGACATTCTGAAGCCGAGATCCCACTGACCCAATATTCACAGTTCCTGTATTGTTCACTCCCTTTTGTGTCCCTGCTCTCTCTGGGTCTCTTTTTCTGCTTGTATAACAGATTCATCAGTACGGAGACACTTCATTAAGTGCTTATCCAGAAATTAGCACAAGGAGGACCTGCTCTCTGTGGCAGGACAGCAGCAAACACAATTAGTTTCACTAAGGGTCTGAATTGCACAGCAGTGACATGCAATAGGCTGAATACAGGACAGAGGGCGTGACCTTTGTAGATCTCAATCATTTGATCATTTTGCAAAGCTACAGTGAGATGTAGAAGCGATGGTGAAAAAGTAGGCCTGTCCATCTTGCATAATCACTGAGTTAGTGCTGAAAAAGCACTCAGGTGTTGGGAACCGTGAAGTTCTGTTAGGAAGCCAGTGCCACATATTCTTCAACCCATCTGCATCTTGCTGTATCCAATCAGGTACCCACCACTGTGAATTAGATGTGTTCTTATATTCTGAGCCACTTGCTTTGTCTTGGGGCTTCTGGGATAAAAAATGGGTTGAAGTGCCCATTTTTCCTGATAGGCCCCTGCAAGAGTTAATCAATAGATATTTGTAAAGGATTTTGTCTTGTGCTCCTGTGATTTTGCTCCCTGAGAAGTCAGTTCAGATTTGCCATTCCTCCAACAGAAGGAAAATTCAACCAATAAAAGAGCAAACTATCATACTGGAAAAGCCGAATCTCTGAGTCTGACTTGCTGGGAGGGAGATGCCAAAATACCTTTACAAATCTGCGCCACAGTACCAGTGTCAGGTTTGCGAGATGCAAATGCTGTGCTTCTGAGAAAAAAATGAAGAAGGTTTTGTTAGCAAAAGGCTTGCCCAATCACACCTCAACAGACCTCCACAGGCTACTGAAACTGAGCACAATGTCTGTGAAATTAATAGCTGAAGAGCAATTTGGTAGCGTAAAACAGTGGGGAAAAAAATAGTTTAAAATGGTACTTTTATTTCCCCTTCAAGTGTTACAGATCTGATTTCTTTGACAGAAAAATAAGTACATGCGTGCGTCTATATGATGAGTTTTAAGGAGAGGTTTAGAAACAAGATTTTTAATAGAAAACAAAGGCACGTCAGTTAATAAGCATGCATTAATGTTGAAAAAGCCCCATAATAGTGTTTCTTGTGCATATGTGGGAGTGAGGGATTGTAAGAACAAGTGGTGGCTGGTTGCCTGGGTTTATCAAAGCCCAGTAGGGCAGGATCACCTCTTTGTCTTTGCTGTGCTCAGTCATCAATCCCTCCTGTTTCTTCCGGAGCTGTGAAAATGTCAAGAGAGAAACTCCTCCTTCTCCAACAAAACCCAAGTGCTGTGAAAACCCCAGATCCAGGCAAACACCCACGGTGCCGTGTGGCTTGGCAGGGCCTGGGGGAGCCTTCTCAGCCTGGTCTCACCAGCTATGCTGGGCAGAGGGGGTGGGCAGAACCACTTCTGATGGCCTCCTGGTGGCCATGCTCCCTCCATAGCTGTGCTCCCTCCTTGGCTTTGCTCCCTCCATGGCCATGTTCCCTCCATGGCCACCGTCTCTACTTGGCTGGGTTCCTTCCATGGTCATGCTCCCTCCATGGCCACGTTCCCTCCATGGCTGCTCTCCTTCCATGGCGGTGCTTCCTCCAGGGCAGCCCTACCTCCAAGGCTGCATTCCCTCCATGGACATGCTCTCCTGGACTGTGCTCCATCTATGGCTACACTCCCTGCAAAGCAGGTAGGAGCAGGCCTGTCCTGGGCACCACGAGAAGAAGAGAGACTTGACATTACCCATGGCCGCATTCCCATGCCCCAGCAGGGCAGCTCTGGAGGCAATTTTGCTTGATGCTGGAGCTCCCACCTGACACCACAGGTCCCAAACAGCCTGGAGCATAGCGTCCTCCCTGGGGTCTCTGCCCCTTGCTGCCCTTCCTACTGCCTCATCTGCTCACCAAAGTCTCCCTGTTTTTCAACAAGGCAACCCCCAACTCACCTACCCTACCTCCCCAACTCCCAAAAAAACGTCCTGCCGGCTGGGATGTGCTACTGCAACCCATCTTCCTGAGACCCTCCAATCCTCACAGAGCCCCTGGAGGGTGACAAGCCACCTCAAATACAGCCGGAGGAAAAAAGCCCTTGCTGCCAACAACAGCTGGGGACCAACATCCCATGGAGAGCTCTAGGTGACTGCCCAGCTCCTGTCTGGAGAAAGGTACGGTCTGTTAGATGCTGTGGTGGGAGGCAAGCAGAGCAGACAGGGAGGAATGCAGACAGGGGAGCGGGGATGGCCGGCGGGGAGGCAAAGGCAGCAGGAGGGTGGTTGAGGGTGGGAGGGGAGAGGAAAGGCTGGAGGACAGGGAGGAGGGTGGAGAGGGTGATGAGGTGCAGGATGATGTGGGAGATGTAATCTAAAGGCAGAGCTGGCCAGAGCCTCCAGGCGGGGAACCAGGTGACTGAACATGATCTGGGGGAAGCAGATGCCTTCCCAGCACCTGCGGCGCAGCCCCCACCCCGAGGTAACAGAGCTCATTAGCTCGCTGCCAAGGCACACGGGATCAATGCAACCCACGGCCGAGAGCTGAACGCCAAAGGAAGAAGTTCACGGTCACATTGCTCCACACAATTGTGCTGACAAACTGGAATCAGAGACCTTCTCGTCTTCCTTGCCTGGTGCCATGCTGGGATAGCATGGGGGTGGGATGGTGGGCATACTGTTTATGCTGTTGCTTTCACCAGAAGGACCACAGGCCTGAGCTGGTGGCTGGCAGGACACTAGGTATGAGTGAGCGATGGTTTGCAAAAGCACCTGTGCAGCTATGTGGCCTTTTTCCTACATTTCAGGCAGGGGCTGTAGGCAGAACAGTATTTTCCCAAACGTAATCAGCCTGAGTCAAATACTTCTCTGTCCTCTACCTTTTTTCTTTTCTGTTTTTTTTTTTTTTTTTTTTTTTAAATAATTCTACAAAACACCTCTAACCCAGGAAGCGATTTCATGAGGAAACAGCCAAAGACAAGAATCTGAACCATGTAAAACTCTAGATCAGTAGCACAGGATTAAGTACAGGATTTGTCCCACCTTGATAGTGTTATTGTACTTGTAATTAAAAGTCTTTTTTCTTCTGATGGTAAAGATAACCTTGTAAGTGAGCTAATCAAATCACTCTCATATATTTAAGCCTCTATATATCCTGGAACAACAAATACTTCTGAAAAATATATACCATTTTATTGCCGTCAACAAAGCATCATTGCTAGTGAAAACAATTCACTGTTTAAATGTTCAGCTTGTTTTTCTTTTGCTGCTGCTGGAGATCATGGTCTACACTGATGGTACCCTTTCAGTGTGGTGGTGGCTTTGCCAGGAGAGTTCATGACCCTCAAATATTTTAGACCATGTGAGATCATGTGTAAGGGACAGAGAAAAAGGAGATTCCTCCATCTTGTAAACTCTACTTCTTAAAATTTCAAAATCCGACGTTACCTCCTACATCATCTGCATTGCCCAGATCCCCTCCACCCCATCCAAAGCAACTGATAGCCCACAGCACCTCTCTCTTTATCAATAGGAGTATTGACAGTATAGAATCATAGATTCTGTCAAAAGTATATTTTACTTTGTAAATAATCTATTTCTCCCTAAGCTGTTAAAGATTCAAAGAGGGGGCTTCTGTGTCACTATGAGTATTGACAGCAGAGAATCCATGGTAGTTTAGGAATAAACAGGGTATTTACCAAGTGAAAATTTAAGTTTCTACAATGGCAAGCAAGGAACCAGGTGGGTTAAATGAATCTCTTGAGGTGCATTCCACATGAAAGGATGAGGCCATGTCATACTTGCTTCCCAAGGGACAGTGTTAGACACTGCACCTGCGATGCTCAGCATGGGATGTCAGTCCTAAGGAGCCCATCTTTGGAAAAAAAGAGCCCTATCACCATATTGCCTTCAGTATTTTCAGGGAGAGCAGGCAGGGACCCACTCTGAGGGGCAAGTCAGTTACTGCCCCACCACACCAGGAGGTACAGGGGAGATAAATAAACCTGGTGGGAGGCTCAACAACAGCCAGGATGGGCTCACATCCCCTCTCTCTGGCCCTGTGCATGTTCTTGGCTGCCTCTGTCAGTCCCTGTTTCCTCCTCTTGAGCCAACCATCTCGAGCAGGCAGGGGAGTAGGTCAACCCAGTTTCCTAGAACAGGGACATACATTTCTTCTGCACCACGACTAGCTGCTGCTGCTACCTTTGGGAGTTGTTATCCTTCCTGTACAGGATAAATGCAGCAAAGGGAAGAGGCTCACATCCATGCAGCTTTAGGAGAGCTCTATCTTCTAGTCCAGGGGAGCAGAATGTGAGCCCCACTGCCTCTAGTGGCCACCCCAGCTCAAGAAAGCAAAGTCTGTAATGCTGCCACTGCCTTCAACAGCTACTGATAAGCCATTAAAAGTTACTTCAAATAAATCAAACTAAAAAATAGCCCTAGATTGGTTCATGGCTTCAATACACATTAAGAATTTATGCCTGCCAGCCCAAAGTTTGTAGTGAGAGATATTTCTTAGTGACCTGGGAGTAGGGATGTAAATAGTGAATTAGCAAAATGTCCAGATGACACAGAATTTTTTAGGTTACTCAAGACTATGGGGAGCTACGACATGTTCCAGAAAGACTTGACCAGACAGCATGGCAGATGAAATTCAGCATAGACATGTGCACGCTAATGCACACTGCAGGAAATAATTTAAGCTTTCATACATGCCAAGGGACTGTGAATTAGTGATGAGAGGCATTATGGTGGACACACAATGCCTTCAGTGAAGCTGGCTGCTCAAAGTATAGCCCAGGTCAGAAAACAAATGAGGGAAAATTCAGTTATCTAAAGGTGAGTGGGCTGGTACTTACATTGGAGAAACCTTCTGGGTCAGGCTGGAACATAATTTAAAGCTACCCAGGAATGAGGCAGCTTTGGAATCAATTCTCTCTTAGCCTTAGCCCGGTCTTCCAGGGCTCACGTTTTACATATTGAGAAGGTCAGATTTAGTTGCCTAGCTGTGTGAAAGATCTGGACCTCACTGAATTCTTTATCTACCTGTGAAGTCCTTGAAAAGTGATAGATATCCTGACAAAGGCTCAAACTTGGCAATTAAATTCTCATGAGCTGGAATTAGAAAAGGTGTCCCACTTACATGAATAGATTGCATAAATTGTATTTGGAGACAGTTTCAACAAGACGGGTTCCCTGGGTTTTGCTGTGAATGAGCTAAATGCTCCTTCGGCATAAGGCACTATTGCAGTATCACCAAAAACCAAATCCCACTTACAGTGTGGAGTGGGAAATAGATCTTTTTTTTCCCCTCTTAAAGACAAGGGGCATAAAACAATAGCTGGGAAGGAAAAACCCATAAATTAACTTGTGTATTAATTTCTGCAACGCTTTTCTATATAAATGGAAGTTATGTATATAAGTTATGGAGAATGGTATAGATGAATTAGTATCTCAAGCCCCCTTAAACACATTCTTTCAAGCATGATGTGTAGAGCACTAATGCTCTCAGACAGTGTGCAGATTGCAATAGTAAAAAAAAAAATCACTCTAATACTGTGCCTTACAATAATAAATGCAGGAATTAGAGGTTTTTACCTCTCTGTAAATAAATTATGCATATGTAGTTTTAAATTAACCAAATTAAATGATTAAAGACACTCCATTCCTTCATAAACTTGTCTCAGGAGTAAGGAATGCAGCATACAAGCAGAGGTCTCCGGTTCCTCTGAGCCTTGCTATTCATTTGAAGCAATCTTAGATGCACTTCCCTTTCCTCCCAGCTTTGCAAAGATAGAAGGCGTTTTATTTTCCCTTCAGCTAATTATTTTCAGATAAATGCAAGTGCTGAGATTAGAAGCACCACTTTTGTTTGCATGCCCTCAGTGAAGTGTTGCTGAAGTACCTCATGGCTCCTCAGAAGTCAGCCTGCCCATGGTCACTGGTTCCAACATTTCTGCTGCTGGATTTAGCCGAGGGAGTCAAATAGGCACAGCTCTTCAGGACTGGGCTGGTAAGTGGTTGACATTCCTGAAATGCAGGTCCATAGTGCCTTCTCCACATGAAGTACCTTTGTAGTATTTTGTCAATGATGACATGATTTGTTGTGGTACGTGGCACCACAGTACCTGGTACCACGATTCACACTTGGCTACAAACTTTATCGCCCATAGTAATGTGGGAGGGAATTGAGGCCATAGCTCAACAGACTCATTTCTTACTCGTTTCATGAAATGAGACTGTAGCCTCAACTCACCGGTCACAAGGAGAAGAAACTGCAGAGATACGAAGAGTGACACTTTCCCAGTTTGACCAGTGCTGTCCTACCACCTTATAAACAAACAGGGACTGACTCCTCTATGTCCCAGATACCAAATGAGCTCAGTTCTTCCAGGGAATCTCTGGGCAGTATCTGTTGCTCTCAATCCACTTAGCTCAAAATGCTGATCTTTTTATAGGTGGAGAAGCAGACACAGAAAAACATGGAACCTTTCTCAAGGTCACAGGGTAGGGTAGTGGAAAAGCTGGGACACTTGACTTTTGATGTGAGCCCTACTCTTGGACAACACCACCTCCACGAACTCCGGTCATTTCATCAGCTGAATTCCTGCAAGATGTTGTTTAAACTTTGCTGGGAGTCCTGGTGAACAACGGGATGACCATGAGCCAGCGACGTACCCTTGTGGCCAAGAAGGCCAATGGCATCTTGGGGTGCATCAAGAAGAGTATAGCCAGCAGGTTGAGGGAGGTTATCCTGCTCTTCTACTCTGCCCTGGTGAGGCTCCACCTAGAGTACTGTGTCCAGTTCCAGCTCCCCAGTTCAAGAAGGACAGGGAACTGCTAGACAGGGTACAGCAAAGGGCTACAAAGAGGATGAGGAAATTAAAACATCTCTCTTATGATGAAAGGCTGAGGGACTTAGATCTTTTTAGTTTGGAGAAGAGAAGACTGAGGGGGGATCTGATCAACACCTATAAATACTTAAAGGGTGGGTGTCAAGATGAAGGGGCCAGTCTCTCTTCAGAGATATCCAGTGGGAGGACAAGAGATAACGGGCATAAACTTGAACACAAGGAGGAACTTCTTCACTTTGAGGGTGGCAGAGCCCTGGAACAGGCTGCCCAGAGACGTGGTGGAGTCTCCATCTCTAGAGACATTCAAAACCCACCTGGACACATTCCTGTGCAACTGTTCTAGGTGGATCTACTTTGACAGAGGTCTTAGACTAGATGACCTCCAGAGGTCCCTTCCAACCCCATATCATTCTGTCATTCTTTGATGCTGTGATTCTCTGTTCAGTGACCTCAAGTAGCTCGCTTCCTAGACAGCTCAAGCATTTACAGATGTTAAAACTTCCCAAGGCTGTATTTCAGAAGGGTCTACTAAAATCTGCACCTGAAACAAAATAAATGAGGAATGTCTACACAATATAGCTTTCAACCTGATATTACTGCTGGAGAAGAGCACACAAGCTTGTTGCTCTGTGTAAAAATGTGTATTTTAGTGCAACTCTCTCCACAAAAATCAGCTTACACTGAAGCAGTGTACTCGAAGCAGTATGAAAGCAGAAGGAGTTTAATCGAAGGCAGTGCAGGTACGTCACAGTTCATGGAGCTTGCTAATATTTCTTCAATTGCACCTGTAACCAAAGTGTGCTGCTGTATGCTTCCATTCACTGCAATTTGATCATGTTTTCCCTTCTTGCTATGAAACCAGCCCCCGCAATAACAAGTTGCATGTAACACAGCAATAATTCTCAAATCATTCATGGAGTTTTGGAGAAGAACCCTCTTTTCAACAACAGAAGAAACAAACTCTTCACATCAGCATCAACAGGGCTCTATGAAGCAACTCCCGATTACGGGCAGTGGGATCAAGAAACAGAACCGGATTTAAACTGTGACTTTATGAGTTTATGAATGGGGTTATAGGTAAATATGAAAAACAGTAACTTCAGGGAATCAGACTTCGTAATTCAGAAATTTCTTCCCACCCTTGGTACAGTAAGCATGCCACCCACCTTGGAATTAGGGGAGCTGTTCCAAGATAACTAAATACTAAGACTTCTACGATTCAGATACAGGGTGGTTACAATGAACTCAAGTCACAATGAAAAGAATTGTTTTGAACTTAAAAAAAAATATTTAAAATCATTCATTTGTTTTAAGCTTTGGAGGAAATTCGGGAGCAATTTTCCTCTCAGACTACCAATAACTATTCTGTCTGATCCTAAGCAAACAAGGTTCAAACTTCTTCGAAGATATTTTTTAAATCCTCTATAAACCTGTCATCGAGATCTTTACTGCAAGTTTCTGAGGACATGCACAGCCTCATGGTGAAATGCAGATGCTCATTTTGTTCATAGTATGAACCAGGGGGGTTGGATATTAATTGGGGATATAGGTTGGAAATCTCTTCCCAGAGCTTTACACCTCTCACTAGCTAACTTGTCATCAAGATTTGGTCCAGTGGAATGTAATGTTAGTACAAAACAATGGCAGGCCATTCAGCTATGAGCTCTCTGGAATTTGTTTCTCGTGTGATGGGTCACCAGTCTGCCCGTGACCTCCAGCATCACTACAGTAAAAAAAATTAGCACTACATTTTCCTTTCTGCAGTTGTTTGCAACACTTACTAGGGCGCATTTTCAACATCACAAGAAGCTGCTACAAGCTGTCATCCAAGTGTGCTCACCAAAATGTAAATCATGTGACTGTAAAATCCAGGAATTACTTCACACTTGAAAATCACCCAGGCTCTTGGTTTTGTGTTTGGATTCTGTGTGCAAAGGGCGAAGGCAAAGGACTAATTGCTCTTCTCCATTGCGCAGTCCCTGGTAGGAAACCACACATCTTGTGAACAGCTCTGCCCTGACACAGCTTGACTGAGCAGAGGTATTTCTGTCAGGCCATTTCTAGGAGACACCTGCCTCAAGAATTGCCTAGTGCAGATGATCCATGTTTTTCCTTACTGAATGACTCTACAAACTAACTGCTGAACATGAACATATTTAGCAAGTACCCATGCTGTACGGTCCTTATCCACAGTAGAAAGTGAAGGTACCTGGAGAGAGAAGTTTTGATTCAACCCACTGTTGGGAAAACTGAATTTGGAGTTGAACTTCACAAACTTTGCAAACAGTTCTGTACTGTTGTTTTTCTAAAATTATAACTAAATGTGAAAAGCGTGGAGTTTAGCAATCTCTGTTCCAAAAAACTGTACTGGAGAATATGTCCCTATTTTTATCTATGCAAGTAAAAATATTCCAGAAGACATTAAACTTGACTATAGAGCTTCTTGTTAGAACATGGCACACAGTACATGAACTTAGGAAGATTCAAAAAACCCCAACACTGGACTTACAGAAATAGCAAAATTCATCTGAAAACAGAATTGAAGAAGACATAACAATTTCAGGCTCAATAAGTGAAGATAATCATGGAGCTCTTGCATTCTGGTCCAGTTGCTAAAATGGGATCATGAAATCTTAGAACTTTTTAGTGCACCTGAATTCAAAGATAGATGTCTAGAAATCAGAATACAGGCTCCACCTGTGAACTGTGGAAACTGTATCATTGATAGCAGTGATTCAAATGATGAGTTAGGAACTCAATGGGAGTTTCAAAGAAGCACTAAGAGGACTACTGAAACACTTTGATATTAGATCTGGCAAAATGGCAATTAACAACATAAATACCACCATTTAAATAGCCTTGGTGTCAGAAGTACTGGCATATGTTCCAGCAGAGGAATCTTTGAAGAGTGCTGAGAAATTAGAGGAGCACAGAGGGGACCCCCTAAAATGGCTCTCAGGCTAGAGGAAACAGCTTACAACAGGAGGCTTTCTTTGCCTATCTTATCAAAAGAAGAAGCCTAGGAGGTAAACTTGATTATTCCGTACAAGCATATTCACAGAGGGAAATTTCCAGGGACTAGAAAGAGAGCTTTTGCATCCAGCAAAACAAAGTAGTACAAAATCTACCATTAGGATCTAAAGCAATAGGAAAATATTTTTTTTTAAAGTGAGAGTGATCAAACATTGAAGCAAGCTGCCAAGAATAGCAATGGAATCACCATCTTCTCCTATCTTTGTATTGACATTGGATGCCCTCATCTTAGCCAAATGCACGTTATGGACATGTGCCGGGTACCAGGTACCAGGTAGCTGGATGCAATTGAGGAGGTCAGAGTCAGTGATCTAGTGGACTCTCCAGCCTCAAGGTATAAATCTAGAGTTGAGGTGGTTCCTCCTAGCGCATTCTCGAAAGGATGTAATAGCTTCTGCTTGTGCTTCAGGGCTTTCATCAATCTCTTCAAAGGATCACGATAAGGATCTTCACAGGAACAGTTTCCCAAATCTGCAGGTTCCTGAGCTACTTGTCCTTCATTTCCATTAAGCATCTGTAGTGTAGATCATGCCTCCTTGTGCTTAATCTGTCTTTTTTATGGTCGTTTTGGCTGCCTGGACCTCTTCAGAAACATCCCTAGCCGATAGCAATTTATGGGGTTATGTCTGCGAGACTTCTCATTCCTACAAAATTACCCAAGATTCACAGAGTTCAGCTTGTTTCCCTAGCTGTTCCTCTGCAGTCCAGGGTTAGCTAATGAACACCTCAATTACAGCGTTCATGAGAGATAGTTTACATTTTTTCATTAAAAATGTCACTGGAAGTCCAGTCTTCCCATGCTACGATATTTGAAGCCACTGCCAATGGCATACACGGCTGATATTAATTAAAGCAGAAGATGACAGCACTTGGAAAATGAACACTTTTCTCTGCTCAGATAAATGACCTTTAACGAGTGCTTGTTCTTTAGTTAGACTAGGTCATTACTAGAGATTACCAAGCATTTTCAATAAAACTGGAATTTCTGACTCATCTTTGGCTTTAAACTTGAACATTGAGAAGCGATGGAGACTCTTCTCCATGCAGTACACAGTGCTCCCTGTCACTGTCACTAGCCTGCCCCACCACAATGGACAGCTAGTAATCCCTGTGTAACATTTTGCTCTAAGCAGCAGGAGAATGGAGGTTGTTAGCTTCATTCTCTCCCTCACAAGTAGAACTTTTCCTTTCCTTGTGCAGAATCAGGCTTAGGAAGCTCGAGGACAACCATCCCCTGACACGGTTCCTTTTATTTGTCAATGCACAGATTATGGAAAATGAAAGAAAATTAAGCTTGCAGTCTTGTGTTGTCACAGGCTGTAGCCATGTCCCAAAATACAGGTAGAATAAACTTCAAATACCTGCACTGCTGCAGGTTGCCCAGAGAAGTGTTCAAGGCCTGGCTGGATGGGGCTTTGAGCAACCTGGTCTGGTTGGAGGTGTCCCTGCCCATGGCAGGGGGGTTGAAACTTGATGATCTTTGAGGTCCCTTCCAACTCCAACCATCCTATGCTTCTATGATCTAATCCCTAGGAAATATCTTCTCTTCACCACGGCTTCACACGGGGGCAGTGAAACTGCAGCTGGTGGTGATCTGAGCTCCTCGTTTCTTCAGGGTGCCGACCTTCTCACAACACTTGAGTTTCAGAGTACTCTGCTGGAAGAACTCAATTTAGAGAGAAACTCTCTGTGCCCATGTCTCTGTTGCACACAAGTTCTCATGGAAGCAAGGACAAAGCCGCCAGCATGACGCACACCATGCAGGAGAAAGGGCAGCTGCCCTGTTCCATACTCTTGGACACGATGGGGTGAAGGAAACAAAAGTCTCCCAGCTGACCTCTTTGTTTGGAGAAGAGGGCTTCCCACCACTCTCCACAGCCAGCGGGCTCCGTCAAACCCTGTGACGTGCTCCTTTCTGTGAGAAATTACGCGTCAGTTTTAAGACACTCAGAACAGAGGGCTTGCTTAGGAAGCAGTTGGAAATTATTGAGAGCAGCACTTCACATTTCCACAGCAGAAGCCTTTATGGGCTGAAAGTCTCAAACCTTGATCACTTCCAATTGAACCACTTATAAAAAATGTGCACTGCTGGAATATTTTAAATGACTGTGTGCAGTGTGTACTGACTGAACATTAGGGGCTTCAATTAAGTAACCGTTCAGAACATAATGAACTGAAAAATTTCACACTCTCTAAAGTGAGATAAGTATGAAGTGAAGGAGAGAGAATTAAGAAATAGTGCTCTGAATGTGACACCAGCCACTGCCTGACGAGATTGAGCCAGAAACACAACAGAATAGCTTGTGAATTGGGATTTTTATTTATTTCCCAGATCCCTCAGAGGGCACCAGAAACAGTCAGGTCTTTTTTTAAAAAAAAAAAAAAACCAACGGGTGATACTGCTTGTACTGGAATGGGGGATGCACCTGCCCTGTGAGTTTGGCTGGGTTGTGTTTGAAGACACTTCTGGGATGCGCATTTAGAGCCAGCAGTTCCCTGCCGTGGGCTGATTGGTTAATCTGCAGCCCGTGTCTGAAGTTCCAGCCTGAGATTCCACTAACACCATGTCCTTCTGCAGTTCTTACATCTGCTAATGACATAATCTTCTCCTATGACCCATCTGGACCAGACAGAAGTGGTACAAGGTCTGAAACTTTGCCTACAGGTATGGAGAATGATGCAACGAAGGCTGTCCATGCTGGAGTTTTCTCTGCATGTCAATGAAAGGAGAGAGAGGGACAGCAAAGGTAGAGATCCTGCACCACAGCATGAGGTGCTTGCTCTGGAACACAGCAGCATGCTTTACACAGGGAAAAATCAGCATCCAGGGTGCCAATATAGTGCATTTTGGTTACCACTGACCTCACACAAGGGCTGCTCTCCCTGCTTTGCACGGCTGGTTTATTAGCACTGGAGGTAAATCCCTTTTACAGACTTCCCCTGATCTCTAAAGCACATTGGTTTGGTTTGAAATGGAACAAAATGAGATCTCATTCCAATAAGTACCGTATTTATCCCTTTTTCAGAGGCACGGGTGTCTTCAGAGATCTTGCAAATATGAAAGATGTTAAAAAAAAAAACCCAAACCCTGAAAAACCTAAGCAAACAGGAAAATTGACACACTTCAAATGTTTAGGCTGATGAGGCTTAACTTTTCTGTGTTTGAGTTTATGTTTTCAATTGGCTCATTATTATTGCTCCATCTGTATTTTTTCATCCCACCAAAAAGATCAGAAAGGTGGAAAGATACAACTTTATTTAGAGGCTATTCCAAGAGGTAGAGAGATAACTCAATTTGCCAGCAAGTATTCACGGGGATATCAAGAATCAGGTGGGAGTCAGGAGCCTGCATTCATTCCAGTTTACCTGATATAAACCCAGCATAAGAAAAAACCTGAAGCAGACTACAAAAGCCATTTATAAGCATATGTGGTAAGTTTAATGGTTTAGGAGTTCTATAAAAATTGTAAGTATGCTCTGATCTTCAAAAAAAAAAAAAAAAAAAAAGGTTGTCAACTAAAATAAAACAGGACAGAAATTTATGCACACTTCCTCAAGCTCCATATTGTCAAACTGATGAGGCTGTTATCAAAGACTTGGTCCAACTCGTCTTTCGAGGAATGTAGGAAATCCAGCTCAGACCACTGAACTTCCATTCTGTCATGCATAGAAAAAGCATCAAAAGCAATGCAAAAACCTTTCTCCTTAGACAACTGCGTAATTACCTGCCCATGGGATAAGTTTCTACCTCCCCCCCTCAATTTGAATCTGCTTGCAATCTTAGGGCTGAGGGCTAATTACCTTCTTAATTTTGTCTATTTCCTTTAACAGAAATGTGAAGCATTAAAACCCATGCTTTGCCTTTTCAAACTCCTCCTGAGTGGTGGGTTCCTTGTTTTCTTCGCTATAGCATGAAATGTCAGTGATCAGTTATGTTGCATTGGGTCAGTTCAAGGTTCCCTGCCCTTCAGACCATTCCTGGTCCTCCTATATAGAGAAGGGTTAGTGGGGCTGAGGTTGGACCAAAAAGGAACTTTCCAGTTCACATCCATGTTTGTTCTTCAACGCACAGCAAAATTCATCCTTGACAAAGAGTTGTTAAGATCTTGAACACTTTGACTCTTTTACTTCAATATTTCAAAGAAATGGGTTGAAGCCTTTAAATCATATGAGCTTACGCTCTTATATATCTCTTTGTCATTTCAAAGCCAAAACTGAGGTTTTAAATTTAGGCTGTTTTTGTGAGCAATGAGGCATGGTTTTCTTCCAGCTGTTGTGGTTAACCATGAGCTGTGATTAGGGCTATCTCCATGTGGATTTTCTGCAGGTTAATGACATATGGGCTCGTGAAGTTGGCCTGTCCTGAAAGCAGGGCACTACCTGGCCAGTGATTTTCACAGGACTTGGAAACCTTTGAGCTCTCCATAATTTTGTCATGTTTGAAGACCCCCAACAAATTCTTAACACTTAAGTAACGTGTAAGGAAAGGCATAGAGTCACTGCCCAGGTTTTGTTTCTTTAACAAATCAGCCTTAAAGCATCAAAAATGGCTGCTTTGACAGATCTTATGTTTTCCAAAGTTTTCTACACAAGGAAGACATGCTAAATCTCACTCTTTCCTGCAGATTTGTGCAGTTTAGATCACTACCTTCCTGAAAGAACATTTTGTCACTAATTCAGCCAGTTCTGCCTTTCCCTACAGCACCTCTCATTGCTTTGTATACCTGTATCACAAGTACTATTTACCTTAAAAATCCTTTAGAGGCTCTCATAGAGAAGCTCCACCTTGACTTTGTTGTCTGTATTTTCAGCAGGCTAACAGAAAATAGTGCTTTTTATATCTTCTTGGAAATAGGATGACTGGTCTGTATCCTTATGTGCTCTTCAGTGTTTTCCAAGCTTACACTTTATTGGCATTTGCCAACACTGAACTCTGAGAAGAAATCTCAATCAGAGCAGGTACAATTACATCTGTGAATGGCAGCCTGTCCTTCGTGGAGGCTTCGCACTGCTGTTAGAACATCACTTCCTTCCCCCAGTCCGTGGCTAGGGAGAAAATAACCTCAATGCTTACTGACCTTCTATTCCTAAGGATGAACTGCTTCTTTCAGCAAGCACTTGTTCAAAACAAGTAGCAGGCACATCTCCCTTTCGCTTTCTAGAAACAATCCTGCGGTTTGTTCTCAAAACTATTTCACATGGTTCTGAAAACGTTTAACAAAGGCATCTCTGGTGACCAGGACCACAGATTCAGGCTCTGCCACCCTGCTGTGGCCCCTTCTTCATCTCAGAAAAGTACAGCAAAGATTCAGCTTTGTGAGAGCTGTGAGGCATTTGGAAACCATTGGGAGAAAACGTGCCATGAAAGTGAATGCCTTCACTGCGTGATGCAAATATATGTTAAGCAATAAAATCCTTGTTCCTAAATAGGCTTGCCTTGTTTTGATATTCGAGGATATGAAAAAGAGACATACAAACTTCTCATTTAATCCTGCCAAGATATAAAACTTGCCTGTTTTTATATAGTTGCCCAATATGGACAACAAAAATAGCTTTCTTAATAAAGAGACAGAAGAGGAAAGGGCTAGTTAATTTCTTGTGATGTAAAATTATGAGGTCCTTCTCAAGACTACATATCGTGTTTAGGCTGAAGTTCTACCTGTTGAACCTGGTTTCACTGAGAAAAGATGATGCTGCTTCTTGCAACCCAGCTTACAATGACTGAGCTGTTGTGTCAGAGAGTGTTACTACTCCCAAAAGTAAAATCCAAAGAAAAGATTAATATACTTTGCTGCAAGTAAGCTTGATAACTCTCATTGTGTTGCATATTTGCTTCTCGTGGCAGATGATATTTGATCATTTGAAATGATTACTTAGCTTTGGCTGAAAATCTTTCGAATCAAGTGGCTATAAATCATCTGTCAAGTATTGCCATAAACTAGTGAGCATTTAGACGGCATTAGCACAGCCTAATAACTCCTCTCGAGGGGAGAAGGGGCAGAGAGGATCTCGTGTGTGTGTGTGTGTGTGTGTAAAAACCTCTGGGGACAAATGCAGGGTTTTTTAAAGCAACAACTAAACCTCTTCCATGAAAAATAACCCACATCAGTGCCAAACTGTATTGCAGGATTTTAAATTCAAAAGCCAAACTTTTTTTTTTTTTCCCCAGGGCAGANGGGACAAATGCAGGGTTTTTTAAAGCAACAACTAAACCTCTTCCATGAAAAATAACCCACATCAGTGCCAAACTGTATTGCAGGATTTTAAATTCAAAAGCCAAACTTTTTTTTTTTTTTCCCCAGGGCAGAAATAATTTCATCTAATATTGAGTGATGGTATTGGAATATGAATTTTGTGCAATTACACCTGGGCACATGTTAATAGTGCCAAAGATTTCATATCCCTGTAGTTGAAGGGAGCCTGTTCAGAAGCCCAGAGCTGCAGCTTCCACAAAGCAGGGCTGAGAATTGGCAACAATATCTCCATTTCTAAGGTTTGGATGATAGTACTTGTACTACTTCTTGAAAAAATTATAGAGGAAACACTATTATTTTCAGTACGTACCTTCTTATTCTTTGAAAGATTTGTGTCATGCCTGTATTAAAGTGTTCAGCATCAGCCTATAAAACTGCTGCAATAATGCTCCAGAAAGACTCACAATCTTAGCTGATACTTAAAAACTATGCAAAAATGTACATATAAAATAGCTTTCCAAAAATCGCTTAGCACCAACATAATACTTAAGGTGCGATGATTTTATTAACATAGAAAGTGACTACTTTTGATTTATCTGCAAACAATTCTTCAATGGATGATGCAATTTAAAATGATTAACTAAGCATGTTGATGGACACTTTTCAGAGGTTTCAAAAATTACAACATACTTCAGCTCTAATTTTGAAGCATTAACTTAAGAGACCCAACATACCAACGGATCCTTTAGGAATTGAAGCCACTACACAGAACCCAAGGATTTTCTAATTTTTTTTTCTAATCTTGTGGCTTGTTGAAATCCAGGCATTATTAAAACGCAGTATAACCAGGCTTTGGTCATCTGAAACCACCACCACCACTTCCTTACTCAGTTTGCCTGTTTACACCTTTCAGCTGTGGTTAGATGCTGCTTTAGAGCTGTGGAAAAAAAAATCACATGTATGCTTGAAAAACATTAAATGGACAAATTATGGATTTGCATAATTAGAAGCTAAGGTAGAGTGAGTTATAAGGCTGTTAGTGAAAATTATTTTAAACATCTTACTGCATTCCATATGTTTTCTGACGTCTGTTTTACACTGTTTCTTTTACTTCAAATCCGTAGTAGTTCTGGTCCTTTTGTTACTAACCGTTCAATAGTATCTTGACAGCAGAGCTACATCTTCGTTCTCATTTAATAACTATTTATCATTCTGTATCTGCCCATTTTCAAGAAGGAATAAAGTTAAGTGTTCCAGAAATTGGAAAAAATTGAAACTTGACCTTTATTAAGTGGGTTAATTGTCACAATCTCAGCATGTATGAAATTAATGACCAAAAAGTGGAACTTCAGAGTTTCAGAAGACTAGGTTAATGTCCAAAAAAGTCTAAACTCTGACCTTCTTGACATATGCCAAAAGAAACAGCCACCCTAATAAATTACTACCTGTGTGCAATTATAATAAACCATTCCTAGCATCCAATCACTTGAATTAATTGCTACGAGACAGTGGGGCTTTCTTATGGATATTCAAGTTAGTCTAAAAATTCCTTTACAGTTCACAGGAGGCTGTTTGTGTGTGTTTGGAGACTCAGGTTTAACATTTCACACCTTTGCGCCACAAATCTGTGTACAACTCCACTTAATAGCACAGAAATGAGGAGCCTTGGCTGAGTCAGTACCACCACAGAACGTGGTGAACCAGCATGCAATAGAGCAAAGGGAAACAAATTTGCCTTAACCCACAGCATAAAGCAGTTGCTGGATGCAGGACACCTACAAGATTCCCAGATTTTATAGAATCACAGAATGATATGGGGTTGGAAGGGACCTCTGGAGATCATCTAGTCCAACCCTCCTGCAAGAGCAGGTCCACTCAGAGCAGGTTGCATAGGAACATGTCCAGGCGGGTTTTGAACGTCTCTAGAGATGAAGACTCCACCACCTCTCTGGGCAGACTGTTCCAGGGCTCTGCCACCCTCAAAGTGAAGAAGTTCCTCCTCATGTTTAGACACAACTTCTTACGTACAAGTTTGCGCCTGTTACCTCTTGTCCTGTCACTGGGCACCACTGAGTAAAGACTGGCCCCTCTTGACACCTACTCTTTAAGCATTTATAGGTGTTGACCAGATCCCCCCTCCAATCTTCTCTTCCCCAGACTAAAAAGATCCAAGTCCCTCAGCCTTTCCTCATAAGAGAGATGTTTTAGTCCCCTCATCATCTTTGTAGCCCTTTGCTGTACCCTCTCCAGCAGTTCCCTGTCCTTCTTGAACTGGGAAGCCCAGACTCAGTGAGGAGACACAGACAACTTTTGTAAATATGACAACAGAGTGGAGAATATTTAAATCAAACAGCACTCACAAAAAGTTAAAAAAAAAAAAACAACACACAAAAAAAAAAAAAAAAAAAAAAAAAAAAAAAGAAAAAACAAAAGAATGCTCCATTTGCACAGAACCAAGTGAGCAGCACAAGGCAAAACCTACTGGCTCCCACAGCAGGTGTCAAATCCAGGCCATGGGGACAGCAAGTGCATCTTGGGGACAGGTGGGTGGCCCCAGCCTGACACAAAGCAGGAAGTTACCTGGCCAGTAACACCTGTAAGTGAGACAAGGCACCACAAGGGAATTAGGCTACAGCTGGTCTTGCCTCAGAGAGGAAAAACAGTGGGATGCTATGGGGAAAGTTCATTCTGGCCCCTATTGATTCTGTTTGGTGGACAAATGAGTTCTGTGTTCAGGGCTGTCAAGTTAGCCCAGTTCTCAAGAACAACATATGCTTAATATTAAATAAAATCTTAAGTGTTTAAGTTCAGTTATCTAATTTCTGCTGGTATCTGACTCTGTGCCTAAGTACAGTGATTCATTTGGGAAATCAACACCCCTCAGGCATGCAAGATTTTATTCCCCATCCTCACGCAGACTTTAAGCGACTTTCTGAAGAAGCAAAGTCAAGCCTCAGAAGGCCACAGATCTGCTTCACTCCAGTTAGAATCATAGAATGGTTAGAATTAGAAGGGACCTTAAAGACCATCAAGTTCCAACCCCTGTGCCATAGGCAGGGACACCTCCCACCAGAACAGGTTGCTCAAAGCCCCATCCAGCCTGGCCAGTTCACATTAAGCTGCTTGATGCACAAGCTGTGGTGGGTCAGCACTACCTATTTTGTTACACCAGAAGTTAATTTATTTGGAAAATGATTGTCCCATTTCTCCAAATTGGGAAGTTAAAAAAAAGTTCTGCATGGACATATTCAAAAATCATCACATAATAAAAATCAAGAAAACAAATAAAAGGAATTTAGAGCACAGTCAACAGAAGGAATCACTTGGAAGACGGAAGGCTCAGATTCAAAAGCCTCTTCAGTGCTTGATCAACTTCGTATAATAAAATAGTCCTACACACGAAAATATAAAGCTCTCCAAGTCTAAACACATCACTTTCCAGGCGAGTGTCCTGAATACAGCACTATCTTCTATTTTCACATCTCTCCCTGTGCTTTTGTCTCATCCTTCCATGCTGGATTCATGAAGCCTCTCTCCACCCCATTGGTGTCAAGCAGTTCCCCCACAAGGGCAGAGGAGCAGGTCAAGAGACAACAGTGACTCCAGCCCAGGCTTCGCTCAGGTTGTCCTCAGCACATCTTCTTCACTGTCACTTTAACACAAGACACCAGTTTAAAATCCATACTTTTTCAACTGTTCCTAGGGAAAGTGAAGCCCTTGTCTAATTGTGAGAAGTATGGCTTGCTTAAAAACCCACGTTAATTACAGTACTAATTTGAGGTGTTATTTTTCTTTTGAATACTCACTAAAATAATTCCTAAACTACAGCTTCTTCAGGATAGTGAGACTGCCCCGAAACAGCCACGTGGTGTTCAGCTGTCCAGCTTTTATTTGCCACCTATGGGCATCTCCTCGCTTTCCTCCTCTATCTATCTTCATCTTCCTGGATGAAAACTGGCACCAGCTCCAGCTTTGGTTTCCTTGCATGAGGGACAAGGGCAGAAGTCAAAGTCTTTCTAGTTTCGCATTTTTCCAACACAGACACAACGCCTTCTGGGCAATGCAAACATTGATCACCAATTTGATTGCTTTTGGGAGCTGCCAGGTCCAGTTCATGCTGCTACCAACCTCTAGACTGAAATCACAGAAAGTCATTAAATGACCAAAGACAGAGCACAAGGCAAACCCCCACATTTTCCTACAGGCAGGTGAGTACCCCACAGCTCCCAACACATGCTGCTACACTAAATAACTTATTCAAGCATATTTCAAAGCCTCGTACTGATAGTTCAGGAGCATAAGTAGTAAAACACTCCATATTCAGCAAAAGGCTATCAAAAAATTTTTAAAAAAAGGCAAAAAATAGGTGTTTTGATTTCTGTGTGGTATTACAGGATTGGGCCCAAGGTATGTCAGAATTTGGCAAAATTTAAATTTATGTTTTTCACTAAACAAATGATCACAGATAGATTTCACTGGTATTACTAAAGCTCAAGTTTGTCACACACAGACATAAAACCTGAAAGAATCCAGGACCCTCCGTGCTTTTTTTTTTTTTCCCCTGAAGTATGGGTTGAGATTTATTTATTTAAACTGAAAAATCCACCACATGGTTTCCAAACTTGTGGCATTTGTTAGGAAATAGATGGGAAATTGAGAAACGCTAAAGGAAGCTCTTCTAACCATGAGTCACCAGTTGACACGCTGTACTTTGTACAGCAAGCACTGCACGTGAAGAAGGAAGCCTGTTAGAAACTATTAAATATAGATGGTGATGATGTGAAAATCAGGTGGTTGTATCTGACTTCAAGGAGGACCAGTTAAAAAAAGAAAAATCTTCTAGAAAAAAGGAATGGGTGTTGCTTCATCTGATAAATTTGATAGAGCAACGTATTCTTCTGAATGCTCCTCTTCGGCACAAAGTACAAGAAACAGCAAGGACTGACTTTCAGTCCACAGAAAAAAGTAGCAGATTTGGGGAGTGTTTTTATTGTCTCAGGCCGAAACACTCTCAATTACATTTCATAGTTACTACACGTGTCTTTCTATAAAATAAAGGTGGTAGAAGTGGCAGCAGCAGACATTAAATACTGTTTGTAAACATGTGAACTACAGAAGAACAGCTTGTGCAATCTAAATCTTCCAGCGTGCCTTTGAAACGGCCAAGTTTCCTGACTCGGTGATGATCATTCCTCTTGAAAGGCAGAACAGCCTCAAGAACGCAGCTTGAGATGCACGGATTTTCTATATGGACCACTCTCTAATACAGTCCAAAGGAAGGAATACTTATTTTAGACAAGATGCCAAAACACAACTTGTTTCTGCCATGATCCTAAACCATCTTAGCTCCGCAGCCGGAATGCTCTCAGCTCTTGTGTGCTCACATCAGCGTTTCAGCTAAGGTGGAGTTTATATAATTCACAAGCATTTTTTCAGAGTGGAGGTTGCTCCTTAATTTTGTGTATTTGACTTTACAGACAGGGCTACACAGACGTCATCTTGCAGTATGGAGCCAAAGAAGTTACTGGCTGTTGGGGAAACAATTCATCAGCAGGCAGGTTGATAGAAATTTCAAAAAGGCTTCCCCCCAACCCCCTTTTGTTTTTGGAGAACAGTCCGAGAAAACCAAGTGATGTCTTTCTTACAGGAATACTTCAGATAGCTAAACAGAAGCAAGATTTGGCATTTAGCCTGGGATTAGTGTGAACAGCCTCTTAACCAAACATTATGAAGAAAGTTAACTTTAAAATGCTTTGAAAGGTCTGTTTTCATGACAGATGGTAATAAGGGCTCATCAGTGCCAATTTTTTTTTGTTTCCACCTCAGTTTTCAAAAGCTTAAGTTTTAGGTTAGTGCTTCTGAGAAACTATTATATGCATAGAGGAAAAACGCAAATTACAAAATTAGATTACTCACTATTTTTACTGTGTGCAACTTGTTTTTCTAAATAACACTAACATCTGAAGAGTAAGAATTTGACCATGCGCTTAACAGACCGCTTTCCCTTTCTGTTTACTAGAATCCCTTTTTCTTATTTTTTCCCCCAGCTATTTCTCCTTTAATCTTTATCCCAACACCTGGACAGTTATTTCTCTCCCCACAGACCCCACAAGAGACAGCAGTCAGCAGAGGTTGTGTTTGTACAATACACTCAACTAGGGAAGACATGGTAGAACTATGTTTTATTCAAGAAAACCCACACATTCTGCCCTGTGGTGACCACAGGCTTTGCTAAGCCATAGATATCAGCAAATACCAGAACGAAATACAGTGTATCAGATTGAATCAAAGCATTTAAATTCTGAGTTACAGTTATAATTGTCAGGGAAGGCTAGTTTCAGAACTGCATCATAGTATCTAGTACAATGTTGTGCAATGTAACTGGCAGAAACAGAAATGGAATATTGGTCCTAACAAAACCCAAAGTGTAATGACTTTTGTATGACATTTAAACTGTCAAGACAACAATTCATAACATTCTACCAAAGGCAGCATATAGTTACAAAAATACTGGTCCAGCATCTTGTTAGTGGTGAAGCAATATCCAAGGTGCAATGGCAATGTGCCATTCTTTGTGAAATATTTTTTAAAAAACTATTTTTTTTTCTATTTTCCCCATACTGATACTAGCTGAACACCAAAACTGCTATGACAACCTGAAAGAAAGTCACTTTCATGTGTATTGCACCAAAGATTTATGCAAAAACACGTTTTCCAAGTTGCAGTATAAAAGAAGCAGAATCTAATAAAACTATGAATTTGCCAAAAGACATTTTACTGATCAACTGATCTTGGATGAGCAGGTTGCAACATCTATTGAGCTTTAAAGAGTTGCCCAAGCTTGTCCACTTTATCCGTTATCTTGAATTTAAGGATACAGAGGTAAAAGACAAAGTCCTTGATATCGGGAACAGAATTAAATCACTTCATACTCCTCTCAACCACAAAATAAAAATATTCCACCCTCCTCTCTTCCCAGTATCCAGGTAATTTCAAAGTCAAACCTTGGAACTACCCTTGTTCTGATACTGCTCTGTGCTAGGACTGTACTGTTTCCACCTAGAAGTTAAAACATGGTACAACAGTGACCAAAACTGCTGGAGAGAGTAGACCTGTTTAACTTGAGGAGGTATCCCAAGAAAAGTGCCTCAGATGGAGACACAATCTCCATGGCAAAGAGTACTGCAGACTTGGGCAAAAATACATGAGCCTGCCTGCATTTCCTTCATGAAAACAGCATCAATTAATATCTTAACCAAAAGGTGAAGTTGAGTAAGATCAGGTAACCGTGTCACATTCAATGTTATATCCAACAACACAGAAATGAAGGAGTAAGCAGACAGGGATATTCATCATATTTTCCTTTTAATAACGGTTTAGTCGAAAAGTGTAGCTTTGAAAATCTCTAGCTAGTTGTGAAATCCTGAAGAAGCTGGAAAGCGACCTCACTTTGAACAGTACAGTTTAAAGCTGTGGCGTGGCCTATCTGCTTTCAAACTCTCCAGTAGCACTGCCAGCCTCGTAAATAAAAGGTACCGCCTGGCAATAAAAAGAAGTCAGCCTTTAAAAGTTGGTGAATGTTGTGTTGTAGCAGCCTAACTCTGACTGAAGAAAAAAGATGAGATATTTTTATACAGTAAACAAGAGACAAAATAAACCGAAATCTTCAGAAATCACTTGAAGTGTATACAATTTGGATTCTCACCAACATTTAAAACTACCAATCATAAGGTTGCCACCTTACCTTTTTCTGGACTGGCATACCTGATTTTAAACAGGTTTTCCTCCAGTCTCCCAAGTTTCTGATCCTCTTTATCCAGTTTTCTGCTGTACTGCTCTCCCACCTTCCTGCTGAATACCGAGTCAGTCCTGCCTTCTGCTTTTCTTGGCAGGAGGCAGAGCAAGCTTTTAATTTCGGTAGTCAGAGTGACAGAACAACAAAAGCACAGCAGATAGAAGAGCTTAATTCTTCCCCAGGAAGAAAATACATTTGGTTCAATAAAGGGCTGCAAAATCTTCCAAAGGCACCTCTTTCCCCAGTTTTTGCCTGAAAGCAAGATGGCAATCTTAATTGAAAAGGGATGCTAAATCTTTTAAATAACTTAAAAATTCATTTTTATATAAAGCAGCAAAAACATTTTTCTCTGCAGAAAGAGAAATGTTAACAAAGAAACACACCAACATAAATGCACTGTTCATAAACTTCAGCTAATTTAACTTCACAAGAAAGTAAAATTTTAGGACTATTCTTTAACCTCATCAGTACTTTCTGAAGAAGATTCTTTGGCATCTTCAGTCTCTCTGTTGCTTTTCTCTTTATTTAGATTTTCACTTTCTGATTTGGTCCCATTAAATAGAGAGTTTTCACCATTGACAAACCCATTCTCTGTAACTTCAGCATCAATAGCTTCATCAATCTTTAAGTCCCCTTGCTCTTCCACATCTTCTAGGTTTCTCAAGACAATGGGGAGTCTAGAGTCTGCCACAGTGTTCTCCAACAAGGCAATATTGCTCTCTTCGTATTTAGGAAGCGGAGCTCCATCTGCCATTTGTTTGGTATAATACTCTCTGCTCGCAGCTGCGCTCTTCACTGCTTTCTCCAAGATCTCTTTTTCACCCAAGCGCAATTTGATGGCCATCACCGCATGTGAAGTCAGGTCGTGGGTCTCCAGAAAAGACTTATCATCCTGTTAGAAAAGAAAAAGCACGTTTGTTAGTAACAACCAACACAACAACAAAAATCTCTCAGCTTTTCCCTCTGTGCATTAATAAGTGACACTAGGTTCTTCAGGCTGAGCCAAATGGATGTATAAGAATGGGGGGCTCTGCATGAAGTCTCAGTGAAATTTGTCAAGAATTCACAAAGGCGGGAAAAATTTCCCCACATACATCTGCCTGCAAAACAAGCGAAGTGAGGAGACTTCACAAAGGTATGAAACAAGTTCACTTGTATGGTCACAATAGTAGCACATTTCTTTGCTGTCTGGAGAATGCAGCTAATAGACAAGTTGCAACTGATTCCCCATTTTACTTGCAGAGAAAAAGCTGGTAGACTCTATTTGGAGAATCAAAGAAAAAATACATTAACAAAATTACATTAAGAAAATTTTCTTTTTTGCAATCTTATTTGCTTTTCCTTAGATAATGCAAATTTGTTTCTACACTTTAAAAAGTACAGAATGAGTTATGTACTAACAGTCAGATAAAAGTTGGTAAGGACGAGATGGGGGACAAAATATCTTTTCCTACAATCATAACAGAGAATGTTTCAGACATTTAAATTACATATAATAATAATTTTACCTCCACAGTTGTTTTATAGGTTTTCAAAAGAAGGGATGCTCTGGCTTCCAGGAATGTCCAAAGTTTAACTTCATTGTCCCAGCTGATGGGAAACTCAGAGTTCCCCAGAGTGAAGATTTTGTCAATGGCATGCTCACCTATCAAGTGCTCCTTCAGCTCTTCTGCAATAAGTATAAAACCAATCTGTTAAAATCAATCTTATCATTCACTTTGTCAGTTGACAAACTGCAGAAAGATTTATTTTCAATAGTAAAGCTTTGAGCAGCTAACAAAAAAAACCCCTCTTCTCAAATAAGAATTATCAGACAGGCTCTAGGATACTCCTCAGAGAGGAGTTTTGAGGTAAGCAGAAAATGGACTTTCTGCTCCACTCTGAAATAGAGACACTTTATACATCACAGCCTCCCATACACAGCAGAGCTCTGTGACAGTGAGATGGAATGTTTTGTATAATACCCGATAAACAAAAGGGAGTAATTCTTTAAGGAGTTCAGTGAACTTTTCAGC
Organism: Thinocorus orbignyianus; assembly: GCA_013400375.1. Taxonomy (NCBI): domain Eukaryota; kingdom Metazoa; phylum Chordata; class Aves; order Ciconiiformes; family Thinocoridae; genus Thinocorus; species Thinocorus orbignyianus. Next base: position 83,398 of record VXBW01008354.1, read on the forward strand.
GAATAAAAGGAACAGGCCAGAGTGCACAAATAGCAATGGAATTATTTTTCCTAATTGTTTTGGTAATCATCTTCAGTAGCAGAAAACTCCCTACAGTTGGTCAGAAAAGACATCCATCAAACAAACCTCACACAGAGTAGAAAATGTTTAATCAGCTCCTTGACATTACACAAATTCCATTAATCTTTTAATTACCAAATTTCACTCTTTCAAAGCAGCTATCACAAACCTCACAAACCACTTGCATGTAGTTTCTCAATAAACAATTTTCTTATACAGTGTTTAAGACACACGAATAGTCTGAACACAACCATATATCAAAGTAATGCAATTAAATGTTTACTAGCTACAGTTTCTTCTCTGAGCTAAATTTCATCCCCCTCCCATCAGCATCCTAAAATTTGCTTTACTTGAAGTTACTTCCCTGAAGCGGTCAGGCCATCTGACCAGATGATCGTTGTAGGTCCCTTCCAACTGAACTATTCTATTCTAATCTCTTCATAAGTTCTAAAAGATGGATGACTGGACACAGTGAAGGCATGACACTAAAAAAGGTAGGTTGTTTGTATTAAAGAAAGCAAACATGCAAAAACTTAGCAACTTCAGTATTCCTACTGGTATTAATTGTACATGTATTTTCCCCATAAAACCCCCTATCATAAAAGAAACACTGCAAAGACAGTTTACAAATACATAAACTGGTTTTAGATCATGAATTATCAAAATACTGAAATATTTCAACTTTGAAATTTCTTCCCCATATTTCTCCAACAGCACAGAATATTCCAGTTCCATACCTACATCATTCTATCAGCACCAGTTAAAAAGATAGGATTTTAAGCACGTAAAACCCTGTAGGTCTCACATGATCTTGTTCTGTGAACCATTTTTAAACCTAAGAACTAAAGATCAAGCTCCAAAGCTCACTCATTCACAACAGCCTGGGAGATTAAAAAAAAAAAATTAAAAATTGCATCACCATATGCTTCTGGAGTTCCAGAAAGGTCTGTGTTACTGAAATATTCTCTCAGACAACATGGCCAAAGGATGTGGTATCTCATTAGGTTACAGAACCCTTTTTAACCTCCACTCTACAACTTCTCCAATTTTCTAGTTTAATGTTTTATATAAGTGTCTACCACATTCCTGCATTAAAAAACAACCAAACAAAAAACAACCCCAAACCAAACGTAAATGAAATTATCTTTATAAAACATCTCACCTTCACTCATACAAAACACTCGAAGGAAAGCCAAAAGCTGGGCAGAGATGGGAGGCTCAGTGGAGTGCAAGGCAAAAACACTAGAACTAATAAAAGAAACAGCAACAGTAAATGCAAGTTCTGTCATCGTATCTCTGAACTTATTTCAATATAAAAGACCTCTCAAAGTACACAACAAATACACTGTTAGAAAAATAACTTTTGCAAAATTCGGTAATACTAGTTCAAACTGAAGACAAGCTTCCCTAACCTGCATCTGAAAAGAACGATTATCTCCACACTTTTACACTTATAATTATTTTTATACAGCTTTGATAATAAATTCATGAAAACGCAGTGTTTTCCGTCTGCTGCTAACAGTACCCTCTGGACTGAAAAGACTAAAGGAAAATGCTGTGGTTCACACACTGAGCATCGTAGTAGTATGTCTGCAAGGGATAGGAAAGAAAGAAAAACCACAGATTGCTTCAAATTAAACCTTGCTCTGTTTGTGTTCAAATGGTTATTAAACCAAAGGTTTTTTTCCTTATATATGGTCCAAATTAGATGATAATACAGCTCAGAGAACTTCTGTAAATATTATTACAACAACATTAATTTGCTATACAAACAGGAGAAATATTACACCTAAGAAAACTATCACAGAACAGCTTTATATATGCTCTCCTGGACACTATATACTTTGGAAATGCTTTAAAAAACCCATGGCATTGTGTTTTACTTACGTTGGGATACCAGCACGAGCTAAGACCTCTGCCTTCATAGCATACAGCCTGTCACTTTTACTCACGCCAAGCTTTATTTTCACTCTGTCATGTGAATTATTATCAAAGAAAAAACCACTGTGGATCACAAATTCAGCGTTTGACCGAGTGCCATAAAAAATGTAAATCTAGAAGGATGAAAAGAGAAGTGAAGGGACAGGAAAAAAAGCTTAAGATCAGCTCACAAAACTGATATAATTTGAAAGTTATTTCCTGAAAGAGTTACTATTCTGAGTACATGGTATATTTGGTTATATAAAGAAACACACTTTGTTTTCTGGTATTGATTCAAATGCTGTATACAGTGTGGCAATATACTTCAGAGGTAGATGTAAACATATCCATGTAACAGACTTTGAAAGGAGAGAACAGGTTCTTACTCTAAACTTTAAAATAAAAATACTTTGTTTTCTCACACTGTCATAAAATATCAGTGCATGGAAATAAGTTTTCAGAGATCCTATGTCATTTAAAAGCAAAAGAAAAAAACACATCTGAGACAAGGAAGGCCCATTAAAAGAAACTATGTTTCTGGGGTCTTTTCCTATTTCATCCATCCATCCAAAAAAGTAACCTATACTGCTGATGGATCAATTTTTATTTTATTTTGTTTTAATGTTACCTTAAGGCACAGATATACCAAAGCATATCACACAGAGACATCTGATCTGTGTTCAGTCAGTAGTTATTTTTGTGTTATACTCTAAACTCTTTATCTAAAGCAAATAGGTTATTTTAATTTACATTAAAAAAGAAGTTCCTAAATGCAACCTTCAAAAAGCATCTAATTCAGGGCTAGGTTGTACAAAGTACATGGGACGAGATCAAGGTAGTAATAGTCTTTCCTGCATCAAAAGGGTATTGTCCCCTTTTGTTTGATAATAGAATTGTCAACCAGAAACAAAATAAATTTCAACAGTTACAGAACTCCCTTCTCAACCCCAGGGTACAGCAGTGCTCAGGGCACATGTAACCTGCCACTCCTCTCCAGCTGACAGAGAAAGGCACAATGTTCATTTAACGGCTCAACAACACTAAAGATGCCATTTACTTCCTTTGCTTTCAATTTTAGATCAGAACTATTTACCCTAAGCATTAAATGCTTAAGTATTATATTAAATTATAGTAAACATACTGTCATACACCCATATAATCAACAAGTGAGCTGCCTAGGTATGTTAAGGCAGGGATTAAAAAGAGAGTTGCTAACCCCCTCCAGCTTTAAAACTACCACGATACATCTCAAATTAACCTAAAAGTCACACATCATGTGTGGGTTATACAGTGTGCTCTTACAGGCTAAGACTGTTTGTAAAAAAAGTCAATTAAACAGAATGAGAAAGTTGCTTTATTCAATGCCAGTGTTTGATAGATTGTGGACTTCTGCTGCCTCATATTTTTTAGTAGTGAAAGAAAGGATCATACACTCTTCCTGCTAAAATGGTAAGAAATAACATCTGCACAGAATATTAAAAGACTGAAGCATTATATAATTAAAATGCTTTAATGATGTTGTTAAAGTTTGCAGAGTATTTTGTTTTTTTAAGTCTGATAAATAGTAGACAAAGTGTAACTACTAAAATAAAAATGAACCAGAAGCTGCATCTATACTTGCAATGGAGAGAGCAGCCAGAACAGCTATATGACACATCCATTGCCAGCTGTGGAAAATTATAAATTGGATCACTTATGGAAAAACTGTGGACCCCTTTTAACTCATCATACTGGCACTGGAAAAAAAAATGCTGAACACTTGACTACCATAACAAATTCTAAGAGTCACACACAAAAAATATACAATCACTGTAAACCCCAGCATATCAATGAGGATAAATATACCTCTGGAAAGATATACTTAAAGAAATTTTTCAGACACATCTTTGTTAAAAAAGAAGGTATCAATACATAAGAAAAATGAAAATCAAAATATTATTAACTGTAAGACAGGCAAAATAATACACTAAAGGTAGTAAACTCAGAGGCTGAGTTACAAAAGATTCCAGGATGTTTCTGTTTCTGGCCATGCTGACTACAGGTGCACAAGCAGTGGGAAAATGGGACGGCTACTACATTTGAGGGCCTGGGCTTCCTGCTGACACAGCACAAGAGCCCTCCCACTGGAATTCCTGTACTCCTGGAACCACTGTTTTCAATGCATCACTAGTTTTAACACTCTTTTTTGTTTCTTAGCAGTTCTGAATAAAATACTGAATTCTGAACAGTTCTGAGCATCTTTGGGAAGATTCACTCTGTGGTGCTTTCTGTTTCAGGATGAAGCAGTGTATACACACGTGTGTGAAAGGGAGGGAGTGTATTTTTAGGTCCTTTCTCATTTTCTCTAAGCATGGGAATGGCAACACGGGTAAAATGACTGGCAACTATACTGCATTTAACCTCCTCTTAAATGGAGACTAAACAAGCAACACAAACCAACAGCACTTTTAAGAAAGACTATATAATCGGCTACTGAAGACAAAATGATGCCCCAAATCTAAAATGTATTTATCTTTGGTCCTATGGATAGGGCCTTCCATTAATCTCATCCAGAATGCCATACTCAGTGTCTGAGTATTTACCAGTGATCTGGCTCTCTAAAATACGAGGAATCAAAATTCTGCTAAAGTTGGGGTCTACTAAGTGATAGAAAATATCTTATTCTAAAAAATGTGCACTTCCTCAGTTTGGTAGTATTTTCACACAGAATTAGCTCAGCGTTTGCATTTTTTTATGTAGTAGGGCTTAATCCACACCACTCTGCTATTATAATTTTTTAGGGAGTTACCAAGTGTCCACAAAACTTAATTAAAGAACAATTATGTAGATAACTGTTCAAACTACCTGTTCTCCAGGCTTGAAATCTTGAAGCGCTACACATTCACACCGGTCATCTTCTAAATTGTAGCCTGTAGTGATCTAGCCAAAGAAAGAACAACAAAAGCACCTTTAGCATTTCATATTTACCTCCCCCACCACTGACAAAATATTGCTCTATTGAAAATAGATATTAAGAATAGCAATTGCATACATTTCCTTCTCTGGACAGTATAATATAGCTGGTAGTAATTGTTTAAGGATTCCCAAGCAATCTCTTTTTTAAAAATATATATATAATCTCTGCATTAAAGAAATCTAAGGGAAGAAATAACTTACCTGAAGTGAGCAGAAGGCTCCAAGGAAAGTACCCTCCACAGACAGTCCTATGCTAAAGCCTGCAGCTTGCTATGAAGTTCTGGAGTTTTCAATCACCCCTGTGAGGCCCGAGGGAGCAAGGCACCGACTGCTCTATAGGCTGAGCTTTATCCTTCAACTGCCAGCACATTTTTGATCTCTCAATGAAAAAGGATTAGATAACCGTGGATCTTTAGGGAATACAATCTTCAGAGAATTATAATTTACTTGCAAATAATCCCTTTACCTAAACTTAAGTAATACTCTTAAAATGCTAAAAGGATTTTTTTTTTGATGGTAGCAAGCAATGGATGAGAATAAATTCTCTTAACAAATCTGTGCTTCTCTGAAAAAAGTTATGAAACTATCAAGCACTCATACTAAACAAGTAAAGCTATCTGAAAAATGTAATACTTTTTAGAGTGACAAACAGCATGTTCTTGAATAGTATTACCAAAGATGCAGGCACAGATGCAGCCACAGAATGGACCATAAGCTGCTGAACAATCAGGAAGCAACTGTTATGGTAGGTAATTCTGAATTCAGTACTGGAAAAACATGCTCTGGGCCTGGGAAAAAACATAATCTAGAAAACGATGAAGATTCTCTCTCAACCTTTGTAAATGAAAACATACTTGTTTGTAAGCTGACTTACATCTAAGTTGCGGTATACCCTAATTCCTATCTTGGATGCAGTTTATCCAAAGACAGAACTCCATGCAGCATTTTGAAAGTTTGGTCGATGGTTTACATGTTACCAGTTTTACGCTGCTTGCATCATCAAGCGAGCATTTGTCAGCCAAAATGGTCCTTTTCAAGTGAGGACGACAAACTTGTCTATGGTGCAGCAAATCCCAAACAGCAGCCCTGAGAACAGGCCGCCTGGCCCTGTGGAAGCTCACAGAACTGCTCTCCTTGAGTGCCATCCCCTCAGCTCTGTTAATGAATCAGTGGTATGTTGAGATCAGAAGAGAACACTGGCTTCATGCAACACATCCTACTGCAAAATACAGGCTGCAGTACTCAAACACAGAAATTCCTGCACATCTGCTATGCTGGACTGAACAATTTTTAATTAAGATCTCTCATTTAGAAGGTTATTTAACCCTGAATTACAGCTTGCAAGTGCTAAAGGATTTACCTTTGCTATGACAAATGTACCTTCCAAATTCAAATGTAGTCATTTGGGGGAAAAACCACAACTTCCATTCAAAATGGTGAACTCTTGACAGCACTTGACCTGTCCTGAGATTTTCTTAACGTGTAAACTCAATGAAATACTTCTGAACGTGAAAACCCCTCTCCAGTTTCTTGAAATGCCTGTGGAACAGGAGGTTTTAAAGGACTGGGGAAATTCCAGTACGTTGAGAGAAGGATTCTGTCAGTTTAAGCACGCTTCACTGGAGTACTGCTCTTTTTTTGGATTGTTTTTTATTTTTACCTTTTTTTAAAAAAAAAAAACAACAGAGACACTGAAAACACCAGCAGCACTTCTAAAAGGCTTTTCTATAAAGCATAATGGAGTGCTAGACTCTTATTTCCTCTTTCTTTTAATAGCAGTCATGTAAGAGAATTAACAGGGTGTTTACTTCTCTTCCCACATGATAGCTGACAAATTGCATCCCTTCAGTCTTATTTCTGAAGCAGACTGATACATGAATTTCAAGTCATATACAAAGCACGCAATAGTCCGCTTGGTCAGTGATTAAGGATGGACCCAGCCCAACAGGCAGAATGTAGCTTATTTAAAGCTCTGGCAGAACTGGTAATCAACCTCTGACTGTCAAAATACAATCCCACTAAAGAATAACAATGAGAAATGCATGAAGACAACCATTTTGATATAGTTCTTAGTGGCAGGTTGATCTAATTAATAGTGTCAGAAGCAAGAAAAAGCTGGATGGACCTAGCTCCAGATAAAACCCAAAGAGCACTTTATTATCTAGCTCATGGAAAGGAGCCCTGTGAAATAAAGCAAGAACAGGGACCTAAAGTAGCCAGCTGACTCAAGAAGTATTTTGAGCACCATTTTCACCAGACAGGGGCACATACAATGCCATCTTTTATTTCTTATTTTCCTGCAATGAAGAACAATTCCCTTCGTGTATTTTAAAGTGATGTGCTATGGTTAAAGAAGAACCCACCCTCATCCCACTCCACAATAATATAAACTACAATACAATACAGACAATACAACACAGACAGTTTACAATTATCTCAGGAAGTTTTTTCCCCCATTTCTAATAGTAGAAGGAAACTAATATGCAACAGAAATAGGTTTAGTAGCTATTCTTAGCCCATTATCAATATTACAGCTGTCTATCCTACCTAAATTTATGACCATCTAAACTGGTTTCTGTAGAACTATGAAACAAACGAGTGAAGTCTGTATATTTGAAATACTTAAGTTCAGTACATCATCACCCCTCCCCTCTACCCTTTAGGATACACTTCAGCATAAAAAAATGCTTCCAACCCTGATATACCACTGCACTAGCAGGTTTGGCGCCAGAGGCTGGCTCCATATCAAACCCATTGTTAAAGAGCATAATAAAAATAAAAATTACTTTATCAATTTAAATAGAAGTTTGAATGATTAAAACAACATAACTAGCTGCTCTTTTAATATAGGCAACTTAATTTTTTCCTTCCCAGAAACTTAATTCTCTTCCTCTTTCCTCTGATCCCAACTTTGAAGGCATTCATTAAGAGTTGTCTAATGAATACAGACAAGTCTCTGCAAAAGCATCTGAAAGAGATGCCCAGCAGGAAAAGGGTACAGGAAGCACTAAGACTTATATTACAGAAATATACATTTCTGAATTTTAAGCAATTTTCTTTACATTGGAGACTCTCATACAAGTTTTATTGCTAAATCAAAGTTATGAGATTGCATAAAAAAAAATAGTGAAAGGCATGAATCGCTGCTAAAGAACAACATGTAATCTTGTTTTAATAGGGGAAAAAAATATTAAAAACTCCCACCAAACACTTGCAACTTTTAGCCTACCCTACCTTGGTGTATTTGGTACAGGCACAGTAACAATAAATTAGCTAAATGTCAAGTGAAAAACAACTTGCTTTACAATTTGAATAGCAGCGTCATACTCACTGCTGACAATAAATAATATCATCTACTGGAAATGCAATTAGAGGGTATGAATTTTGACGCATATGTGAGACTGGCTAAATCACATTGATAAACCATCCTCTTAAGGGTTTCCATTTCCTCACTTCAACATTAACTAGCCTGTTAATGAAAAACAAGACTTTATCTTCTGAACTAGCTCACGTAAGCCAAAATGTCAGCAGGTCTGACTTTCTATATACATATGTCACCTTTTAAATGTTTAATATGCCCTAAAGTAGTCTTTTTGCATTTAGTTTCTTTGATGTACTAACAGGTGTACTGTTTTTGTGGAACTAGGCTTTGTTCTTGTTGCCGTCTCCATAACAAGGCTCTCTGGGCATGGTTAGGAGAGCAGGCAGTATTTCTTAGTAGCAAATTTTGAACCACTTTCCCTAGTGGTAGCTACAAGAGGCAACCTACATCATTGTCTGCTTTCCTATTCTCAGAACAAATCTGTCTGGTATTGTGAATCTTCTTCTACCCGCCAGAAACAAAACTCCTTGACAGAATATTCAAACTTGGCTGGAAAAAGAGGCATCCTGTAACTGAAAACTTTTAAAGGTATATTATATGTATACAAGACATAGCTGTATGCAAGTATGCAATCACCTCTGTGTTTGATCTAGATAAGAAAGTTCCCCCTGAAAAGCTATCATAAGACATTTTAAAAACTGACAAATCTTTCTGTCAGATATTAGTTTTTCGGGGTCACTTGGGAAGATAAACTACCTGTGTTAAGAAGCATAATGAAAAGTGTTATTAAACTGTTGTACAGCAGTTGAAAGGCTTAATACTTAAGCCCTAAAGCCTTTCAGCAACACTGAAGAAATCCTTACCAGTCCATTAGTATGATTACACATGTCCCATAAAGGTATTAGAGCCAATGTAACTCTGGAACCATCTTCTGTTGGAATCTGGTTCTGCCGTGTCATAACAGAGGAGACCGCCCATCTACAAAAATTAAGAACATTAGATGGTCAGTGCTCAAAGCATCAATATGTGATTGGCTGTAGTCCACCCTGAAGCAATCATTCAGGCTGGGAGTTTCCAAACTTAAGTTTCCTTAAAAATCACACTGCCTGTATGAACAGTAGAAGGCAATATCACACTTGCAGGAGAAGCAGCAGCTGTGAGGTTTCCAAGACATGCCCACAGACCATTTCCCAAATCGGAACTGCAATCCCACCCCTCTTCTACACTCTTTGCAACAGAACCTTCGTAACTTCCATTACCTCCACCAGGACCTGCTCCCGTATCACTTTCTGCTTTCCCAACCCCTCACTGCACACACACCTCTCGCCACACAGCCCAAACCTGGGGTCAGCTACTCCCATGGGCTTCAGAGCCACTCACAGCTCCCCCCTGGCAGCAGCAGCTCCCATCTGTGTGCCGACCCTTGGAAGAGCCGGGAGGTATTTTTCCCCTCGCTCCCAAAAAAGTTTATGGACTGCATGAACTGGAAACCAGAGTCATCACCTGACACACGTGTGGTATTTTGGTAAGTGCTTCGCTCCAGTTTGCCAGCTTTTGGCTTACATCAGTATTGTTGAATTTTCTACTTAGCAGAATAAAGAAGAAAAAAAAATAAAAAAAAAAAAAAAAAAAAAAAAACAAAAAAAACCCCACAGAGATATCCAGGTAAAAAGAACGAAGAAAGTATGACAATTTAGCACATAGACATAATTCAAATCCCTTCTAACTCAGGTTAAGCAAGGAAATGCCAGCTACACACTCAAACTTCAGAAAAGCTTGACATTTCATATTTTCTAGAATTCAATTGTTATTTTATTTCAAACAAAAAAATTAACATTAGATGCCAGAAGAGAAAAAAAAATAAAATCTTAGTTTCATTATGTTCTTAACACATATATTTGTTGTGGGTTTTTTTTAAGGGGGAGAAATAACACCACCAGAAGGTCAAAATAATTTTACCTCCCACTGACTCCACTACTACCAAGTATTTAATATACGGAATTAGACTTTCAGAAGGACTAGAAATTGCTTAGAAAGATACCATCACACTCAAATGTACTTAATTTCTAAAAAAGCAAGTTAAAAATGGGGATATTTCTGACACACAAACACTGTTTGAAACATAAGATCAGTAAGTTTCTTTTTAATTTTTGTACTTTATCTGCAAATTTTTAGACCACATGTAAGTCAGATTGTTCCTCTGTGAACCAGCAAGTGAAGGAACCACGCTTTGGAATTCCCACTTTCTTAGACTTACCCAACTAAGCTAAAAAAAAAATAAAAATAAATAATCCCCATAAGACCTCATGAATGCCTTTTATTCATGCTATTTTAATCACTTCACAGAATAAAATAAGAATAATTAAGATAACAAGAGCTTTAAATCTTAATTATGTCACCCCCTATAGCACCTCTAAGTGACACTCCTGCTTCACGTGTGCAGCTTAAGTTCTCTAGCTCTCCTGTTCAAGAACCTCCATAATTTACTACTATGTGCTGCTAAAGTCTTTTATAAAAAAAGAAATTAAATAAAATAACCCCCCCAAACCTCCTGCAACATCAACTGAATTATTTTCTTAAAAAACAATGAATTGCCTTACTCATCTCAGACTGTGTGTGCCAGTTGGCTAAATTAACTGCTCATAATGACTATTCCTTTGTAACAATTAAAATCTGCATATTTATTTTACTTTTTTCTTTATTAAGAAAGTGTATTAGTATCAAATCCTACATTTAAACATTTCCATAACAGTAGGGTTTTCCCACCAACGAAGCTTTTCCAGGGTCCCACAGTTCACTATATTAAAAAGAAAAAAAAAAAGAATTTAAAGACAGACCAACCTGTAGTCGTCATAAGTGAAAGAATCCTTTAAGGGCAGTTTGCTGGCATTAGGATGGGTCTGGGAAACACAAGTTTCAGAAAAGGTGAAAAGAAAAAGAAAAGAGAAATCAGAAATCAGTCAGCAGAATTTCATTATTTAGCTGCCTAACAGATCCTAACAAGAGCCAAATGAAGCAGGAGGCGTCCAGCCGCGCTACAGAGGGATCATCATGCTATTATGCTCTCATACATCACTGTCAACTTAATTTGTTGTGCCCAGCAGCCGCCATAAATCTGTTTCTTCATATTTCAAGACTGGAACCCACAGACATCGCAGAAAAATAAGAAATTTAAGGTGGACTGAGTACGTGAAGGTAAAACAAAACCTAGCCCGTGGTGCAGGGCGAGGGAAAGAAATCAGGAAATGAGCACATATCAGGTTTCATCAATTTCCCAATTTTTCCTTTTCAGGTATTTTACAAACACATGTAAAAATTACACATAGAAGATTTTCAAGTCTTTCTCAATACCTGTGTAAAGATTTTGTTCCATAAGGTGCTCTACTCCAAACAGAACAGGTAAAAATATTTAAACAGTTTTGGAGACAAACACTGATTAGATAGTATCTACATTAAGCCATCTACACATATTCCCATCTAAAATTAAAGTGATGCCACTGGAGAATGCGTCCTGTAATTGCCATTAACAAGCACAATATTTAGATTTTCTAAAAGGCTTTAAGAAGCTGTAATACCTGTTACTTTCTCTGATTAATTAACTTATTAAAAGTTTTAAAAATAGAGGTAGCTTTAAGCCCACACTAACACGCTTTCTTTAGAACTTTGTCCCAACTCACAAATGGAGAGCCATAATAGCATAAATTTTTATCTTCAGGTTCAATTAGGTCTGAGAGATGAATTGAAGTAAATGATCAAATGGTTATTTCAGAAGATACAAATGATTTTTTTTTTTTTTTTTTTTTGCATAGCTCTATCTTCACGACACTCTTAATGCATGAAGCTCCATGTAGTATGCAGCTTTTTTACTCTTGATGCATTAGCATCACAAGTGCACGGTAATTTATCATTTCTCACTGTAATGTACTTGCTGGCACCGTGTGCAGGACAGTAGGGGATGAGGTAAAAGTGGCTCAAACCGTAAATCAATTAGAAAACAAAAGCTTGTGCTCAGTGCGCAATTTTAGGCAAATTATATATTACAAAAGACTGCCAATTGGGTGTTAGGTCCCAGGTGCCTCTTCTCCCTCAGTCCCTCCAGTTAACCCTTTTCTCTGAAACATGACAGAAGTTACCGATTCCAGCAACTCCCTTCCCTTACATCTTTTTTTAACCTCTTTCTTTCTTTTTAAAGCACACAACATTCCCACACAATTTTCATTCACATTGACGATATATGATCACTGAAAACCTTCCAGTTTCATTGCAGCAAGGCATCCAACGGAGTCCTTTCTTCTCACAAGAGCAGTCGGTGCAAGCCCAGAAGCAACACCCAAAGCAATACATGTCAGCGGCCGGGACTCCATTCCAGATGCAAACGGAACCTTCCACTGGAAATAACCGTTCTTAAATACAACCACCCCACATTATTCCTTTATGCCAAGTTAATTTTGACTATTATGGATTACTAACCTATTTCATAGAAAAATAAACTGGGAAAGTCAAGATGGGTGGGGAGATGTATCAGCCTAGCAGTTCCACTTTAAAAAAAAAAAAAAATATCGTTACTATTGGTTGTGAAAAGCTGGAATCATAGAATGGGTCGGGTCAGAAGGGACCTCCAAAGGGCGCCTAGTCTGCCCTCCTTGCAGACACTTCCAACTAGACCAGGTTGCCCAGGACCCCACCTCCANGCCATTGACCTCTCCGTGAGAAAAAGGGGCGTTATGGCAGCAGATTGCCCTGACGTTAATTGCTCCTTTGAGATAAGCAGTCCCTCTGTAAGGAGTCCACTCGGATGCCACCAAACACTCTTTTAACCCTCCCGAAGTAAACGTGTGACACTTAGGGACTGCCCCTCCATCGAGGCCGTCCAGACACAATTCATGTAAACCCACTAGTAAATTGCAATAAAGGACAAAATACATGGTCTTAAAGGAAATAAAATCCCAGTGTATGTATTTACCATATTTGTAGCGTTCTGTGGTATGATATTCTAGCAGCTATTTTAAAGTTAAGATATGTCAGCATGTTAGATTTTTCTGACTTGGACTACTTTACTACATAACTTAAAGGCCCTATAGATTACAAAGATCCAAAGACACACAAAAAAGAACAATATTCTGATTAAAAATTTGATTTAGTATGCAGCTTTTCTTTATAGTCCCTTGGTAAAAATGAAATCTCCCTAACAAACACTTAATAAAACCTGTCAATATATCTAGAAAGAAAAATGACACAAATGCATTAAGTATTAAATACCCTTGAAAAAAGTCACATATTCCATGAATTTTTGATGTACTATCTTGACATTAATGTAAAACCTTGATATTTATAATTGACAGATATTTAATAAAGTATAGAAGATGTCTGCTGCACAGCATGCAAATTGCTCCGGCGGATCAAAAAAAGATACAGACATATTTAAACTAAACAAACACTTAATATGTTAGAAAGAAAAAAAATAAAAAAGATCCAGCTCTTACAGGTTCACACACCAAGGTTGTTACAGATTAGCTTTGAATCACAGCAGTATCCACCACACACCCCCTAATTTTAACATACGAGTTCTGTATTGAAGTAGTTTCAGAAAGTTGGGAGGGGAAGCTTTAAACAAAAAATGGGAAAGTGAAAATGTGAATATATTCATTTAGATGCAGGTCCTGACATTCTACTGAAAGAGTTATTATAAAGAACAAATACCATCTATTTAGTTACCCTTTCTGTGAAAATATTGTCAGAGCTGGCAATCAGGGTGATGACCACTGCAAAAACAAATAGTGGCATGATGAATTTCATTTTCCTCCTGATGCTGCTATTCCTTAAAAAAAAATAAAATAAAAAAAAAAAATTAAAAACCCCATGCTTCTTCCCCTTCAGCGTTCCAAGCCTTCTTTGAGACATTTGGAGGATATCTCAAAATAACCAGAAATATTAAAAAGTAACAGTGATTGCTGCCAGATTGTCTGCAGCCACTGCGGAAAGAGACAGACTGTTATTCTAGTCACCTAAAACACTATCAAACTAGAAGCCAGTTACTCAGTATGGCAACCATTAAAAGGAGGGGGGGAAGGGTAAAAGAAAAAAAAAAAAAAAAGAGAAAAACCCGCTTTCAGGCAGTTTTTCCTCTTTCTGGGAAGCAGTAATATCCAGTGGTTCATGTCTTATGTTCAGTGTCTGACAAGAAAGCACAATTCCTGATGCCCATAGAGGGGTCTTTGTGCTAATAATTTCTCCATCGTGTTTTTGAATGGACATCACAAGATAATCATTCTCAAGTCTTATAAACTAGATGCTAGAGGTCTCCCCTCTGCTTTTGAGGAGGCTTGCTTTTATTTAGATAGCATGAAGGCTTCAGTGTAGAAAGGGTGGTCGCCTTTCCAGCTGAGAAGCCATCCCAACCTTCGCGGGCATCAACCTCCTGTAAAGGAGTGGCCAGACTATTAGGGGCAGTAACCCCCTACCCTGCTCAATCACAAAATGTCAAAGCTCGTTTATCAGAGCTCCTAATCTTGGCAAGGAAGTCCCATTAAAATTAACTTCGCATCACTTGGTAAACAAGCAAATGTTAAGTACAAGTCCTATTACTGTAACGTGCAATAAAATGAGTAAAAGTTAAAATCAGAGTACAAAAGTTTACCCAGTGTTAAATTTGTGCTCATACCCATGCTACTAGATGTCTTGAAAAGAACTGATGTATTTTGGTGTGAAGTCATACTGGCTGCTATGTCCCTTTGTACCGTTAGCTCTGGATTTGATCAAAATGATCTGATTTTTTTTTTTTTGATAAGACACCACCTCTCAGTTGAGATAAGCTGATCAACAGAGTCAGCTACTACTCCACTATAATACAGAACAACAACAAATCCTCGGTTTTGTTTTTGTTGGTTTCCTGAGTTTGCAGACACAGAGATGGGCTGGATTTCTGTGAAGAATATTTCAAGTACTCATAGTCCAAGGCAAAGCTGTGGGCAATCAGTGCATCAATATTACTAAATCAGATTTCAATATTCTCAAAAACCTCTTGGGCACCGTTGAAGTAGAGACAGCTCAATTTCTATCTCGGGAAAGCGACATACCAAGTGTTGTTGAGATTATACTGAGGCCATCACTCCGTTCCCTTCACAGAACCCAAAACACTAAGGGTACTTGAAACAGTTAAAACCAAAACCAGTTTAAGCTTCCACCTTGTTAACTTTCATTCCTTTGAACATAGAGCCCAAGGGTTCGTTCCTTTTGACCAAACAATTTTTTTCCTCCCCTTCTTCGCAGATTCTCCCCCTCTTTCCAATGTACTCATTAACATGGGGAGATTTCGTTATGAGCCTTGTTGGATGCTACTCGATGGTTTCAGGCCAATGTGTAGGTGTACAGAAACACAAACACACACCACACACACTTTCAGGGCCAGAAGCAGGAAGATCTGTCAGCATTTGCTGGTTACTGTCCCTTTCCCAGCTCTGCAAACCCTTTGAAGCAGCAGCCTTGAAGAGAAACTCCTCTCTGTGGAGCTGCTGAGGCTTTAACTGCCCTAAAGCTAAGTAAAATAAAGAATTCAGAATGGAGGATCCTAGTGATCTACAGGGAAACAAGAATTCACTTTTTCCATTGGACATACGCTGCCTAAGCTAACGAGGGAAAGCCAGTTTGCTGTATAGGACAGGAGACAAAGCCAAAGATTATTTTACTTGGTAATAACAATTTATAACTACAGAGGCAGGCTCTGGAATTTTCAAACAGCCCAATTCATGAGGCACTAGGAACGATGTCCACAAAGTGCTGCTGCTATATGACTTCACCAGTGGAAGAAAGATCATCCTACTTAGCAAAAATCTAATAGAATGAATCTGAAAATTTAAAAGGTACTACAGGATTGAAACTTATTATATCTAAATAACATTCTTGCTTATTCTTTATGTCGGCAATCTTTATTTACTTTCTGCCAATATGCACAAGAAAACACTGTTCCTGGCTATTAGGGGATTCCTGCAGCGGAAGCAGAGTGGAATGACTCCTCCTGGTGCAATGGAATTTAACTGCACAGTCCCTTTTTCCATACCTTCTACCTGAAAAAAATTGCTCTTAAGTTAATGAGACAGCAGTGGCATAACAGACAACTCAAACCATGACATCAGCTAACTCAAGGGTCTGAAGGACTGACAACCTACTTCACATGCAAAGTGGACATTAGCATTTGGCTGACAGACTACACAGAAATAATTTTGAACTGACTGCAAATGAGCCCCTGCCTATGATTCTGTGGCCTCTCCTTTATTAAGTAGAGGTGAGACGGAGATGGACTTTTTAACTTCCTTTTCTTGATCACTCCATTTACAGACTATTTCTTAACATACAGAATTCTAAAATACTAATCTTTACCAGAAAAGAAAGGCACTCGGATATGACATTTAAATTAGTGTCCAAGTTTTTGATTTCTTCTCCTGTCCTACCCACAAAATCAGAGTGGAATGCAGCCCTGCTGAGGGCTGAAAGGATGAAGTGGGAGAGCAAGCTGGGCTGAGACTGGACATGTTTTGCAATGAAACAGCCTCCCCATTCCCTCCCATCCCCATTCAGCAAACAAAAAGACACACTAAGTCCATTATCATCTGTGGTAAATCTTATGAAATACGAGCTAAGTGTTCATGTTCAGCTTTAGACGGATAGGTGAGTCCTTAGTACTTCATTCACACAGGTCCAGTATGAATGAAGAGTTTCCTTGCAAAGGTCTATGCCTACAGACGAGGATGTATCATCTACTCTTTAGGCTCCTCCTGAAGCATAAGGTTTACCTTGTCCATTTTGATTAGTGCAACACATGTACATTATGTTCATGCACAAATTCATTACACAACTCTACTATTAATTCAGTGACTCACAAGCCACAAATAAAATGCTGTGATGGAAAGCCTGAAGTGAATTGCTTTAAAAGGACAGGAACGGTATTTCCTACTCTCAACCACTCCTCACTAAAGAGTTTCCAAACAAGCATTAATATCATGCAGTATGGCCAAAGTTCTTCTACCTGTGAATTGACTACTCAAGTTTACAGATAAAATCATACAAGGAACCACTTAGGAGGAAGCTTGGATCACAGTCATCTTATAATCAAGGTACCACACTGTAGAACCAACATGGCCCATGGGGCAGGGTGCGTCCTGGAACCAGGTGTACCGGGACTATAGTGCACACACATCTAAGGCTAAAAAACTTCTCACTTCCTCTTCAACTCACATTCAAGCCATAGTACAAGAAAATAAACTTTGGTTTACTTAGTAACATATCAATCTCCTACTGTGTGGAGTATTAGCATAGTGTATGACTGAAGAGGATAATCCACTTTGTAATTTAGTTAAATTACTAATTTTAACAAAGATAAGTCCCCTGTATAATTTTGCAGTGCTTAAAGAATACATCCTTTGAGTATTCAATTCTAAGAAACATCAGCTTGTTATCATATTTTAAATTTATGGAACATTTGTAACTGCTGTTATAACAGGAAAAATATTAAATCTGCACAATAAGTACAAACTTTATATAAGAAAGCATACTTGTAAGTGCATGATGATCTCCTGATGTCTGCTGAGGCACTCACTTCCACAAAAGACACAGGCAACATCTCTGGGGCTAAACTCAACTGCCCCAGAAAGTGCAACTCAGTTAAAAAATAAAAATAAAAGCAACTAAAAGAAAAGCAAACAGAAAAACCTTTCTACTCCATTGGCTGTAAAAACAGATGCTTATCTGTGCTCTCAAGGAGAGTGGTTGAGAATGCCGTCTTCCAAAAAAATGCTTTAAAAGTCTGCAGTACTAACAAGAGAACATATTATTCCTCCCAAACGTAGTTTAAACTGTGCAGAAAAAACCGGCATACATGGTTTGAAGTTCATCTCTGTTTCTCTAGAGGAAAGAGGGTGTTTAGGCTTGTATAACAGAATCCAAACCATTCAGAATATAAAATAAATTAAAACCTACTGATTAGGAGATATTAACAACGAATGTCCATATATCTATATCTAAAATGAAAGATCTGTTTTATCCTGCCTGCCCTCCTCTGACTTTAAAATATTCTCACTGTAAGAAATAGCAGACACCAAGTGGGACGTGCCTGTATTTCGATCTAGGCCAGCACAGTCCAACTGGCGCCCATCGGCTGAATCTGGACCACAGGATGCCTCCATATGGCCTGCCACCTTTTCCTTGGAGGAGATAGGGAACAGCTGCTTGAGGAGCAAATGCTGCCCGAACAGCCAAAACACCTCCTCCTGTGTCCGGCTGGCTCCAAGCCCAGAGCTGTCGCCGTGTTCCTACGGAAGGCAAGGAAGGAACGGGGGAGGAAGGCAGCAGACCTCCTACCCACACATGGACTTGAGCTCTTCATTTGTCTCAGATGGACAGATGCAACCCAGCAAAGCCTGGAACCGCTCCTGCGATGAAGAGGGGCAGCCACAGGAATGGCCCGATGAAGCCCCAGGATCTGCCGTTACCGTCATCATAGCCAGGGGTGGGATATACCAGAAGTGACACAAAAAATCAGGAATTTGGCGTATGTTTGCGAAGTCTAAATCACTTTACGGTAGATACACTAAGTGGTACATACAAGCAGAGAGTCAATCTTTGGTTTGCTGCCAGCAAAACAGATTAATACAATATTTTGGCCCTCACAGAGAGGAAAAACACAGAAAGGCATAAATATATTCCATTATTAAGTGCTTATTGATTTATTATTGATCAAGCAGAACAACTGAGGCATTGAAATTCCAACAAAGCAAATCTAAATAGCAACACTATCTTACCTTTGTAACTGCCCACTCAATGAAATTTTAAATCTCTCTCAAGCTGACACATATAGTAGATAAGTAAACAAAAGGGAAAGATTTTATAGGGATTACAACGGTGCCATCTTCCTTCCATCTATTTTTTTTACAGTGTCATGGACACCACTTCTGAAAAAAGCTATTTGCTTGGCGTGCCAATGAGTATAAATCAAGTAGGGAGGAAAACTGAGAACCCTAAAGACCTACCTGGTACATGACTGAAACTGTATTCTGCTTCCAAGTCCTCTGCTTTTGACTGCACATTAGCTGAACTCTTTAAAAGCATTAAAACATTCTCTATTATATCTACTTAATAGTAATAAGCAACATCCAAACACGTGAATGGTTTAGAGTGTTTTAAAAAGCAGTATATACTTGTCTGCATTCAACTCAAACATTATTCAGAATGAGAAAATTAAATGGTGGTATCTTAAAGCCAAGTACAGAGAGAGAGAGAGAGAGAGAGACCAGACGTTCTACTTCACACTGACCTGGAAAATCATATGCTTATTGGAATGTGGTAGATTAGAAGCAGTAAGGAAAAATAACTTAAGAGCAGCATAAGTCATATTGAAAGTATCATCACAACTTCAAAAATTGGTGTCAAAATTAAGCTAGAGATGTGAAACCTCACATAATATACCCAATATTAAGAGTCAAATGTGATACCAGATTTTAAAGATGCTGTATCCTTATTTTGATATCTAGAACTTGATGTGTTAAAACGTCCTAGCTAAAATGATATTCCAGTGCCCAACAGCTAATAACTGGATTTTAGAATTTCATTCACACTAAATCAATTAGTCAAATTTTAAATGAATAATAAATTAAATTTAGTATCTGATCAAAAGGGATTACAGCCTTCAGGAAATTAAGTTCTATGACCAATAGTGCAAACAAACAGATCAAAACTTCTTTGAATAGATTACAGCAAGGTTTATATTCACAATGGGACCACAATAACACTTTCACAAGCACTGTCCAGATGCCAATACACAGGAGTAAAAAAAAAAAAAACCAGGTATGAGAGTGTTCTTGTGGAGCACTGCATACAAACTAGACTACAAATGCTACCTAGAAGTATGACTTCTACCAAATAGTTTCTACTAAAAATCAAAAAGGTGTGATTCATAGGGCAGCTTCCGCCTTCTTGAGTAATAGCAGCTTGACAGAAGGCAAAGAAAGCATTTGCAAGTATTTGCTTATTGACTTGCAAAGAAACATAAAACTGAGTCAAAGAAAATTAAGTTTACTTGCTGGAATGTTATTTGAACAGGTGACACTGTTTTCTCTATCCTGTTTAATTCTAAAGTTGTTACCTTCCAACCTCTCTTGTGCTGGGGACCCCAGAACTGGACATAGTACCGTGGTTGGGGGGAAGGATCACCTCCTTCAACTTGCTGGCAGCACTTCTCCTAATGCAGCCCAGGATGCCATTACCCAGTTCTTGCTGCCAGTGCACACTGTTGGCTCACGTTCACCTTGGTCCCAACATATTCACAGGATTATTCCACCCCAGGCACAGATCTTCGCACTTGTTGAACTTCATCAATCATCAGCCCACTTCTCCAGCCTGTCAAGATCCCACTAGATGGCACTTTCTCAGGGATCCAAGTGAGCCTAAGAGTCTTTTTCCAGTCCATGAAAAGTAGCCAAATATGGATCCTGCTTACACCTAGACTGCCATTGCATACAGATGGCTATCAGGGCAAAAGCCATGGCTAGCTAATGGGCCCTGCTAGTTTCAGATCAAGCACTTAAAAGATTTTAAAAGTTCACTAAAATGATCTTGTCTTTTAGTAAGGCAGCTAATAGCAGCCTTTACTATACATGGGGGAAAGATACAACACTGCTTCAGACCCATAATGGCCAAAATGTAAATAGAGCTCGGGCACTTTCACCTTCTCTAAGAGCACTCCTTGTCTTGATGCCTTGTTTTGATTTACAAAAAACTTCTCAGCAGAACTACAAAGAGGCATCCAGATGCAACTGAAAGTCAAACACAATGACCACTGCATACTCTTTTAAAAAAGGTTCCAACTTGCTGGTATTTTCTTTAGCAATATAATCACACTGTGAATGTCTGCAAACTATATGGCTCCCTCTTGTGCTTATTATACCACATTTCAGTGTACCAAAAAAATAAATATATATTTTACATTAAGCCATAAATATTTGGGCTCTGTTCACCCTGCAGTAGGCATGCGATGCCCATAAATGTTAATGGAAAAGTCACACACAGACCTTCTAGGGAAAAAGAAAGTTCTGCTGTTTACAAAACTTCTCTTTGGAACAAACTACAAAAACATCTTGCAAACTCTAAGTCTACCGCAATGAAAGTACTTCTTTTGACCATTTGCTGTATTTTGACAGCAACGCAGAGGCCAAACAGGTCTTGAAAGTACATCTGTAAGAACTTTTAACTGCTTTTTAGTTATCAAATTACATATATTTAGAAAAGTGTCAGTGTGGTTCCTAGAGCCTGGCTAACATGCTCAAGGGTTTATTTTTGTCTACTCAACATCCCACCTGTTTCTGCTTATCAAACCAGACTACAGTTTAGCTTGCAACAGCTGTGAAATGCATAAATCTGCCCATTCTTCATGCGTACCCAGACTAAGCACTTGGAGAAAGAGGAAGAACTGCAGCGTTCTGAGAAAGCCACCCTTACAGAGAAGCCAGGGAAATAAAACAGACCAGCACTTGTCAAACTGTTTAAAACTTCACACATATCAGAAGCCAAATTATTTTAATAACAATCTCTTTGAAAAGAAAATTAAGCATTTGAAGAAAGGATTCGTTAACACTTTTACTCCCCTGCCATTAGAAACCTTTTGCAGACTAAAACTGCTGCAAAGAAATTAAAATATTTTGCCTGAATATTCTCTTCTTCAGTGTCTTCAAATAGCAACAAAATACTTTTTATTTCAAGATGGTACATGTTTTACCTTCTGCTATAGAATAGCTATCGGGAAAGTAAATAAAGTATCAAATTTTTGTATTTAAAATGTGTATTTGTAGATTTAAAAATATATCAGTCTGCATACCTGAAGCGGTATCAAAATCCTGGTCATACAGGCCAGCTTTCAGGAAAGCATTTATGCAAAAGTAGTAATAGTACTGCATGAAATGACAGTATACAAAAATCTAACTTACAGTTTCATAAAGCTCACAGAGTACATTGCCTGTCAAAGGAAAGGGGGTTTGTTTTGATTTTTTTCATTTATACGGTAAATTTTTCCTCTCCCCACCTCTTCTTCCCGTTCCCAATATGGTCATGAATTTCCAAAAACATTACCCTTCACACTAATATTTTGTGGTTTTTTTTTTGTTTTTTCATAAAATGCTATGACTACATGCAAGATGATACTTAAATTCATTGCATCTTTTCTGAATAATGAAAAATGGTACTTTTTCAGGAAGAGCCTTTGTGTTGTTTTTTGTACTGAAATTTCTTCCTCCATTTCATAAATTACAGGCTCTTATTTTTGCAAGTAGAAACAGAAATCAGTAAGTTTCAAAACTTTTCTGTGAGTTTTCATCAAAAGCATTAGTAATAGGTAGCCAGTACATTCACTTGGCACTCCTGGAGCCAGCTGAAATTGTCTCTTCCTCATGTGACATTTACTGAACACTAAAGAAACAGTTAGCTGAAATTGTGGTTACATGGCAGTGCTGAAGCATAGAACTAAACAACCAGAACACACCAAGAATTTACCTAATATTTATTACCACTCATTCTCCAAAGAACAAATAAATAAAGCTAATTATTCCTACCTGATCTACCTTCATGCTCATGTTCAACATGAAGCAACAACTATGGTATACAAGAACATAAAACAAGCAATAAAAGCATTTTCAGGAGAATAATAGTAATTTAAAAAAAACAACAACAACAAAAAAAAACCACAAAAAAAACCCAAAAAACAAAACCAAAATCTGGTCTAGATTTCTGATGACAAATGACCAGAACTTATTTTAACAATTCACACAACAGGCAACAGTACAGTACTGAACACTTTCTTGGGAATACTAATATAAATTTAAAGAGAAGACTGCCATTTATTTTAACACTATTTCCACAAAGGTTTACACTGTTGCAGATCAAACTGAGCTGAACTAGTCTCAACAGTATCAGACTGAGAAGTCTTCTGCCATGAGTTCCCATATCAGTTTTCATAGAATTGTAAAAGTAAGATAGAAAATATAACAGTGCAGAATATTCAAGGTTTGTTACCAAGTACAGCACATCTTCATCATCACTGGGGTTCTAAAGACAGCCTGCCCCGACAGTCATCTCACAAACATTATTTTCTTTGGTCAGACTGTAGCTTTTCTCACACTTAACAGTTAAAAGCATAGGCTTTGATGCAAAATATAAATTATTTTTTAGTGAAACATTACTTTGACCACATTAGTTTAAATGTTATACAAGTGATATCTCATTAGTAATGTGCCCTTGTCACCAAGGGGGCCAATGGAATCCTGGGCTGCACAGGGAAGAGTGTGGCCAGTAGGTCAAGGGAGGTCATGTCTCCTCTTCTACTCTAGCACTGGTGGGGCCACAACTGGAATACTGCATCCAGTTCTGGGCTCCCCATCCAAGAGAGACGGGAAACTACTGAAGAGAGTCCAGCGTAGGGCAACAAAGATTAAGGGATTGGAGCATTTCCCTGATGAGGAAAAGCTGAGAGAGCTGGGACTCCTTAGCCTGGAGAAGAGAAGGCTGAGGAGGGGACCTTAGTAATGCTTCTAAGTATCTGAAGGATGTGTTGAAACAGGATGGAGATGGACTCTTTTCAGTGGTTCCCAGTGACAGGATGAAGGGCAACAGGCACAAGCTAGAACAGAGGAAGCTCCATTGAAATATGAGGAAAAACTTCTTTACATAGTGAGAGTGACAGAGCCCTGGAACAGGCTGCCCAGGGAGGGTGTGGAGTCCCCTTCTCTGGAGACCTTCAAGCCCCGCCTGGATGCAGTCCTGAGTGATGCGCTCTGGGCAATCTTGCTTTAGCAGGGGAGTTGGACTGGCTTATTTCTAAAGGTCCCTTTCAACTCTGACAATTCCGTGACTAGCTTTTAGAATAAGAGAAATAGCGTGCATTTGCCATCTTAAACAAATTTTGTGCCACATGAAACTTTCAAAAACAAAAAAAATGCTTTGTCAAACATTTAAGCTGCTTTTCACATAATAAATACTGCATGCTTCAGTTGTTGTTACACCACCACATCTTAGATACATTCTTCAGTTGTGCTTGCATCACTTCAATGTCAGTCTAGATTTATTCAGTGATTGAGAAGCAGTTCTGAGATACTGGACACATGGAAGTCAAAATCTAGTCTGTCATTCCAGATCTCATTTCTTTGTAAAACTGCATTTCAGAGACTTTTTAAATTAGTGTTGTGGCTGTATAACCTCTCACATACTACTACTAGTCCAGGATTAGCCAATGAAAATGATGGAATTGGTCACAGTGATAGCTTAGCTATATGATTAAGTACTGCAAGAACATGAATAAGTTGGAAGAGTTGGACATCGTTATGCCATACCCTCTTAATAACTCTTTAAAAAATGTAGAACTGTTCAGCAGTAAAAAGATATTCTAAAGAAATAAAGTTTAGGAGTTTTGTTTACTCAGGCAGTACGCTTAAAGGGGAAAAAACTGAAAAGCTGAAAGGTCATGTGTGGACTGGCAACACAGCAAGAAAAAAAAGAGTTGACTAAATTATCATTTCCTGAATTGTGAAACCCAGAAGGAAGAATTTTTTTCCTTCCTGATATTAAAGTCATTGTTCCTACATTACTTCATCCCTCAAAATGAAATGCATCTTGTCTGGTTTTCACTTACTATCTTCAGTGACTTTAATTTTGAAAACACATCCCTCCGCTCCTTATACTTGGTAAACTGACACTGTGTTTGACACACAGGAAGTTCTCTAAACCTTAAACAGTTAAGCAAAATTTAACTTTCATTGACTTAATAGAAAAACTTTGGAATGCTGATAGTGTTAAAGGAGAATAGAATTGCTTTATGTGTTCTGACCTCTCCTACAGCCAAAAAAGAAAATGTCTCTAGATCACACAACTTTGGAAATTCAGTACATAGAATCATGTTTTTTGCACAGATTGTGCTACAAAAACCTTTCGATGTTTGGACATTGAGCACTATCCTGACAGCAACACACCATCATTCACTTACAAAATCAATTATATCTAGACATCACTCAGAGTAACAGTTCTGTCTTAGAAACTCAATTTAAATTGTTCCTTCAGAACATGATGAAAAGTTCACCCACCTCAAGCCTCCCCACACTGAAATTGTTACCAGATGGATTTATCTTTGTATTTGAAAGCAATCAAAATAATTATGTTACATAGAATAGAAAACAACAGTTAATCCACATTCATTGGAAATACAGCATATGCAATGGTTTTATTCTACGTCAATTAACAATTGTAATTTTACTTTGTTTACTGCACACTAAACCTTTTTCAAAGAGTCCTAGAGACATAGATTGCAGATCTCTGCAGGTCATCTAGCCTAGCTTCCCGCAGGCAAACTTCTGGAGTCTGGCTACCAGTAGCAATTTGAAAACAATAATTGGATCATCTCTTATCTCCTTTTCCCCAGAATAAACAAATCCAGCTCCCTCACTCTGTCCTTGTATGGATAAAAGGGCTGAAGCAAATGACATCTTAACAGCCCTCCTCTGATCTCATTCCAGTCTGTCAACATGCCTCTTGTACCGGTGGGCCCAAAACCATACAGTATTCCAGATAAAGCCTCACCCAATGCCAAAAAAAGGGCAGTAATCACTCCTCTCAACCAACTGAACACATTTCTTAGATATTCATAAGCTTACTGAACTGCAAAATTTTAACAGAAGTTCAAAAAACAGCAGGAAATTGCTTTAATGATTCCAACATTTAAGACCAATATACTTGCTCTATTAATTAGCATCACTGTTCTCATACCTTCTTCAATAATCATCATGAGAATGACACGCACTATACACATTTAAGATGCTTACCTGAATAACTTTGTAGAAATAGGCATACTGCCGAGCTGTATTTTTATATTGGCTAAAAACATCATGTATGGCCTGAGTTGACTGAAGGTACTGCACTTCATCTTCTTCAAAATAGAGAGGAGTATCGTATTCACTGGGGAGCGTCTGGATGTAGGGCAGCCAGAAAGAGTTGGGGTTGGCTCGCTCACAAAGAAGATGGAAAGCCAACGTTATATTGCCCATTGCTTGAAGAATTCGATCTTGAGAATACAGTGATCCTGAATTAACCCAGAAAGATGAGGCACTAAATTAATTGTCCATGAAAAATATTATTTTAGATTTACTTTCAATGAACATGATGAGATAACATGTAACAATTTCAATCAAAAGAACCACCTTTTCAGGTTTCTAAAATATTTAGCTATCCGCACCGTATTATGCTGCAAGTTATTTGACACAGTAAATACTGCTTGCACAATCACATGAAGGAACACATGAAGAAACCAGAACAATACTCCCAGTACCTCAGAACATTTTATTTCCAAGTGTTACACAAGCCACATGACATGTGTTCAAAATAACACACACTTCCGGAAAATATCTAGTGTGTGCAGCCAGAAACAAAGAGGAAAAGTAAATTCTTTCCACTGACACTTCAAGCTTCTAGGTATTCCAAACATGACAGTCAGCATGATAAGCAAGTCCTGTAATAAGGGGGATCAGCTAAAAAAAAGAAAGTCTCCTACTGAATGGTCCCATACATCATACATATCAACTCCTTGCTTAAGAACTTCCTTAAGCTCTTACCTAATACTGAATTTTTAGCAGACTCAACTGTCATCAACAGTTTTCTCGGAACCCACAGAAACAACTCTTCAGCCTGCAAAAGCGAAAAAAATGCACACAGGATCAGTTAGAATTTATATGATATGCCAAGTGTCTCAAATATGCACTGTCTCTAAATTACCAGTTGTTTTAATATATATATTTAAAAAAAAGAAAAATTGGAAATGCTCTGAATCAAAGTCCTTCCTTTTGCACTGCAAATTAAACAAACATGGTATGTTTTATACTGTGGTAACCAAACACAATCCTCATTACACAAAGCTTAAAACAAAGACACATAGATTACAAAATAAAGTGTTTCAGTTTGGAACTGCTAACATGGAGTTTGCCCACACAGCCTCGAAGATATCTAGGTATAGCAACATTATATAGCTATTAATTATGTGATCAAATGCCTTCTCCCAGTAGAGGTTTTTTCACATTGCCCATTCCTATCTTAGAAGAACTGTTCAGGATTTTTATCAGTCAGTAGTGCTAGCCTGATTATCTATGTGCTACTAAAACCCTAAATTGGATGTTGGTGCAACTAAAGCCCTAAAATGAACATATTTTTGTTTTCTAATATTATTTCTGATTGATCTTCAAAGGGGTTTCCCCATCTGTAAAATGTGAATGGAAATAGACAATCTTAAATATTTACTTTTTAACAGTTAAGTAACTGTGTGTCTATGTTCCTTATCTGATGATCAAAAGATATCTTTACAATTTTCAGGTAATAGGGTTGGGTTCTTTTTTTTCATTTTCACTGGAAAATAAGTATTGAAAATACTTCTTTGTGATGCAAAAAGACTGCTTTAAAAGAAGGGACATAAAAGAGGAGACTTCGTAGTCAGAAAACATGGGAGAGGGATACATCGATGAGGTAAAATACTCTGGTAATTAGGCAAACAATATAGACAACAGAGGAGGGGGTAAGACTGATTAAAAATTCAGAGTACCATCCAATAGTCATCAGAAATAATACTCAATTTTATCAGCAAGTTTATTTCTCAAGTATACAAAGTCGAGAGCACTTCAGAATAGCAGTTTCACAAGCAAAGGGGGAAAGGGAAGGTGGTGTTTTGGAGCTCTGCAGCTCCATTCCAAAAACGATTTTCTAATCTAAGTCAAATGTTCACATGCTCACCTTTATCTCTCTTGTTGCTTTCAAACCAAACCCCTCCTCTTCAAAGTTAGCTATTTCAAAACCCTCTGTGGACGCTCCATTTTCAGTTGCCCACTTTATCAGTTCAGGGAAATAGTCATCTCTTTTTCCATCAAAGACAACAGACAAACCTATATACACATTTCATTAAAAAAACAAATGCAGAAATAAGAGGATCTAGAAAGATAAAGAAGTTCAATATAGAACCACATGTAAAAAGCTATCTGCAATCCCCCAGCAGCTCTACTTTGAAGTAGCTGAGTCAGAACTGGCCTTTGTTAAAGAGTTACTCAATAGCATACAAATGTTGTACCCAATTTTCATCAGCTTCAATATTCTGCCAAACTGGCTAACCAGTCATCTTAAAAACACAACCACCTAAAGCGAGCTGTGATGAAATATGAAGCTCCCCTCCTCTTCCCCTTTTAAATAAGCTGAGCAAAAATATTTGACATTAAATGCAATCACCAAAACATGTTACAACAGACACAAGAAGGAATTTGAGAGGCAAGCTGCAATTTCATTAATTCAGCACTGGAAATGACAATAAGCAGATCTCAAGTTCCTTTTTTAATACACAGGGCAGTTTTTTGCTGTAGCACACTGATTTGCTAAAATAACAACTTACCACCCTCCTGACATTACAGAGCTTGCCCAAATTTTTACACGTTGCTTCTCCAAGAGGCACATGGTCCACTGGTAAAATCACAAGCCTCATTCAATTCCTCAACTTTCCCTCTTACTGTCATTGGATTTGAATCTATGTATTGCAGTTCCCAGCCACACTCAGCCAGCTCCCTTCTTACCTCTTTGCCTCTGTGTTCTCTTCATCCCAAACCCTAGTGTTAGATCACATTAAAAGTGCCCAAACTCCCCTGAAACTCTCAGGCCATTTTACAAGTGACAGAACATCAGCAAGTTGCTTACATTTAAAGATATTTTGGTTAAGTAGAGATGATAAATTCATCTTTGGACTAAAGGATTTTTAAAAAGTAGTATTACTGTATTAGAAATATTCCGCGCTCTCAAATCATGTGTTTCAAGCCCGAGAACCAAACAAATCTGCAGTTAAAATAGAAGTGCAAGTACCATTTAAAACAACAGTCTTTGATGACGTCAGATAAAAAGTTGTTATTTGATAAAGTATTTTTTGAATGCAGTGAGAATGTGGCGCACAGCGTTTTGGCTTTAAAAAAGAAGAAAAAAAAGAAAAAAGCTGGCAAGCTGGCATTTCTCCTTTGTTTCATACTGCCTTCAGGATGCTATTTTCTGTGGAATACAGTCAGAGCTGAGACCTCACAAACCTAGTAGGACTGGTTACATAGCTTCTACAGAACTTCATGGACGTATATACTGTCCAGAACCTTGCCCTTTTTATTTCCAACACTGACTACTGCATAGGGCTACTGTAAGCTTTTTGCATCCAGTTTGTATCTTGAAGCATTCTGTAAGCATCTCTGAAATGATGATGTGGTCCTGTACTTCCTACATTTTTTCAAATCAAAGAGAAGAATAACTCTTTTAAATTACAAGCGCTATTGGGGAAAAATTTATTTCTATACTGAATAAAATATAGCCATGCTGACGAAAATCTATATTGGAATATTCAATTTTAAGTTTTACTAATGAGTCAAAGAAGGAAAAAATTTCAAAAGTAAAAATACTCAGATTTTAAATTGAGTTTTCTACAATCCACATCATTTTAGTTCATATTCTGCAACCCAGTGTTCTATTCAAGAAAATCACAAAGTATGACACTTTAGGCTTTACCTTTTCAGTTGTATATCTTGGTTTCCCAAAGCAATACATACTTCCTTTGCTAATTTTTTAAAGCTCGTATTAAGATAGAAAACTGCATAGTATAAATTACTATGTTCCATTAAAAATAGCTTTGAAAGCCACCACACTCTTCACACTCACAATGTATGAAAAATGTTACATTAGAAGCTCTCTCTGTTCTTATTAATCTCAATTGTGCTTTACTATAACACATCCCAGGGTTTATACATGTACCATACATTTATAGATGTCACAGGACAGCAAAACAATGACTCAGGTTCACCTCCACTGACCCACAGAATGCAGTCACACAACAGTTTATGTTCTTTCTTAGGCCCTCTACAAATAACTGATGTTCAGAGGTTTATAAACCCTTTCATGAAGCAAGATTCTTATATGTTAGTCAAAATTACTAAAAATAGGTACAAAAAGGACATTTCAAGTCTCCAAGTACAGTCTTCTGCTTTTTCAAGCAAGTACACAAACTACTCAAGTTCTATTGTAAATGCAGTCTGGCTTTTTCCACCATCACCATAAATATATCAGAGAAAAAAATTGTTATTTCTCTGCCATTAAAATACAACAGTTATTAAAAAAAGGTTACTTTTAATAAAATTACAGGAAAAGCATTTTTTAGAGCATATCTCCAAATAAAAAGAAAGCTACAGTGAAAATAAAAGAATCAACAATAGTGAGTTGTTGTAGAACATACCAGAAGAAAACTATTTTAATCAGAAAAATAAGAAGAGACCTTAAACTCAGGAAAACTGGCAATAAAACCCCATATTAACTGTGGTACTGTAAGCATTTAATTATATTAATTACGTACTTGATTTATACAGATAGGTAACTGATGTATTTATTTTGTGTATTTATATTTTTTTAATACAACTTAACATCACGATTGTTGAATTATGGAAACGGTTTCCATGTCCAGCAAAGTGTTTAGGTTAAAATAACAGAGCTATAAAATTAAATTCAAAATGTTCAGATTTAGAGAGGCAGAGAGGCAGACTATACCATTAGGAATCAAGAGGTCTGTATTCTCAAGTGATTTTAACTTCTAGTCCTGTCCTTCAGATTGTCATCACAATCTCAAGCTCTTTTTAGTATTTATCAAACAGAATTATCACAAGATCACCTGTTTGTGATATTCACTCAGAATTATAAGTATTAAGATAGTTAATGCCAGTAGTCACACCCACCAGAACATTTCAGAAACACTTGTAAGTGTAAAAAGCAACTGCACGTCAGAGAAGTAAAGATTTTTATCCCAAAATAATAGGACTGTGTGATATTTATAGAATCAACAAAGAAAATATTCCTTTTAGCTGTCAACAGATAACTCTTTAGGCAAATCAATACCTTAAGGCACCCTTATCTTGCAGTCTGTCACATTTACCTTTTTGCTTTTTGCGAATTTTCTCAACAAGTGAACGAATCTGTACGTATTCTTCCCATTCCTTACCAGGACCTGGGGTAGGACTGCTGCATTCTGGAAATAAAAACACCAAATCAAAATGTTTTCTTTAATAAAGTGTGCATAAATATTTATTTTAGCATAGGAGAAAAGGCTTCACAGCAACTTTAACTGAACCTTAGTACTACTTGTCTTTCATACATGTTTACATGGTAAACACTATAATCTCCAACGTTATAAAGTAACAGATACTTTTAAATTTTTCACAGTAAAATTTGCTTCAAGTTATTGTATTTTCTTTCTTTTTTTTTAATATTCTTTCAGATTTAAGAAACATCAAATGTTTAAAAAGCTAGGCAGAAAAATAAGGTAAAGAGCCAGACCATGAAGTAGATAGTCTCTATTTTCAATAATCCAAGCAAAACACTCTGTTTACATCAGCCTGCTCACCATCGCTCTTGCTGCAATGAAAGCAGATAATACCAGCACAGACCTTACCTTAAGCAATTGTGAAATTTGCTGACACATATTTGACCTGCCTAGGCAATACGGTTTTCATAGAAGCATGTGTACTGGACAGACAAGGAAAGGAACATTTAGCCAAGCTTTAGCTTTAGAATAGATCCACAGTGTCTCTGACAGTATGCTAAATGCCAGTGTATGGATTTCTTGATCTAAGCTGCATAAATACAAGTGGACAGCTGAACATTACCTTGCTCAACTGATTTGAAAAAATCTTTGCATTGAATAAAATATGGAAGCTTGACAAAAAGAACAGCTGATACTTGTCTTTGCTTAGAAAATTAGATCTATGTTTTATTTTTGGTAGCAAAGCAGAGGCCAATTGTAGCATAAGCAAACAGCTTTGCCAACTCCCTGTCTCCTCTTTGTGAGCAATGCTAAAGAAAAAGTCTAATTTTCTAAGGCAACGTTTAGATATGTCCAGGATATGAAAACTTGGACTTGTTTTTCAACAAAAAGTGTAGCTCAGCACACTTACTAATGACAGTAGAAAGAGTGAACCGTATTTTAGCACCACCATACGAAATTATGCTCTGCTTTTTGTATTTACTAGAAATAATGGATGAGTTCCAAATTCCTCAACAAGTGAAACCTTTAGTCTATGCACAAGAACTAAGAAATACAAAAAGTTTCCAAACAGCCAAAGTAACAAAACCAAAAAATATTATTTAAGCAACAAAAATATCAGTGGAGTTCAACTGAGTTGTATTCCTGCTTTCCATGGTTAATTCCTCTAAAGAACCATTCAAATGATGAACAGAAATAGTGCAATTCTTAAGATTTAAAGGAAAACTTTTTTTTTAATGAAGTTTCAATGACAAGCTGTCTACAGACATTTTTAAAACTAATCTCACCCAGTATTTATGCTTGCGTTGAGACAGAAAGCCAAAAGCTGCCAAAAAATATTGTATGTCCACTTCACAACATTTAAACAATCCAATAATGGTATAGACTGTCCCAGACAGGCACTATGAGATACATACTACACTGCGTCAAGCAGGATGAAATAGAAAACTTTCCCACTTTACAGGAAATGAATAGAACTCACTGACTTCAACAAGAGAACATTTTGAGCAGCCTGCACACCATCCCTTTATACCCAGAGAGGCATAAACACAAAACTTACTTTGCAATAGCTCACTAATTAGATTCAACATTTCCTTTGGAGATACTGTTGCTGTGGCTCCTGTACCTGACTTCTGAGTTTTCACTCGGCTCTTCTTCCCCATCTTCCAACTAAAATAGATTAATAAGCACACTGTTACCAACTGCTAAGAAACAAGTTACAATAATGATAAATGGATAAGACACTTAAAAAAATGAGGAGTAGTTTCTGGCATAAATATAAATGCAAATATTATTTGTATGGTCTCAATGTAAGACAACCATTCTGTACAGTCTGAAGCAGTATTCAATGTAGTTGCACATTAATTTATCTCAGAGTACTTAGAAACTAGAAATCTTACAGAGAAAAAAATAAATGTATTATTCCAATCACTTGCAAATTCACTAGTTATGAACAACAACTATTATGGATACCAAAGTACCTATCCTATATAAATCCAGGTTATTTTATCTCATCAGCTTCAACGTGGACATCAGCTGAATTAGTATTTGTAACTGCACTATAGCAGTAATTCAAAACAGATGGAAAACTAAGTGTTCCATTTCAAAATAAAATCAAAATATCACACATATGTCTGCACAACACCTTCTTGTAGTTTAATACAACTAGTTAAGGAAAACTTCTTTTCAGTTACCATGATAAATGAAATATCATTCTAGGCTAATTTTCCAATATTCAAAGCCCATTGTTCCCATGCAGGACTTAAATCACACAACATCTACTGAAAGGGCAGTGTAGCAGGGTGGGAAATACCCAGGGGATTTCTCATGTGCACTGAGAGTAATTTTTGATGCCAGCACTGAACAGGCTTCCAGGGGAGGGGTTGCATGGGATCTGGTACGTGTGAATAAGAAAGAACTGCTTATGCATATGATGGCCAGCAGCAGCCTTGGATGAAGTAATTGTGAAATGGAAGTGTAAGATCTTAAGTAAAGAAAGGAAGGGAAAGAAAGAGACAAAAGACTCTTAGATTCACAATACTAGAGGTGGGGCTTGCTCAGGGAATGGTAAGCAGAATGCCCTGAGAGCCCATGACAGCCAGGCATCTTCTTCAACTCTCAGCACAAAAATAAGCCTTTCCAACATGCAAGAAAATAAGCAGGCACAGCAGGAGGGCTGCTGGGGCCCTCCTTTTTTTGCAAAAAGCAACATATGTAAAGTATAAGCACGGACAGGCAACAGGAGGAGAAAGCAGATGCAGTGTTTGGGCCAGCAGAGACTAATTTAGAGGCTTAAGCCTGTCTGGAGTTGATATTGAAAAGGGATGTGAAAGGCAAGAAGAAATGCTTCTTCAGGTAAACCATCAGCAAAAGACAGATTGGGGAAAGTGTAACTCAGCTGGTAAATCAGGAAACGACCCAGTGATGAAAGGTACGGAAAATAATTGAGGTGCCCAACACCTTAGGCATGGTCTTTACCAGCCAGATATGCTATCAGGGTTCCCAGGTTTCTGCAACTAGTAACAAAACTTAAGGGAGAGGAGCTATCAAGTTAAAAACTGTTTAGGTAAACTAAACCTACATAAGTATATAGGACCAGACAGGAAACATCCAAGGTACTGAGAAGGCTAGCTAATGTCACTGGAAGGCTGCTGGCTATCATCTTTGAAAAGTCATGGTGATTGCCTATGACAGGAAGCAGGTAGCTTAAAAACAAACAAGCAAAACCCAACAGAAAACAAGCAAACAAAATCCAGCAGAAAAGCAAAATGGGTGCAGGAGAGGATAGAGGATCCAGGAAACTAGACAGTAGCCAGTCTCACCCCATTTTCTGTATAAAACATGGAGAAAGTACTACCAGAAAGCTGTTTCCAGGTACAGTGAACATGAACATGACTGGGATCAGACAACAAACCTCCCTTTAAGGTAAAACATGTACAACCAACCTGAATGCTTTCTGAACAAGTGGCCCTAAGGACCAGGGAGAATCAGTGATTGCCAGTTGCTTTAACTTAAGCAAGGCTTTAGCACTACCTTCCACAGCATCCTGGTTGTCAAACTGAGGAGACATGGACATACAAGGTGCACAAAAAATTCCTTGGACCATGAGGTTCAAAGTATTTTGGTCAACAACTGTTGGTCTAACTGCCAACTGGTTAGATGCAGCATTCCTCAGTGGTCAATACTGGGCAACATCATCATCAGATTTAGATGTTAGGACAGAAAGCATCCTCAGCAAGTTCATATATATGTATATATATAAAATATATCCATTATATGTATAATAGATATAAAAAAAATATAAATATGATATGTATATGATATATAATGGGGAAAGCAGTCAACATGTTGGAGGGCAGGGCCACCATTAAGAGGGACCTCAACAAACTGGAGGAAGCACCCAACAGAAACTTGTTAAACAAAGACAAATGTTAAACATCCTGAATTGAGAAGGAAAAAACCCTATAAAGCATTACAGCTGCAGCCTGGACTGGCAGCAGCTCTGCAGAAAAAGACTTGGAGACTCTAGCTGACAGCAAGTTGAACGGAAGCCAGCAGTGCACCCTTACAGTGATGAAAACTAACTGTAGTTTGAGCTGCATAAGCAAGTGCATAAACAGCAGGTCAAGGGAAGTAATTGTTCCCTTCTGCTTGGCACTGGCAAAGCCACATTTTGAGTACTGTACAATTTTGGGTCACACAGCACGGGAGGTACTGGCAAACTGGAGCATGNGATATATAATGGGGAAAGCAGTCAACATGTTGAAGGGCAGGGCCACCATTAAGAGGGACCTCAACAAACTGGAGGAAGCACCCAACAGAAACTTGTTAAACAAAGACAAATGTTAAACATCCTGAATTGAGAAGGAAAAAACCCTATAAAGCATTACAGCTGCAGCCTGGACTGGCAGCAGCTCTGCAGAAAAAGACTTGGAGACTCTAGCTGACAGCAAGTTGAACGGAAGCCAGCAGTGCACCCTTACAGTGATGAAAACTAACTGTAGTTTGAGCTGCATAAGCAAGTGCATAAACAGCAGGTCAAGGGAAGTAATTGTTCCCTTCTGCTTGGCACTGGCAAAGCCACATTTTGAGTACTGTACAATTTTGGGTCACACAGCACGGGAGGTACTGGCAAACTGGAGCATGTCCAAAGGCAGGCCATTAAAATAGTGAAAGGGCTGACATGAGATGAAAGACATGATGAGAGAACTAGGTTTGCTCAGTCTGGAGAATAAAAGAAGCCCATTACTGCCTTCACCTATGCAATGGGGCACTATATAAAGGGTGGAGGCAGATTCTTCTCAGGCAAGCACAGGAAAAGTTCAACAGGAAACAACACAATGCTTCAAGGGAAACTCCAAATAGATATAAGGAAAGTGCTCACCATGAGGGTGGTTGAGCACTGGAACAGGATGGAGATTTAACTGCATCTCCAAGCAACCTTGGAGAATTTAAAAATTTGACTTAGCAACCTGATTTAATTTTGAAGTTAAGAGTAGAGAATTGAGCCTCCTAATCTCCAGAGGTCCCTTCCCATCTACATTTTTCTATGATTCTAAATTGCAACTGATGCTTTCACCTCTATACGGGCATTGTACATGGTCTATATGGTACATATACGTATACAGAAAAAAAGGTTCTATGTCCAGTTACTTTACAGAGAGAGCAGAGTCAGATTCATTCAGGTAACTTGGGACATCTGAAAGATTTCAATTTTGGGTCACCAAGATCACTTCAGCCACAGCAGCTTTATCCCACGTTGCACTGTAAAATCCATTAAAAAGCTAAAAAACACTGTACAGAGGTAGTACTTTGGATTCCAAGTGTTCTGAGCATTCTGTCTAAAAGGGATCCTTTTATCCCTGGTCAGTATAGCTAGCTTAACTAAAATGAAATATTTCTTCTTGTACTCTATCAAAAAGTTTTGTTCTTTGGCTGGAATGTATCAACCAGCAGCTGAAAAGCTGCTCCTCCAGACTGACCAAGGCTGAAAGAATTGCCATCCGTATGCTAAGTAACTGCACAGGGCTGATCTTTTAAACACAAATGCTGTATGTTAAAACCTTCTAGTGTGAAAGGTACAGAATATGGTTGCTCTCATTTTCCATTAAGATTCAAGTGAATGAGAAACTGCCAAGCCAAAGGCTTAGTTGAAGTACTAACTCTGAACGATCAGGAAGGTAATCAAGGTTAACAGCATTAACTTATTAACTCAAAATTAAAGGAGCAGAAAACTGACTAAAAAGACAAAACCTTGTAACAAAAGGAAAAATTCTAAGGCAAAACTCTAAGAGGTTTCCAAAAAAAAGAAAGGCAAATCAAATTCTTTCATCTTCTGATGCTAAACAGTGTAAGGAACAAGACTATCCCAAAGTACGTGGAGACTGAAGTCAGGGGCATCCCCCCTCCATTTTAGCTCTCTAGCAGGTATCAGGCTCTTCTCATTATAGACTTATCTTCCCCCCCTCCCTCGCCCCCCCACTTGTAAGGAGATAAACAGAGTTGTTGGTACAGGAGGCCACCTTCCCAAAGACTTTATTGCTATTCACTTGAGTGTTCCCCTCTCCCATATGTCATCCTGTTACATTTATTTTAGGCCCTTCTGCTCTTAAGACAAATCAAGTCAGATCTGTAACGGGTCCAAGAGCAGGTTTGGGGACAGAGTCCAAATTCTTCAGGCCAAGAACAATGCAGTTATGTGCCGATTCCCACAAACGGTTTTCTACATTCCCTCTAAACACAATCTCCTGCATCTTTAGAATCATCAGAAAAAGTAAAACACACAGTGTATTCCATGTTACAAGTTACAAATTATGATGACATACAGTTTACATTAATCAACGTGCTCATAAATATTAAGATAAATAAGTTGAACAAGTGAAAATATTTTGAAGGGCTTTGGTTCCTCATTTCTAAGAGCAAAGTATGTTTATCGACCAATAAACTGAGGAAAAGCAGTTTAAGTAAACATTCCATATACACAACTATTGAAAATTGTGCGGTTTTGCTTTTTTTAAAAAAAAGTTGTATTTAGAGGAAGAATCTGTTCGAGATAAAAACATGCATCAGCATATTTTATAAGGAATAAAACCCCAAATATAACCATGCACATATGATAAACAGAGACATGAAAATTGCCACCATGCAATCAGAATGATGATACACCAATGCAGTGTAGCGCTTCATGTATTTTTCCCCCTATGATACCCGTTAGTATTGAGAACCTATTTTTCACAGTGAAATCACTGCCAAGAGTTATGTCTGAAGATAAAGCTGATTTTAGAGGACATGAACTTCGGCTTCCCAAATGCAACAAAAATAAAAATTTGAACAACGCTAAGTATTTGCTTTATTACTGCAGGGTTTTAGAGAGAAAAAAAAAAGTAATCTCTAGCAGAAATCTGCTCTATGCAAGTAAGAAATTCAAGACTAATACAAAATCTCTCAGCTCCTACTGCTCAAATAACAGGCAGCAAAGATATCATAGGAAAACCAAGTTCAGTGAACAACTCATTAGACTGATGGCTCTGTAATCAGAAATGCATTTTTCAGTAGGATGCTACTAGTACCTGAACGTGAAATAAGCTTTGTAAGTGTCTTTGCTCTCTCTCCTTTGATGCATGTGTCTTGCTAAACTATTGTGTCTTCATCATCAGAATTTCTATAGAGAAAATATTCTGCATGCGTGATTAAATCAGCAAGTCTATCTCCCACACAAAAAAAAGCAAAAACAGCAGACTGATACCTTGAGATCTTGTTATAGAAGTATTTCCTTTTTAAGGAATCATCTATCTTAAATCAAAACTGTACTTTTTATCTA
Source organism: Thinocorus orbignyianus (assembly GCA_013400375.1). NCBI lineage: Eukaryota > Metazoa > Chordata > Aves > Ciconiiformes > Thinocoridae > Thinocorus > Thinocorus orbignyianus. The sequence continues at coordinate 122,077 of VXBW01008354.1, forward strand.
ATTCTCAATCAAAAAAATAGGCCTCCACTCCCTACATTCCTTATCTCCATTTACCACTCAGTTAAATGAAACAGACATAACTATTTAAGATCTAATGCGTTTGACAGATGTATTGTTTAGTAAAAGCTGTAATTTGAAAGGAATTGCTGCTATACATGGTCATCTAGAAAACAGATTCCAAATACCAATCTAGCAGAGCAGCTACCTACTAAAAAAAATAATTAAATAACATAATACATTTTAGATAATATAAAAACAGATTATGAAACTTTTTTCAACATTTCTGGATTATATGCTATGTGTTAGTTTTCAGTTTCACACTTGGTAAAAAGCAGTTTAGTGGAGCAATGCTCTCTGCCATATTTAACCAGCAAATGTTAAGACATATCAATGAGACCTAATATGGAGAAAGTAAGCGTGGCTCCTCTGTGAAACTTTTTATAATTAAAATTATGTTAATAAAATCATAGTTCATAAAACAGATTTCAGAGTTAGATTTCAATTCTACTGAAATCCCTGCCATTCCAAAAAGACTCATAGCTTCATTTAACAAAAAAAAAAAAAAAAAAAA
>VXBW01008354.1:122704-141371 GCA_013400375.1 Thinocorus orbignyianus
TTTTTTTTTTTTTTTTTCCTTGCAAGTGACTAAAAAGACTGTTCAGAAAGAAATAAAGTATGAGCATGCTTCTCAACACAGCAATGAAAGGACAGGCTGTTTGCCAATACATGCGTGACAACAGAAGAAGCAATATAAAATATAGCTGCATGACACGCAGAGAAAAACAAGAAATCCTTCAGGACCGAGATGAACTGCAGACTTCATAAATATCTGAAGCAGCAGCCATACACATTTCAGCGGAAAAGTGGTTTGGGATTTTTTGTAAGTTTGCTTTTCTGTTTGTCTTCTGCTGACTATTTTTTTTTTTTTTTTTAACTACTATGCCATGTTTCCTTTCAAATAAACGTTGTTGAAAATTCCTGAAAGCATTCTGCAAAGAGAGAGTATGCTGACAGCAATGATGAATAAGCCTGGTAACACATAACACAGCCACATTTCCAAATATAGTGTATCAGCTGGCTTGGCAAAAAGAATCATGCCAAAACTGGCAGCAAGGGGTGTAAATGATCCATCTCCCCATTCTAATACTGCTATCAAAGAGCAGTTGTATCAGACTTTGAACTTGTTTCCACATCACACACAAATACTATTTCAATAAGCTGTAAAACATGTCTCCTCTTGACTTACAGCTTCAAAAAGTGAGTATATTCACCCAACAGCTTTTTGAAGGTAACCATGAGAAGTCTGTATAGCAGTCCCAAAAGTACTGAAGAACTGCCACCAAGTGTGTGGGGGGGTTGCTTTTTGGTTTTGTTTGTTGTTTTTTTTAAAAAGCCTAAACATGACTGTGTAAACGTTTTAGCTAAGATAGCTAATGCACCCAGCTCTGCAATAAACATACCTGCTTTATAACTCTCCAAGAGCTGTAAGGTTTGATTTCTGCACATCAGTGGTATTAGAGAACTTCACCACATCACAGACCACATTTCCTTATGGAAGCAGGACCAAGCTTGGATGATAAAACACTGACCTTCCCAATAAATATCTCAGAAAGTAATCCATTTAATCATTAACACCCTTCTCTCCCCAGCTTTTTGCATTCACATGACCACCAAAGAATTTCACTGCAGCTCTATGTAGAGCTGTACTAAATTTGATAGAAAAACACAGGAAAAAAACCTGTCATAAAGCACTATAAAGACACCTACCTCTCAAATCACCAAGTAAAAATACAAGCTTGCAACCTTTATTACAACACTGAATATAATAATTGTGATAAAAATTAATATAGTGCTTGCTTAATTATTTAACCATGTTAGAAATTAACGAATTTATCTGCATGATGTAAAATAATATGCTTCTTCCAATGGTCCCAGAATCCCTGCAGTGCTCAGTTACCCTCCTCATCTCTTCCAGGACTCCACATTCCCCTCCCCACATGACTGTACCAGACAGGCAGCATCTTCTTTTGCAGGTTTCAATGTAGTTGTGGTGATGTTTTTGTTCAAAATGCACATGTTGACTGACTAATAAACAGGCCAAGCAGACAAACTACTCTCAACACAGCTTTTTTTCTAGCAAGCAGACCACCTTATGTTTAAGTTTTCCCACTCTGTCAAATTTGATTAAAAATGTCCAACAAGTTGACAGGAGAAGCAGGAAGAACCAACCGGCAGACAGAACTCCTATAAGTCTTATTTGCTTCAGCTATAACTTTTTTACTTTACAGAGCAGTAAACCAGCTACTCACAAACGTGCTGAGCTTTCACAGTAACAACCAAGTTAGGAATTCCCACAGCAAGAGTTACCCGTTCAAGTTCAACTTTGCTTCAAGGACTCAGTATATTTCCAATGCAGTATCTTAACACTCTATCTTCTTTAATTCAGATCCTTATAGATGCTAATTACATTATGTTCTCATTACATAATAGATTCCACCCCACGCATCTTCTTGGCATAGACTAGCACAGAAGGCGAGGGGTGCAGCTCTAGAGTTGGTATTAGGAGGACAGATACGGGTCGACAAGGGCAGACAAGGAGAAGATGAGGGGAATTCTCAAGCCATGCAAAGAGCAGGGAGAGGTGAGTATAGTAGGTGGTTGTGGGATATGTTCTTTGACTGCACTGAGAGGGAGGACAGATGAGTAGGATGCACACAAACCAGACTTGCAATATTTTTTCTAGCTTGATTGCCTTAGACTAAGTCATTTTCCCCTCTGCTTCAGAGGGGGAAGTGTACCATCATCTTGCTTCAACATATGTTGAGCAGCCAGGGTCTTAAGGGACAAGCTTAATGCTTATAGGCAATTGACAGGAGTTCTGCAATCTGTACGTAGGAGAACGCAATTTTACACTTGATATGACCAAGTTCACAGGGAATGTGATCTTTTGCTTCTACCGATCAAGGTTTTTTTTCTCCTAAACTTGAATCTTATGACTGTGGGTAAAAAGATAAACACATTTTATAGCAAATAGAAAGCATGCAATCAAGAAGTGTAAGAACAGTGTGGGTGGAGGAAGAGATCTGTGATCTTTAAGAAAAAAAAAAATCAGTTTATACATTTACAATGAACACTATGTTTGCTCATGAAAACCACCTACATCGTGTCACTTGGAAATCACATTAACACTCTTATCACTCCTAAAGTATTAATCTTGACTGATTAGTTACTGATTCAATCCCTTTGCCCCAGCTCTCAATCTCTCACCTGCTCTGCACTCCATCCCTTCTCTTCTTGCTATTACTTCTCCTCTTCCACCATTGCCCTTCCATTTCTTCATTTCCTCTATTCCCCAAAAGCTCTATGAAAAAAAACGTCACTGCAGTGCACTGTGTTTGTGTGTCTTCTTTCTCCAGCATGTTCCTGTTCCTCTACTTAAGTCCTAAGCGGTTTTAGAAGTGGGACCTCCTGTCAGGCAGCCTTTATTTTTTTTTTCCCTTTTCTTTTCCAAACAGGATCAGAAGTATTGCCATAATGCCGATGAAAATACTGATAAAAATAACCTATGAAAAACACTAATAATTTAATGATAGAAAAGCCAATGTTGTTTCAACTTAGGACTGCGTCCCACTTAACATACAATGTAAATTTGTGTTTCCCCAAGAGCTCCTTTATCCACAACCCACTCTATTTCATAACAGCTACCTTTGATACACTTGCTCTTTGTGGCAAAATGCTGTACCCAGAATCAGTTCAATGTACAGTCCAACTAATACTCAGTGCCCTAGGATCTTCTGCTCTCTCAAAACAACCTGCACTCCCCAAATGTAGTTCCTTCCTCCTAGTTAAGAAGCTATAAACTCCTTCCTATATAAAAATATAACATAAGGGCTGCCATGTTCAGATTTTTTTCATCTGATCATCAAGTCAAGATTGCTCCAGCAGCAGCCCACAGCCCCAGAAATGCATGTTCTGCAGGAAGAGGGAGATCCTGGCACATACATATATTGGTTACACACTACAATTTTCTTCCAATTTCATCTTATGAGATGCTGCTTACCATTCCTCCCTTCTTTCCTAGTGTCTGCTCCACAGATTCAAGATCTCATAAAGTGACAAGGCTTCTTCCTCGTCTTTTTGATTAAAAAAAACCCACATACCACATCCCTTAGTATCTTCTTGTCTCCAGAAACAGAACAGTACTGAGCATCACCCATTATTTCCTGAGGAACAGGGAGAACAGAAGTTGCTGCGGTCTGTTTCTTTTTAAAGCCTACAGTTTTCACCCTCATCTCAGTCTTCTCTATTTCTCTTCTCCCCTACCCTGCCTTTCACCAGAGGAAAAGTAACAGTGATAACAACCAAGAGCAGATACTTAGAGAGCTATAGGAAAACCACAACAGAGGAATTTTTCTCCAGTATGCTTGACCAACTTCTTGTGGTCCAAGCTGCAAGGCAGTAAGCTTCCCTACTTCATGAAGTCATAAAATCACTCAGGTCAAAGACTTGATTTAGCCACATCACGCCTTTGTAACAGAACTCTGTATATTTCCTCTTTCAGGTAGGGCAAATGTCCCTGTCACTGCTTAACAAGAACAGCCTTCCTGAGATAAGCTGTCTACAAGCTTCATGTTTTTTGATTCAGGTATTCCTCCCCACAACTCTTCTCTTGTTCCAGTCAGTAGATGGATTTTATCTCATTCAGGAGGTACCTTTTACCTCTGTCTCCACTCTCTGGGCTACTTGCTTCTCCCAAACATCTATCTTCAAGAAATCTACCAAGCCAGTAGTTGTAAGCTTTGCTGTTCCTTTAAGTAGGCACAGTACCGTATCAAAAGTACAATCATCTAAAATTAACTGATTAAGAATAAATTCTTAAACACTGAATGAGCAAAACCAACCAGAAGAAAAAAAAGAAGAAAAAAAAAGACTTATACTGAAAATGTTTCTCAAGTTTTCACTAATGAAAAGAACTTACTAGCAAAAAGAAGCAAGTGCCTAAATTCTTAATGCTTCCAAAGTAAAGCTTTATTTCTTTTCCTACAGGATGCATATACAGTTACAGTATGTGCATTTGTCACTACTTTTAAAACAGTTAACTCCAACTAAACACAACCAAAAACATTGTGAGATAACATTTTTGGTTTTGTATTTATATAGAAAAATTCAGTTCATACAAAGCATGTTTTTCAGTAAGATCCTACTTTTACATAATTCTACAGCTGGGCTGTTCACTAAGGCATAAAACAGTTCCATGATTGACTTGTGTCTCAGTAAACCCAGATGTAAAATACATTTTGACTGTGAGAGCACTTCTTACATGTTTTATGCTGGAAGAGCTGTTTGCTATGACTTTGTAATTCCAAAAGCAACCTCCTCAACATATACAAGAAACTTTAAAAAGGTTCAGTCCACAAAAGGAATGAGATTAGTTGTTCTCAGGAGCTACCCTCCCAAGGCTCACATAAGAAAATTTCCCCAAACTGTAAACCATAAACACAGAAATGTTAATGCTGCTCCAAATCCTTATTAGCTCGTATATCACAGCTATGCAAGTTAAAAAGTTACTTTGGTTTTACTTATTAGCCTGAACACATACATCAGGAAATAATATACTATACAAGGCTTAATTGCAAATGTTTTAATGTAATACATGATCTAGTAACTCTGTGCCACCTTTGCCTGTCTTTAAACTGATTTGTAAAGATCAAAAAATTCCATAAATTTACAAAATAGCCCCTGTGATGACTTAACACAACCTGTCCTATTTCCCATTGGAATGTGCCAATAATGCTCAAAATCACTTCAGCGTGTCACTTCAGACTGTGACTTCTTGAACCGTGCTATCAGTGTACTTGCTTCACAGGCTGAATATAGCACAGTCACTAAACATAATAAATTTTAATATCGACCACAACTTACGCAACCAAGAACTAGGACCTTTTATCACCATTTCCAGTATTTTGCGTAGAGACAGACTAACAGCAAAAAAGTCAGTCATTACTCATGACTCTGAAAGCACAAGCAAGAGTTAAACTTCAGCAGTATTATGTTAATAGAAGTGCAATGAAACAGTATAGCACTCATTACATTGCCACAAAGAGAACAACTAGGAGCAGAAGTTCAGTCCCCATTCAAGACAGCTGATATGCTTTAAAATTCTGACAGAGCCTTGGATACAATTAAAAACTTTGGGATTACAGTATCTAAACATACATAATTTCAATGGGAATCGGTTTTTATAACTCAAAAAGATACACTTCACCCCTTAAAAGGGATGGAGAAACTTCTAACAAGAAGTCAACCCATTCCTCCATATATTACTGGGAAAAAAAAAAACAAGTGTAATATCAGATACATGTTTTGCATGCAAATTCTCTAGGGTGCACAGAAAAAAATTAGATGCATATCATAAAATCATAGAATGGTTAAAGTTGGAAGGGACCATAAAGAGCATCCAGTTCCAATCCCCCTGCCATGGGCAGGGACACCTCCCACCAGACCAGGTTGCTCAACTGTATCACTAGGTATTACTGCATCTGCTTCACATAACAGCTAAAGAAGAAGAAACTGAGCCCGACTGAAGAGCAAAAAAAAATTTCTTGGGTATCATTGCATAGATTTTTTAGGTCCCTTTTTAATTGCACTATAGTCAGTGGCATAAATAATACAAAACCAGGCAAAAACATATATCACAATTAACTGGACTGTCTCTAAGGAAGGGATTTAAAGCTAAAGATAATTAATGCCAAGGACTACTGTTTAATTGCAACAATAATTCCACCTAAGTGAAATGCCCGCAAGCAACCTACTAACAACTAAGCCCATGATTATTTCTATGCACTGAAAAATTCTCCTATCAGTTCTGTTTACTTTTTGTTTTAACACATTTGTGTACCCTCGGTTTTCTACAGCTATTGCAACTCCTATATGATTTACTATTGCCTGCTAGGCTGCTGCTTTCCAATCAGTTAATTATGTAGGGCCATCTGACACTGACACCCTGAATCCAATCACAGCATAGGCTGCAAATCCTATAAAAGCACCTGCCACAATTTCTGGGCTGTTCTAATGTCACTAATCCACATGTCAAAGTTTCTGGGCCAAGCAGCTAGGTGATACAAATGTAACTGTACACAATATACCACATGCCTTTTATTTGAAAGGACTTCTCACCAACAAAGTCCTTGCAATACTTACATGAAGTGATAAAACCCATCCTGCAAACCTCTCTAACGAGAAGGAGGAACGAAAGATGATATCCACAGCATAGAACAAGTTTCTACAAGCTTTAAGACCTGTTCCATGCTATATGGTGGCATATGTGATTCTTGCCCTCAAAAATAGTTTTATTATACATTCATGTCTTGTAACAACTTAAATTGGCTCGATATTTCAATACCACTGCTGGAAAAACAACAAAAAAATGCTTAAGGACCTATATTTGGACACTGAATTGACACTACCCAGTATGCACAAGTAAATTGTTCTTGAAGTTATAAATATCTGAATTCAGCTACAGTTTTGTGTTGTTTCCTGGATTACCCTGTCCTTACAGAACAGAATCTAAGCAGTTTAAAATTAACTGCTGTGTTTTTCTCTAGCTAAGAGTGAAGCACAGCTGTTCCATCAAGCTTCTGTCCACAGCAGATTAACTCCCAAAAAGTATGCTCACAAACAGTAAAGATAGCACTGCTGTGACTTGACCTCAACCAGCACTGCTTAGGATCACTATCAGCCCATTAAAGAACAAAACACACCTGAACAGTGCACAAATGTCTATTTGATGCATAATCAACACCAAGGACTTCTAGGCTGCAGCCAGGAACCACAGTACAAATCAGTGCAAATGAGAAGATAACAGGATGGAGAATCGCAGTGGGTATTCACGTGTCTTAACCTTTCTTGGACACGTGGAAATATCAGCACCAGGTAACATTCTTGCTGTTATGTGATATCGTTAGTCTTACACAATTCTGAAAGACAACAGACAGCTCATTTTGAGAGGGCTGAGTTCGTCGTAGTAGGGAGGGAAAATGTAGTTTGGAATGTCACTCCAGCTCTGTCATGGCACGCTGCACTTTTTCACACCCAGACAGTATACCTGCCTGCTTTCCTGCTCTGGGTGTGGAGTGACATCAGCTGTATATAAACAAAACATCAGTGGTCATTCTTGGAAATAATGAATCAGCATTACTGTCATTCATTGAACTCTTCACTATATGGTAAGGTAGTGCAGTGATTGCCAACATCTAAGCTGTAGCACGGCACAGATTTACTGCAATGCAAGCGATAAACTGGGCACCTCCAGAGTTTTTCTTAATTAAAAAAAATAATTCCTAATAAAATTATTACAGACCTGCTCCATAGCAGGTGTTAATGATTAGGGGCTTTTTGCTGGGGAGCCCTCAATGAAGAGATTGCAGCCCTCAAGCCTAGTTATGATTACACTTCAAGCTACTGTAATTTTAGTATCCTTGAAAACACCCATAGCAGACCAAGCACTTAGCATTTCTAAATCTCAGAAGAATACTATTTTGACAGTTCAGAAGGGAACTTCTGACAACATTCAAGTGCTATGTGTAAAAAAAGAATTTAGAAGCTTCTTCTATGAATGCCTGGTAAGTGATGTAATTGAGGGCTTAACAGTTGGAAAGCCTTCCAAAGCCAACTGCCTTAAGCCCACTCCCCATCTAGTGGTTAAAACGATGACTATTTCACAAAGTGTGACTAGAAGTTCCAGGTGAAATACCAGCAGTTTCTGACATTTTTATTACAGACCTTGGAAGTGAAGAAGCAGGTTCCCCCAAGCTCCTTTTTATCTTCTGACATTCATAGTTGGCAACGTGAGCCCTTAGAGTCTCCTCCATGTTTACTCAAACTACTGACACTGCAGTGGTTTGAAATAAGAAAGCTTTTAACACAGGCATTTACTGGGCTGTCAGGTCCAAGAAAGAGGCAGCAATAGTACTACTCACCCCTGAGCTTTCAAATGTTTGATAAAATAATAACCAAAATGTACACAGACTACAGCCACACTGCCAGCAGCTTCTCAGAAATTTTAATCCTCACAATTCAGAAAAACTACAGTAGAACTGCTTGGTAGCATGTTTATTTTGTATGTTTGCAGGTGACAAAACAGACCAAAGTGGGAATATTTATTTTAGCACACCCATTACAAAACAAATGCATTTCACTCTCTAGTCGCAGAACATGTCCAGGATGATCATACAACTTACTGAACAAAACCACCTTTTCTGTTTTAAGGGAGAAAAGACTGAACAGCATCTTTCTACAGGGGAGCTGCCTCAAGTCTCCTTATGCACTGTTAATGCGCCTACAGAAAATCAGGCATGTCATTAACATATCTGCCTAACCCCCAGGCAGTCCATTCATCAAAACCAAGAGCAGGCCTCACCAGGCTCTACAACCAATATTCTAAAGAGTTCACATAAGGAGCTACAATCATTTCTATAGTCCCCCTACAAACCCCAGGCATCTCTTGACACCAGTCCCTTCAAACTGAGGCTTCAATATTCTTATTCATAGCAATTATATTCCTATTTTATTGGGGCTATCCCATTCCTGCACAACCAGCATAAAGAATCCATTTGCTTCATATTCTAGCAGTTTGGACTTTCAGCAGTCCCAAGCCTTTGGAGACCCAGCACCTTTCAGTCTCATGAAGCAGCTTTAAGGCCCACTACCTCAACTAGAGTCCTGTCTCCTTCACCAGGAACACTGCCATTTATTCTGCAGTAAAGGACCATTAACTGGACACTGCATTAACCAGCAAGCCACAACTGAAACGCTTGCAAGATGAAACTTATATCCATCAGCCCAGAATGAAAATGTGTTGCTACCTAATAAAATCTCAAGAACAAGGGAAACAGCAGCAGCGTAACTCCAGACAAGAGTGGCCAGTACGGTTAATAATCTGCTTCCCAGTTGCTGTAGCTGAGTTTTCTGCTTCCACAAATAGAACCACTATCTACTAGTCTGGAAAATTTCTAGATAGAGAGAGATGACTTGCACTCTGACCAATTCTTCCTTACAGAACACAAAGGACAGAACTGAACACAAACACCATGACTATTACCACAAAGCAACTGCTCCTGACACCTTGCTGCAGGTACAACCGATACATGTCTCTCCACCAAAGAAAAATGCACTTTGGGAGTAGCAGTATTTTCCAGAACTAGACTGCTCATGTCCTATGCCTTAGGCCAACCTGTCACATACTGTCAGGGTAGAATTCTGCAAAAATGTGCTCAAACCTGCTTTTTGTTATTAACTAATCTGGCATTTCTGAGAGTTTTCTAGAAAACCAAAAGTTATATCCCTGCAGAAGGTAAAGCGTTCCTCAAACCTGCACAGTACATTGCTTTCTTCAAGTACAACAGTAAAACCCTGGAGAAGCAAATTAAAGCTGCATGACTGTACTAACTTCCCACCTTTAAAGTGGGCATACACTGTACCTTTAAGATGGTGACCTCCATTTACTAGAGTCTGCGAAGTTCTTGGCTCTTCATATCATTATATGAAATACTCTCTACCTCCACTATACCTCCAAAACTACTTGCAGACACCAACTGCAAGACACCACAAAATAAAAGTGAGCAGTTCTTGAATCAGGCTATTATTTCCTTTTATTTTTCTAAATGCCCTAAGTTGAAGTGCAATGCAACAGGTTTGTTTTTTTTATATTCAGACATCAAAGATTTAATAAGCCAGAAAAAAACAGACTGTACAAGCCAGGCATCCTGCAGTGACAGAAGGAAATCACAACAATATCTGTCATTGTCTTGAAAGCAGGAATTCTCTTTCTTAATAGAGGATTGTGAATTGCAAAAATTGTAATTTCATCAACTCTTGTAGGGCTCACTATTACTTCCAAGCATCAGCTGGGATCAAAGTCAGAAATAACTGCTTGAATGCTGACTTTTAGAAAAAGGGGCAGAGAACAGACACTGATCTGAACCTGACAACCACATGAAAACCCATCAGTCACTTTCTGCAGCTCTACACTTTACAATTATATCAGCTTCTTCACTCTATCAACACACAAAGCCTCTCAAACTGGTCTGACAACACCCATTTTACTTGCTTCTGACTGACAGAATCAGGTGCAGCATACTCCAGAGGGCATGGATGCTTCTCTATTTTAAGGAGAGTTAATGTATTAATATGCTATCAATGTAACTCTGCTTAGCAAAGTGGAAGATTAAACGTTGTTGCTGGTCATCTCAAGTAGACATTTTCCCTTCTTCACCAGCCAACCCTTGCTACTTTTTTATAAATCTTAAAATACTATTTCAGCCTGCAAAGTTCCTTGAGGAACAAAACTCATCCATACACAGCTCAGCGTCCTGCTGAGACTCACTTTATTTGGAGAAGGCAGCTTCCAAAGAAAAGATTATCCAGTTGTGAGATCACAGATACATATACAATGGGACAGCCTCCAAACCTTAAGACATCCAAACCCCAGCAGTATTACCCTCCACACTGAGCAGCAGTACTTAGGAAAGTGGTGCTGGGTTTACGGAGGTTAGCTATGGAGTACCACAAAAAGACTCCTGAAATATATTGGTCTGAAGTTCCCAAATCCCAGCAGCTCTAGCTGTGCCACCTGAAGCTCACAGACCAATGAGATGTCACAGCCTTCACAAAGCATTGGAACATTGGCTCAAAAGGTTGCAGGCTTATTTTGAAAAGGCAGTTTTGTTCATGTAAAAAACCCTAAAACCTGGACAAGTGGGTCATGCACTTTTAGATAAACACCAGTAGCTATGCCCCAGTAACATTCAAAAAACCCCAAGTCACCCCAACACAGATACATTAAATAAATGCTTTTGGTAGAGTTCAATTGGTAGAACTTAATAAACCTATAAGTTCAATTGGTAGAACTTAATAAACCTGTAAGTAGGTGCAGGGCATCAGCAAAGACCAGAAGATCAAAACAGTTCTTCAAAACCACTGATAAAGTAAAAAGCCCAACTTTCTGAACATTGATATCAACCTCTAGTCCACTTCAACAATAGCAAATGGAAAAGCATCAGTAACAACTCATTACATCCTGGTGAAAGTTTGGAAAAGTAATTTTAACAACCAAATGAGGTGTAGTATCCATCAAAGCAGTAAAACAGAAACATTTTGACAAGCACTGAAATGTTGCCTATAAAATATTAAAATGTAACAAACTCATCCATGTGCTTAAACAGAACACTGTTACCTTTAGGTGAAAGTTTACTAAGTGATAAATCATTGGCTGCTGTACTTATTAAAAAAGTAGCACTAAATGCTCCCACAAAACTTATATAGCTTCCTGGAACTAGAGATTTGATTCAAGATTGATTCAAGAAGATAACTTGGTATTTGCCTGGTTTCAAAAAATATGCTGTAATGGCCTACCACTTTCACCTCTTCTAAAGGCATACAATTAAAAACTGAAGGATGGAGAGAAAGCTATTCTGCTGCTACTACTTCTTCATTTTTAAGGACTCTAAAGAAGTAAGGCTTTCAATGACCACCTCCTCCAAACTCAGGTGTCATGGTTTGGGCTGGAGTGGCCACTGAAACAAGTGACAGTTGCCATCCCTAACCCCTCCCTTCAGGGAGAAAAGGATGAGAGAGAAACGGACCCATGAGTTTAAAAGAAACTAAACTATTGAAATACTAAATGATAAAATACTAAAAAGAAAATATAACAATGTCAAAAAATGAAATAAATACATACAATATATACAAAGCCATATTGAACTCCTGGGCTGACTGTAATGACACCAGCAGTCACTGGCAAAGTCACAGACTGGACTCATCGATAGACAGAGCTTGATTCCAGAACACACGGATCAGGATCAAAGGCAGCCAGACAGAGACCCCCTCAGATATCAGCCACTGAAGAAAGAGGGCTGATGCTGCAATCCCTCAGCTTTTATACTGGGTATGATGCAGAAGGGGCAGAATACCCTGATGGCCAGTTTTGGGTCACCTGTTCTGTCCACTCCTCCCCTTCTCCGCAGGTGTGACCCCTCTAAGCTTTTCTGCTTCTGACCCTCCAACGGGGCACATTACAGTTAGCTGACCTTGGTTATAGAGTTAAGTATAAGGAAGAGCCTCTCTGCATATCATTTCTTGTTATTAAATTATCAGGCATGACCTGTGCTAGAAGCTGATACTCTGAAAAACATGCTGTTAATTCCAGAGAGTCCAGTTAGTTAGAAGAGGCTTAGCTAAAAAGTAAAATTACTGAAAAGAAAGTTGGTTCTGTTTTGCCTCAAACCAAGACATCAGGAATGGTCAATCCCTATATGCAGGACATTGAGCAAAGGCATCAGGAGGCCTGCATGAATGAACAAGAGGCTCCTGTCAAAACTCAACAAAGAAACAGAAGAGACAAAAGCAGGGCCAGGTGATCCAGGAGGAAGTGAAACACTGAATATGCAGGGGTGGAGTTGGGAAATCTCACAAAACCCTACTTCGGAAGAGAACACTGGTGGTTGACTTGACCAATCCCTCTGTTCAAGCCAGGCCACCTAGTGCCAGCTGCACAGGACCAGTTCCAGACAGCTTTAGAATATCTCAAAGAATAGAGACTCTGTCATCAGTCAGTGACCTTCACAGTAAAAAAGCTTTTCCAGAGGGAATCTCCTCCGCTTCAGTTTGTGCCTGTTGCTTATTGTCCTGTCACTGGGCATCACTGAGAAGAGTCTGCTCTGCCTTCTTTGGACCCTCGCTTCAGGTATTTATACACACTGAGGAGATCCCGCTGAGCCTTCTTTTCTCTAGGCTGAACAGTCCCAGCTCTCGCGGCCTTTCTTCATAAGAGGAAAGTCCCTTAATCATCTTCGTGGCCCTTCACTGAACTCTCTCCAGTAGCTTCATCTCTTTTGTACTAGGGAGCCCAGAACTGGACACAGTACTCCAGGTCTCACCGGTACGGAGTGGAGGGAAACTGTTGAAGCAAGTAAACTTGGAAGCTACTCCCAAACTTACAAAGGACAGGTTATTGAGAATAGTCAGCATGGATTTATGAAGGGTAAGTCATGCCTGACCAATCTTGTAACCTTGATGGGAGAGCAGTAGATGCTGTTCATCTCTACTTTAGTAAGGCTTTTGAGACTGTCTACTATCACCTCCTCATAGGCAAGCTGATGAAGTGCCAACTAAACAAGTGGACAGTGAGGTAGACTGAAAACTGGCTGTACTGCTGCGTTCAAAAGGTTGTGATGAACAGCATGAACTCCAGCTGGAGGTCAGTCACATAGTATACCCCAGGCATAAAACTGGGACCAGCTCCATTTACCATCTTCACTGATGACCTGGACAATGTGACAGATTCACAAATCAAATCATCACAGACACTAAGACATTGTTCACTTGAAAACCTAGTAGCAAAATTACAAAGCTAGATCTTTCAGAAATTCTTCTCAGAAATATTTCAATACAGAAGTTCATAAATCCAAAAACTCCTTCTCTCAGCATTTGAAGTTATTATGTGGCTACATTTATAAACTTTGTCATGAAGTAAAGATAACTAAATGGTTCCAAGAATGGCCACAAAGACAATTAAACCAAGTCTCTAGAAGACCTTGCAGGAACAAGAAGCAGCCTGCACTTCACACTTGGCTGCTACTGCCCTCTCACCGCAAAGTAACTCACATTCTCTTAAATTATCATCAGTATGGGCACACTGTGCAAGACCCAGAATATGGGAGGTACTGGACCATCAACGCAGGTCCCATGGAAGTGGAACATCACATTCTCTTCCCACTCCACCAAAAGAATACCGTGTGAAAACTTTGGGTGTTAGTGCTATAAAGCATTAAAGACAAAGTAAGATTCTGCTATTTCTATTAACTACTTGCTAGGAAATACAGGCAGTGTTTGAAGTGCAAGAGAGTTTTACTGAGAGTTGCATAATTCCATCATTGTATATCATACCCAAAAGTATATATAAATACATATAAAAAGCAAAACTGAAAAAGTGATTCACAGGCAAAAAGCTAAAATCAGACTGCTAAAACAAGAGCCCCAGAGATGGACACCCCTCCTTTCAGTGTAGGTTGCTCACATTCTTAACAGAAACAACTGAAAAGTAACTTATTAGAACTGATAGAATTTACAGTCCATGCCCAACTACAAAAATAATTTTGGCCTACACTAAAACACTGGCTGAAAACCATGGTGGTTCAAGCATTTCTGTTCGGGCACTTCAGGACAGGTCAGCCAATTCATTCAGACATTGGGAAGACATCCAAGAATAAAATAAAACAGGAAGTAGATACTAATCTGTCGTACTCTAATAGCCTTTAACTTTGGGCTCAAAAAATCCTTCTGAAAAATAAAGGAAATCTAAGATGAGAAGTTATGTTCTATTTTGATTCTTAATAGGATACTGGCAACTACAGTCTCAGAAACACGCCTTTTGCTTTATGTTTGCTCTATGCATTACTTAGATGTGGCCAGATTCGGAGTCTGCAATCGCCTGCCTGCACATACTCATTGGAGACCAAACTGACTTCAAGCATGGTCATTCACATCTCAGCACGCTTCAGCCTGGGCTAGAAAAACAGGTGGAATCCTCCCTGCAGCCAAGAGGTCTGCTGCTCCAGCCTGGTAACAGATCCCAGCAATGAAATGCAAGACTTTTGTTCTAATTCTTTCTTACTTCAGAAAATAAAAAGCAGTAGCAGGCTTGCTGAACAGTATCATAAGTGGTAAAGGACAGACAGGAATAGACAGAGCAACTGGAACAATGATTTGGTTGAAAAGATGCAGGCAAGAGCCAATGTAGGGCAGAGCAGCTAAAAACAAAAAAAGAGAGCAAAGAAGGTTACAGCAGAGGAAGGGCAAGAAGAAGAATGCAAAGCCATCTTAAAAGACTCTGGGGCACTGAACTTATCTTCTAATTACTACAACACAAGCCTCTTCGAAGTCTAGCTCCAAATACACAAGACTAAAACCAGACGACACTAAACGGGCATTTTTATGGTATGATGAAGAACTCCTAGTGTACTTTATTTAGATTTGAGTGGTTCTTTCTCATATTTTACCCTTAGCAGTCTTGGTTAA
The DNA here is from genome assembly GCA_013400375.1 of Thinocorus orbignyianus. Lineage (NCBI taxonomy): Eukaryota > Metazoa > Chordata > Aves > Ciconiiformes > Thinocoridae > Thinocorus > Thinocorus orbignyianus. Next base: position 138,163 of record VXBW01008354.1, read on the forward strand.
AACGTTATTAGACATCTAAAACCAGGCCTAGGAAGCTGAAGTGTCTCTAACAAGTTAGCTGGCAAAGGATGGCCAGAATTAAATTAATATCTCCTGTTTACTATAAAAAGCTGCACCATCACAGGTTCGCCAACATTAGCACAAATCTAAAATCTGGACAAGAGGGAAAATTGAACCACTGCTGTATACACTGCATACATCTACCCTGAAGTAAACAACCTTCATTAAACTCATTTTGGTTTTAGGTTAAGGAAAGAATGATGGTGCATAAATATTACTTTGATACTAGGAAGAAGTTAATAAAATCAGCTAAATGTTTATTTAATGCACTTACAAAAAAACCCACCAACTCCAACAAATTGAGGTAATTGTTGGGAAGCAAATTCCATGACATTTAGTCTAATAATCAGAATCAAAGAGAACACATCTTGACAATATTCTGACTTGGAACACTCAAGATACTCCCAGACCTACTGAACAAAAAACAAAAGTAGATACACCAGTTTGACATTTATTCTCTTCCCCCCAGCCCCACTTTGCCATTCAACCTAGTTAGATACTAAATAAAAGACTGCCTCATGAATTAAATATAAACTTTTGTTAAGAAATTATTAATTTGAAGGTAACACAAAACGCTAAAGGGCAAAGAAAAATGGCTATATCCAAGACAACCCAAAAAAAAGTATGTTTCATGATTACTACCACTTTTATCTGTTGCTAATTCTGAAATATTATATTGATAACCAACTGCAGGAGTGTCCCCACCTCCCCGTGCCTTCCATTAAAGCTTTCTTAGGCAGAAGGAATGCTTCTTACTACAAACATCTCACTGATCTTCTTGGGAAGATAACTTACTAGCTGCCCCATAGGAAACAAATCTTTCTTAATGATTAATACCCTCACCTCTCTTTTAAACCAGTTCTTCAAACAACTATTTGAGCAGAAAAAATATTTTCTCTTCAAAGAAAAGAAACCATAAAAGGACTGTTGACCTCTATGAATTTACCAACCTCCTTTTGTCATTTCATTTCTTTGCTTGAGTTTTCAGTTCCTCCTCAAGACTCCCACAAATTTTTCTCCCAAAAATTCCTTTTGAGCCCTAGGGCATTGTTTTTACTTGCATGTTTCTAAATATGTTCTTCCTCTAGAAAAATATTAACTTCACTTTATACAATATAACTCCTAACTGAGAATGAAGCAAGTCACTGATTTTGTTCATCAGCACAGAGCTAACAACTGCACAGGCCTCCAAAACCCCTTGATGCTTAAACCACAGACATTGTGATATGTCCTTTAACAAGCCCTGAGCACTACGACATTCTGATGGTAAAGATATAGAATCATAGAATGGTCAGAGTTGGAAGGGACCTTAAAGATCATCAAGTTCCAACCCCCCTGCCATGGGCAGGGACACCTCCCACCAGACCAGGTTGCTCCAAGCCCCATCCAACCTGGCCTTCAACACTTCCAGGGATGGGGCATCCACAACTTCCCTGGGCAACCTGTTCCAGTGCCTCACCACTCTCACAGCAAAGAACTTCTTCCTAACATCTAATCTAAATCTCCCCTCTTCCAATTTAAAACCATTACCCCTTGTCCTGTCACTAGACTTCCTGATATAGATCCCTCGAGATCTCCAACATCCCCAAACTGCCACTTTCTTTCAAAGAGCAAGCAGTAAAACACTTATTTGCTGAAAACTACCCACTACATCAGTTTAACTGTACGTATCACCAATATGATAAAGTACGTAATACTTTAGATATAGCAGATGTACACAAGTTTGTTCTATTTATTACAATAAAAAACATCATTAAGATGTATACCTTTCTATGCAGACAGACATTATGTGATTTATTTTTAAATTATGTACAATATTTCAAGACTCAGATCTGAATTTTGTGTACAGATCAGGCCATCTCTAACTGGGAACAGTAACACATGGATTACAAACGATTTCAGTGTTTGTGGCATTTCTTCCCCCAAGACTCCAAGTCTATTCCTAGGCACATCATGTCATTAGAGTATTTTCATCTGTACTTCAACATGAATCCAACTTGCCAAATGTAACTGAAAGCTCTATTAAAGCACGAGCTGGCATACTTGAACTTCTTACTATATTAAATTACTTAATTGAGCAAAATTATCTGGAAACAAAATTATCTGGCCTTTGTGCCCATCACACCATTCACTCCAACAACTTGTACACGAACTTACTACTTTATACCAGGAACCAGATACTAGACATGCAGAATGTTACAGCTGTTTACTCACCTACAGAATACTGAGATCTACTTTATAGTTATACAAGCTTACAACAACTGAAAGCAGAAAACACTTGTGAGACATTAAGCTAACATTAGCACCCATATTCACAGAACACAGCTGTCACCTGAAGAGACAAGTGCTTATGTCATGTTTTCTTAGAAGGGAGAAAGACAATTTGCTTTCAAACTTTCTCTCAAGAGCTAGCTCAGGCTCAAAAAACAAGTCCATCCAAACCTCCCTCAAGCTTGGGAGAAGACCAACCTTGAACTACGCTGCAATGCACAACTTTCAAAAGAAAGAACTGAGCTTGTCCTGATAGTAAAATATCACCTTTGGCTTAAAAATCCCTAACATTCACTTCAATTCAAAATTCAGGAAGTTGTTAAGAATTAAGACAAATGCAAAGCATAACCTCAGTTTAAGCAATTCTAAGCAAGTGTTGCTGGGTAGGAAGAACGATGAGGAAGAGTTCATAAGAAATCTGGCCTCAAGAGCTGACCCAGACAGTTTCATGACTAACACCCGTGTAGATGAACAGTTTGAACGATTTACTCCAATTTTAAAACCCATCTTTTTTCCTCCAAAGGTTTAATTGTTTACTAAAGCAGGTTTCAGAGTAGGGAAAGAAAAGGAAAGAAACCAGAGCGCTCCTCTCCTGCCAGAGGAGGACTCCTCTGCGGAGCTAGACACCAGCAACACTCCTTGAGCCAGAGGTAGGGGAGCCCTTCTGGAAAGCTGAAGGACTAGGAGTAGAGAGTATTCAAAATGTGTCACGCATTAGGGAAAAAAAAAGAAAAAAAGAAAAAAAAAAAAGAAAAAGGAATTACATCACGGGAAAAGCAATTTTTAAGCCATTTGTTTCACTCCGGTTCCTGCTCAGCCCCGTGAGGAGGATGGGGGCAAAGGAAACGGGCGTGAAAACGCGAATGTCACCCCACCAC
>VXBW01008354.1:141453-204225 GCA_013400375.1 Thinocorus orbignyianus
CGGAGCTCGCCTCAGCCCCGCACTCCCAACCCCGCCCCCTCCCTCGCCCGTCCGCCGCTATTGGTCCAGCTGGGAAGCCCCGCCCCCTCTGGGCCCCGTGAGGGCCAATCCTCAGCCACCACTTCTTAAAAAAAAGAAAAAAAGCATGACCGTTCCTCCATTGGCTGAGCTGCAACCCACGCCTTCGGCTTTCTACTGGTTTCTACGACTAGCAATCATCTCCTTCCTGCTTTTCGATTGGCCTTCGCCAAGACGACGGGAGCACATTGCCCGCCCGCTCCTCCCGCTCCGCCGCTGCTAGTAGGAGATGTGATTGGCTGAGGGGTTTAGCACGGGCGCCCTTTGCGACGCTGACGTGATGACGCAGCTGAGCGGCTTGGCCTGGCTCCCAAGATGGCGGCGCGCAGGCTGCGCTGTCCTTAGACGCTCCGCTCTCCGCTGGAGTTCCCTCTGCCCGAGCCCGGCCTGTGAGTGCGCCCTGAAGGCCTGGGGACGCCGGGCCGCGGCTGCCGGGGCTTCTGAGCCTTCCTGGTGAGATCCGGAGCCTGGGGGGAAAGGGGAAGGGAGCGGGGAGGCTGGGGCGGGGAGCGAGCGCCTCCTCGGGCACCGGCAGCTTCGGCTGAGGCGGGCGGGCCGGGTCTGGGAGGAGCTGAGCACCCCCCGCCGGTGTGGGGGCTGTAAGGGAGGGAGCTGGGCTCACGGTCGGCTGCTTCGTTTAAGGTAGGAGGTAAAAAAGATGAGATCCAGCTCCTGAAATCTTCCCTGCCTTCATGGGGCGCGTAAAAAGGCAGGAGGCAAAGGGGCGTTATTCTCTTCGGTTGTTACACTCTGCGTCGGGATGGTTGAGGGGGTTGGCTTAGGATGTTTTTAGGTGGGTGTTTTTTGTTTCTGATTTTGTATTCGGAAGCGCTTTCGATGCGTATAGAAGCAGGTCTTGTCGCTTCCGGGGATTTTAGTCTTAATTGGGTTTTAAAGTGTTTAGAGCTCTTGTAAAAACCTTGTAAAGATGAGGAAGTGTAAAAGTTGCAAAAAGAACGCTTTCTTGATAAATATGATGGCAACACGTGGTTGTGGCATAAAGTTGTTTTGTTAGATGTGGAAATAGTTTTAAGTAACCATTTGCTTATTTTTGACAGTTTAGTTTGCTCTGTCACTGGTACTGTTAGTTGGGAAGGTTCTTCCAAAGCCAATGTGGAACAAAGACGGTTTTGTTCGTTCTGAAAGAGAAAGTTCTTGAAGTCAAGCAAGACGCTGATTGCAGACATAGTTTTTCTGGCACTTCATGTGATCTTCCTTCCATTTTGAGAAAGGAAAAGTCTGGAAAATTAACAACTTAATTTAAAGAGTTTTAAATTTGGATCTTCCTCTCTCTGTTTTGCTTAGAGCAAATATATTGCGTCATATGTTAATTGCTGTTTGTTATGCAAAGCTTTTCAGGTGACTGCAGGAATTTGTGCATAGTATCTGTAGCTTATTGAATTACAGCGAGAGTAGTGTTGGGCCTGAGAGAAATAAAGGCAGCAAGTTGGTCTTCATTCTGTCTTTAAATTGAGTCACGACTGAACATAAGTCTTAACTCGAACACCAGAAAGTCATCTGCAGACCTTTGCGATGTAGATATGCAGAGGTGAAGTGCTGCTCAGTGTAGGAAAGTAGCACACTCTTTGAGTGTAATCAACTGACTTGTTTGGGGGAAGATTTTAGATGCCACCTTATCCTCCAGACTCGCATAATTTGTCTTGATCTTGGTATGTGAAAGAACACTACTTCTGTTACTTTTTTCTTCAAGTCATATGAGTACAGAACACTTTTTACAAAGCTTTTTGCCACATTGTTGATGCTGTCCTACCACCCAGGGATATTTGGGAAACCACCTGGGTATTTCAATTGCTATTGAGAGTGACCTAACAAATGTGTTTTGTAGTTGTGAACAGTGAGTTGATTCTGTCTTCGCCTCCAAATTTCAAGTATTGCTGCTACCATCACTGAATTGTTTTTCCTTCTTTTGCAGACAAAGTAGGCTGAAGTTATTCTATTAAGAAGTAGCAGATATTGTTAACAATGCATTGTTTAAGTTTCTTTATTAAACAGCTAATAGTAAAGATAAGCTAGTTCTTTGAATGGAATTTGCAGTGAATAGGGACAATAAGGGCAAGGTGGAATATTGCTTCTCTTTGAGCATGGAAAAAGTCCCTTTTAGTGGATAAAGTTAAATACTATTCCTCTTTACTCATCTTTGAGCATGAGGGGAAGGGGGGAAGTCCCTTCCATTTATAAAGAAATCCCTTCTCCGTTTTTCTTTTCTTAAAGGTTTTGAAGTGACTATCTGAAGACTTCCATTTTGACAACTTTAAAAGCAAGACCAATTCTGTTTTAATAAATGAAGGAGAATAAAGAAAATTCCAGCCCTTCTGTAAACTTGGCAAACCTGGACCATACAAAGCCATGTTGGTACTGGGATAAGAAAGACTTGGCACATACACCATCGCAGCTAGAAGGGCTCGATCCAGCTACTGAGGCACGATATCGCAGGGAAGGAGCCAGATTCATATTTGACGTGGGAACACGTTTAGGACTGTATCCTTTCTACTCGTGTTGGCATGAAATGTCTTTCTGAATGGGGATTTTCTGAATGAAATGTACAGGAATTGGTGTTCTGTGCTTAGTTAGCTGTTCAAATGGTTTTTAATTATTAATCAAAAATCTTTTTTGAGATTACTTGTCTTTTGAGGTAATGTGCTGCTTCATCATTTTTGTCCATTCATTGGGTAAACAAAGTTTCAGCTGAACCCCTTTGGAGGCACAGAAGTGATACAGTCTTGCCAATTAAGAATAATTTTTGGCAGTTTGCAGACTTGGTCTGTTACGACATGAATCTACATAACTTCTCAAATTTTGAATTTTGCATTTGTCTTTCTATAAATTTCACATCTGAGACTTTTGATGTCTCCCTCCCCACTATGTTTATTGTGGGTTTCTTGTTTGTTTAGGTTGGGATTTACAACTTTGTAAATATTAGTAAGTTCTTTCCGCAGTCGTCCTCTCACATAGGCTGCCACTTCAACTTTTTGCTTCCTGTATTCCTGTGCTTCTTTTAATGTCCTCAGTTCTTTGTTTAATAAAATTCAAGTAAAGATGAAATCATACTCATTTCCTTAAAGAGAAAAGTAGGGAGTGTGTTCATGTGTTATTTGCATTTGTAGGTGTGAATAATTAGTAGCCTTCTTCCACACCAACACATTTTAGTGTGAAGTTATAATTGTTCCTTCCTTTGTGTACCTGCTGCTGGTTTTGACCTTCTCTGAAGCCACTGTGGTTTAATGCGAGAATGACCTTGTGTGGATCCTCCTATAAACTTAATCAGGATTTTGGAGGCTTCCAATAAATGCTTTAGTTATCAACTGCATCTGGGCTGAATCATAGTATTTACATAGACTTGGGGGGGTTGTGAAGGGTTTTTTTCTGAAGCTCCTGCTTTACTTGCACTGTTTTCTATCTGGTCACTGACCAGCCAGTGACTTGAGGTACTTGATACAGCAGAATGTGTCTTTTCCTTTGTGCATCTTTGGGTTTTAATTTCTTTTATGTCCTGTTTGAATGTCCTTATTCTGCACCACAGACATTATGATACTCTAGCAACTGGAATAATTTATTTCCATCGGTTTTATATGTTTCATTCCTTCAAACAGTTCCCAAGATATGTAAGTATATACAATAATGATGACATAATACAGTGATTGTACTAGGCAAGGGCTATTTGAAATGGTGATAAGTCACTTGGGTACTACTACTGTCCACTGTTCTGAGTGATGAAAAATAAGTATTTTATCTTTTAATTGTTACAGCCTAAAATACACTATTCTTGCTTGTTTATACATTTCTGTTTATGCTTAGAAAAATGTTTATATTGTCATTGCAGTTATGTCTTCCTGATGCTGTTCTTCAGAAAAAGTATCAGTTATAGTTCTGGTGCTCCTGTATTGGCTAAAAAGAAAAGTGTAATACCATCTTAAAACTGCTTGATAGACAGTGCTGAACCAGTACAAATTCTACTTTGAGTTTCTGACCTTGAAATGAAGTTGTATAAAATGGACAGTCCTTCAAATTCTGTTGTGTTTTTTTTTTTTTTTTTTCCTTTGAGAAAGTAAAAGTTTAACACTCTAATAAAATCAGAAATTAATATGCTTATTAAATCTTTCACGGGAAATTTCACCAGAACTGTTAATGGAAGCTGACAGTGCTTTTATACAATGTTATACTGTATTGCATATGTACACACAGACAAGATTTTGAAAGCACTTTCTTTTTTAGGTGACAGGAGCCTGCTGTCTCTTCCTGGCAGGAAAAGTTGAAGAAACACCGAAGAAATGTAAAGATATAATTAAAACAGCCCGTAGCTTGCTAAATGATGTACAGTTTGGACAGTTTGGAGATGATCCAAAGGTAAAAATACTCATGTTGAAATTGATCTCATCCTATTGTGCTCCAGCAAAGTGACATATGTTCATTAGAGTGTTGGCTGATTTTCAGTTCTTCTAATTAAATTATATGTTGAGCAGGTATTTATGGCTCTTTTGGGTAATGTGATAGGTAACTATGAAAATAATTCGTGCTAATACAAGTAGCTTTTGGAGCCTGCTGGAATAATTGTTTGTTTAAAAAGTTTACATTTGATTTCATGTAAATTCTGATGTTATTTTGCAAATTAAAGTAAATTTGAGTGATTCCAATCACAGCTAGAAATATCATCAAGACATAAATCATATTTGACAGTTTTAATGTCATTTTAGGAAGCAGTTAATAGCAGATCTGGAGTCAAGTAAGAGAACTATGTCTCCAAGTATTGAGAACTCTCCTATTTATAATATTTTGAGTTAGCACGACTTTGTTTCTCTCAAAATTTGCTTATTATAAATAGCAGAAGGATCTGAAACTTGGGAGAGAAATGTGGTGAGAGCTTCTCTTTTTGCTGTGCATTTTTGTATTTGGCACTTTCATGCTGTACCTGGTTCAGTTCTTTTCTGCGTGGAGGAAGATGAATATTAAATGCCACATCCCATCCCCTCCCCCAAATAAATGTGAAAATCAAGTATCTGGATTTAAAATGTTTTAAGTTGGAGAGTTGTGTCCTCTTTGGGGACAAACCAAGCAAAAGCAGACAAACACGTACCTGGAGATGCTCTGTAGTCATGCTTTATACCAGCATAAAAATATTTGTGAGTAAAAGAAGGAATAATGTTGTGGTTACCTTGTTACATTCTCTAGGAAGAAGTAATGGTCCTTGAAAGAATCTTACTACAAACAATAAAGTTTGATTTGCAAGTGGAACATCCATACCAATTTCTTCTTAAATATGCCAAACAACTCAAAGGTAAAATGTTACAGGGTGAGCAAGTAATGTCTGTTATTAATTATCAAAACTTAATTTACATTAACAGCACAAGAGTATTCTATTCCAGTTTGTCCTTTGTAATAACTTTATTCTGCACAATTTTTCTGATTGATTTTCAGGAGACAAAAATAAAATACAAAAACTGGTTCAAATGGCATGGACTTTTGTCAATGACAGGTAAGATGCTTCTAGGAAACCTTTTGAAAGTGCAATAGCTACTCTTGCTTACTTTATTCTGGGATGAGATATTTCTTTGACAAATGCTTGTTAGACATTTTCTGCTTGTTATGTGTTTTCTTGATCGTGTTCATCAATTTTTCTTGCCATCGTTGCCATGATAGTTCTATTGAGTAGGAAATGGAGGGTGAGTAGAGAAGCAGACTGTTAAGACCTTTGTAATTTTGTGGTAATGATTTAACGCTTCATTAAACAAAAAGTTACTGTTTGAGAGAGCCAAACCAAATCATAGATCTCTGGGATAGAAGTTGGCTTCTTGCCCAATCTGAGGTACATGGCACATTCTGAGGAAAGAGAGCACTTTCTAATTACATCATGTTATCATGTTGGTCAACATTTTATTTTTTTAAAGTGGTATTTTGGTAATAGTAAACTAGCCATTAAATTCAGTGAGGAATATTAGATTTACAATTTCTTGAGGAATTGATTGGCAATATGAGCATCACATCAGTTAACAGGGAGTGTGTGCAGAAGCACTTTTCACATGCAACGTGGTATCAGAAAACAAAACCAAAGCAACTTGATACATTTCAGTCTTGTTAAGGAGGATTCTGCAGAGCGGGGAAGTTTAATACACCAAGGACAGTTAAAAGTAATTTTTAATTTCCATAGCAAGCTTTTAAGAAAATATAAGTGCTCTGACTATTCATAAATGCTGGATACATTGCTTTCAGTCATACCTATAGCAATTAGAACACCATTATAAAAGAAATGTATCTTTATTCATGTACCTCATTTGAAGTAGCCTAGAGTGGGTCACCTAAACTCTACAAATTAATTTGAGCAAAAGGCAAGTTAGCATATTTGACTGTCAGGATATGTTTACTTCAGCTGTTGTCAGTCTTGCAGGTGGAGATCTTACAGGCCTGAGCGTTCACTGTTCCAGGGAAAACTCCTGTTCTTGTCAAACTTTGAACACTACTGTACTTGGAATTATATGGCGTTTAATAATTCAAGAAATTTAATAATTAAAGAAAGTGCACTTCAGAAAACATTAGTAAGAAGTTGTAGTGATTGTTTCTAATCTTTATGTCTCTTCTTGAGAGGCTGTCTTGTTTACTTAATACGCATCATATTAGAAGTCTACTAGTTTTCTAGGATCCTGGGAAAATAATTCTGTACTTTGCATTACATGCCTTTAGAATAGCAGGTTCTGTTATTCTGCAGCCATAGTGCAGCCCCCAAGTAAATGTCATGAAAGTAAAAATAAGAAATCAAATCAGTGTTTCAGGACCTAGTTCCTGTGTCTTTTTTGGTTGTTTTTTTTTTTCTGCTTATTGCTGACCTGATTCTGCCAGTGTTTAAGTATCCCGTTGGTCTTCAGTTATGTGTAGCCCACTGGAGAGAAAACTGATTTAAACCACTTTCTAGTGTCTATTTTGATGCATTTAAGGACATAATAATGAATTCATCAGTGAATTTGCTGGAACTTAGCTGGCTAGCTAGATCTAAGATTCTTTGGGCAGATCCTATATTATAGAATCTGTGGAGGGAAAAAAAGAAAAAGGGGAAAATAAAAAATAAAAAAATTGTAATTTAAAATTAATACCAGGAAAGAGTAAGTTTGACTATGAAAGAAACTTTGTTAATATCGATAATATGAACAATATTTTAGCATTAGCTTTAACAACGGCTGTTCAAGAGATAACCTTTTACAGTTTTTCCATCTTGATCTAAAACATGCATCGTGCTTGACAAGCCTCTTTACAAGTTCATGTTGGCTGTTCTGTGGGTGGTTTTTAGTACTTGTTTACACTTTGTTAAAAAACATTTGAGAACTCTAAAATCCAAGTGTGTGCATTGTTCCCTAAGCAGTGTAATCCAGCGACAGCACACGTGTAGGTGAAATTACAGAAGAGTGTAACTGCCCATAATTAGAATATAATGCTTTTCTTTCACTCCTCTTCTACACGCATATAGTGTTAGGAACATCAGGTTTGGAGTTTAAAAGTACAAAATCTATGTGATATATTGCTTCTGTGGGCATATGCCCTCTGTATTATCTGTGTAAATTTACCTTGTTTCGTGATTGCAATAGTGCAGAAACAGTTTAGTTTTATAAGCTCTTGTTTATCAAAGCTCTTGATTAAGTTGGTCTGAGATTTTAAAGTGTGGTGGGATTTTTATACCCTGTTAATTACAGCTGTTGTACTTTGAATTATCTTCATGGTTGTGTTTTGTTTTTTCATACTCCAGTCTCTGCACTACACTGTCGCTGCAGTGGGAACCTGAGATCATCGCTGTTGCAGTGATGTACTTAGCAGGCCGTTTGTGTAAGTTTGAAATCCAGGAATGGACATCAAAACCAATGTACAGACGATGGTGGGAGCAATTTGTCCAAGATGTTCCTGTTGATGTTCTGGAAGGTATGAAAAAGATTTGCTGCAAACAGAAGAGTATTCCCTTTAACTGTGTGACTTAGGTCATTGGTAAATGTAAATTCCTTTCTGTCTGGGTTTTAGTCCAGATAATCACGTCAGGTATGTAACTCAGGTCATACATGCTATGGCTTTACCTGGTTTTTAATGAACTTATAAAACTAGCCTAGTCTTTAGTTATCATAATTAGTCTACTGGTCAATATTTGCTTTACTGCTTTTTTAGTTTGTAACACAGCTAATTAGCTACTAATTTGTTGTGGAGTTGTTTTTTTTTTTTCTTTTATGATTCCCATCTCTCATTTTAAATAAGCAGCGCTGTGAACACTGGAATTAATCGAGCCTGTTTTCTCATTGATGTTTGACCTTTAACCAAATTATGCTGGGGTTGCAATCACATTTGATGGTTTACTACTGCTGCAGAACAGATTATGGGGACTGAATTCCGGTGTATGTGTGGGTGAATTCTGGTAGGGGATGAACTATGGATCTTTTTCATCAATACAGGTATCTTAATACCGTTCTCTTTGTGTGTCTATACTGCTGCTTCTCCTCTTGAGAGAAACCCCACAAAGTTCATGAGTAACAGGACCTCTTTTGATTCTTTTTAAGTAAATTGTGATTATGTGGCAGCTAATTTGTCTTTATTAAAGTTTTTATTAACTTGCCTGGTACAAATGTCAGGCTAAGCATACTTCTAGTTCCATAAATTACTCTAGAAACCTTTAAAAGTTGATTCTTGTCACAATGTGGCATTTGATTGTAAGGAAGTTCTAAATGAAGCAGTATGTGTTGCTGTTCAGGTGGTTTAGCCTTTGTTGCTCTTGAAACTTTCAGGCAAATACCATGCAGTTCTGGTGACTTCTTAGGTGGTTATTTGCTCTGTTTTGTTTTTCTCAGAGTTGCTTCAGTTTCAGAGGGATCTGAAAGAGGGCTGTAGAATGGGAGTCTTTCCAGTTTCTGCTAGTGCATCACTGAATGCTTATGGATATAGTTTTTCCAGAAAGGTTTTATTTTCCTTGAGTGCTGCTCTTGCACCTGGTTATCAGTTGGTCCTACAGGTTTTCTGTCAGACCTTTTGCTTGTAACATGTTGGATGAAGAATTTAATGCTATTCCTTAGTTTCCTGAAACTTTTTTAACTGGCCTAATCAAATGTATATATTTTAATATAAAATCTTCCTTCACTCACTTTCTTACTCTATTACTATCCTATTGTTACACTATTACCTGGCTCTTCAAGCACAATAATAATATACAGTATATTAATACCAAGACACTATGTTCTTCTTATCGAAGGTATGCATAGACATCTACACATTGTTAGCATAGGCAGAAGAAACTCAGAAAAGCAAGTATAAACTGAAAAAGTCTTGGTTTAAAGAAATCAAATCTGTGGTAATTATAACTCAGTAATATTTATAGTGTATTTTTCTGAAGCTGATAACTAGTAAAGAGCTTAATTATTGTGTATTAAATGTACACTTGTACATTATAGGTGTATGATCTTTTGGATTTACTTTTTTTCAGACATCTGTCATCAGATCCTGGATCTATACTCACAGGGAAAACAGCAAATGCCTCATCATACTCCTCACCAGTTGCAGCAGCCCCCATCTCTTCAATCTACACCCCAGGCACCCACGGTACAACAATCCCAGCAATCCCAGGGTTCGGAGCAATCCCAGACTCAGCAGCAGAAAGACTCGCAACAGTCAGCACAACAACAGCAGCAGCAGCAGCAGCAAACACAGGCACAGCAGTCTAAAAAGCCCTCTCCCCAGTCAAGTCCTCCTAGACAGATTAAAAGACCGGCAGTAAGTTTAACTTTGAACTTTAACTTGCATTTTATTTTCAAGCTAATCTGATGTCAGTTTGATTTGAAGGCTGCAGTGTGCACCAGACTTGTGTTTGCTCTGAAACTGAGCTTTAGGAATGAACCTGGTGAATACTTTTGTGTGGTAGACTTCTGTTGGCTGTATGGCAAGTATATTAGCATAGAACAGTCTTTATAGTTTTGGTGTAACACATTCTCATTCCACTTGAGGCTAAACCAGTGGAGAGGCTCTTAAATCAATGTGAGCTATTAAGGTTCTAACACTCTTTGTGGTTTTGTGCTGTTAAATTTTGTTGTTTTCGCTATCAAGTTTGATTTAGAGAAAGTCTGTTGTGCCATGCGTGAATGTAGAGATGTGCACAACGCTGATGACATTATTTGACTTTCTCATCTTTGATTACAAATTTAACAGGATAGTGGCTTCTCAAAGTATGTCAAAATTCTTAGAAGAATTATTTGGAAATAATGTTAATAACAGTAGAAGCCTATAAATGCATCGTGCATTAAAGTCTCACTTTGTATTATCAGCTCATCATTAAAAATGGGAAAGTACATTGGCAGTTGAATAATATCACAAGTACTCCGCGTGCTTTTCCACTGTCATCAAGTCCAAATGAAGCTTTCAGACCTTAATCTACACTTTTTGTGCGTTTTCTTCACTTGTAAGTTATTAAAAAAAAAAGTGTTAAAGCGTTACCCAGATCTTTCTGCTTGTACTTAATAAGAAGAGTGTTTTCAGAAGTAAGATTTTTGGAACCAGTCCATTTAGGAAGTAAATTTTATACAGCCTTTACGTCTTTTGATCTAACTTGTAATTCATGCGTGTCCAAACTAGAGAACAGACATCAAGGTAAAAAAAAAACCTCAAACAAAACCAAAAACCCAGGAAGAAGCAACAAATGATAGAATGAAATGGAATTGGTAGAGTGCAGCATCTTCATGAGAGCAGCCTTGCCAGAGTGAGAAAAATGCAGCTTTCTAAAAACCTTGATCTTGCCAATATAAGGTATAGCCTACTAGTAGGGTACAATATATGCACTGAAATAAATAGTTCTTGCGCTGAACTTTAGAGTTGTTCAGGATAGAAAGCTGATAAAATGTGTTAATTCACTTGAAAATTGGGGGAGCTCTCTATAGTTAGTATGTATTTCTTTTCATACGTTTTCTACCATCAGCACAAACTCAGCTTGGGTTGTCAGATCAGTCAGACAGGGAGCTCTTATTTTTCTTCAACAAAAATGCCTGGGACGGTTTGACACATCAGACAATGTGAATAACAATTAGGATTTTTCTCTGTGTCCATCTGATTGTAAGTTGTCATGAATGCTTGTTCATTCATGTAAAGGTACTGCCTTTACAGTACTACTGATTTCACCCCATCCCATATGTTAATGAAGTACCTCATAGGAAAAGAGTGGTGTCTTTTGCCTGAATATTATCTGTTGTTCTTTAACAATCATATCTGGCTGTTGTTCTTTAACAATCATTTCTGGACAAGCTCTCAGAGCTACTTACTTTTTTTTTAAGATAAAGAGTTTGAGGTCACTATCTAATAATTAAGGAAGTGAATAGTACAGATGAAAAAGTCCTGGTATGCTGTAGGCCTCCAGAACAAATATAGAGCAAAGGATGACTCATAGGAGGAGTTTTGTAGGAAAACAGCGTGAATTTGAAAAAAGCAAATGTGATGATCTGAAATCATTCTTTCTCCAGAAAGCAGCCTAGGAGAATAAGATGTGTAGTGTTTGAGAGACTTACTTGGTGCTTCTAAGATGTTCTTCAGTTAGATGTACCATTAATATTACTTAAGAGGCTTGCATCCTTTTATAAATAGGACTTTGCATGACTTCTCCTTTGGTTTGTACGGAACATAAATACACTTTGTTCCTGGAGGCCAGATTTTCCATTTACAAGAACTCTTAGAACTCCATTACCTTCTACTGAGCCAAGATACAATCAGCTGAGGTATTGGTCCATGACTTATGGACCCACACCAGATGTCTAAAGCATCTGCACATCCTCTGCTCCTCTGGTGGTGAAGAGCACTTGAATGTTCAGTTGACTTCACTAAAAATATGCTGGTGAATCATTAGATGTAAATAGTGTGTTCAGTTTGATTAAACTTAAAGTTGTTAGTGGGAACAATTTTAATGCACATAGAAACTGCACTGAATGAACAGTTCCAAAACAAAACCCCTTTCATTCAAAAGGCAGGAGCCATGTACTGTACCCCTCTGACTTTTATCGTTAATTTTAATTACATTTGTAACTAAAATTACTGCAAAGTTTACTTAGGCTTTCTGCTTTTCTCAATGACCATCAACTAGCCATCTCAGTAGGACTAAGTAAGCTGGAAAGATTTTTCTTACTCCCTTGTCTGTGATTCTTTCAAAAAATCCCAACAGCAAAACAGCAACCAAAAAAAACCCAACCAAAAACTTGTGATTGGAAGGATGATGTGAGGTTTTGTGGGTTTTGCTCAATGCAGACAAATGTTTTTCTAGCATAACAGTTGGCTTTTACACAGTGCTTTCCATCTGAAGGCTTCTGAAATGCTTTACACTGAGCAGCACTTTCACTGCCCTCCTGTCCTGGTAAATAAAGCAGAAAGGCCTGAAGTGATTTTGGTAAAGGTTGAATGACAGGTCAAAGCAGAATTGGGAACAGAGGCCAAGTCTCTTGCTTTCAGCTCAGTGAGCAGTGTACTGAACCATGACATATGTGCAGTGGATGATAAATAAATTAAACAAGATGTAATACTCAACAGTGAGAACAGCAGGAAATGCTGTCTCTAAAATAGCTGCTATTTTTTCAGTCCTTTCATTCTGCCGGTTAATCTGGGCTTTCCCAATATGATTTGATGTTCAGTGTTTGTGTTGCATCTGTCTAGAGACTGGATATTATTAGCCTTCTAATAAAAATATAGGAACAACTAAAGGGTTTGTCCTGCCTCAGTTTAGTGGCGGGAGGAGGAAACTGGTTCTGGTTTAGTCAGATCTGTAGAAAAGCTCTTCAGCAGGCTGTAAAATTGTTTCCTATTTTGCTTCCTTGTTACAATTGTTAAAAAGCTTTGTATTTTTCAGTGGCCTTGTTTCCATCCTTTTTTAATTTTTTTATGTCTTTTTTTTAAAAAAAACCAGGCTGTATCTCCAAAAGAAGAAACAAAGACGGCAGGTAAATGTTAATGTTGGATTCATATTGTTTTCATTTTACTGTTTTAAGCAGAATAAGTCATTTGCTGGTGTGTGCTTAGTTTGCTTGCTTACAAGCTTGGCAGTTCTAAACTATGCTGATCCAAATAATGTGTCTTTAAATATATACTGTAACTAGTTTTTTAAATGTTCCTAACTGGAAAACTTGAAAAACTAGGATGTAACTGTGCCTCAAGAGTCCCTTAATACAGTCCATTCAGTAGAAGTCTTGCTAAACTACTCAGCTCTCAATTTATAACTCCACACATCATTTTGAGTGGTTCCTCAGCAAGCTGTGGGACCCTGAAGTGACTGAAGGTACCACGTCATTAAATAGTTGCACTAATAATAACTCTGCTGGTAACCAGTGACACTTGTAAATGGTTGTTGGCATGGCTGCCAGTAAAAGGCATTTTATATCTCTCTATATGTCTAACTTCAGAAATGCTTCACTTCAGTGATCACATGAAGTTTTTTGCATTGGTTTGGGTTTTGTTTGTTTATTTGGTGATTATTTTTTTTTTCTTTTTTTCCTCATTCTGCTGATTTGGACCAGTGTATTTTAGGATAGCTAGGATGTGATTCTGTAACCTCTCCCAAAGCAAGTTTGGCACATCTTCCTCTCTGGCTCTGCAGATAGATTCCAGAGAACTGTCTATTCTTCCTCCTCTCTCCTGTGCAATTGCCATTTTGTTTGGTTTCTAGACAAGTCCACCTTGCAGAGGGTAGTTCAGCTTCTCCTGAGATTTGTTTTAACTATTTACAAGTTACAGTTTTATGTTTGAAAATATACATGTGCTCATCTGCACGTTTATAGCACTATTGGGACAATTTGTCTCTAGTTAGAAAATATATAGCTTGAATTTGTAGGCATGTGTGGTTTTGGAAGATGTGTGTGATACTTGATACCACTTTATACAAAGGTCTTGATTTTAGTTTTCTTTATTAAGCATGCATAGTATATAGGATTTCCAGTCTGCTTTTGCATAGTGTAATATGATATGATAATCATTAGTGTGAGACTGGAGATGGACTTTGGCTATTGCTCTGCAATATTTTCCAATTAAGAACTTCTAAATGTTTTTTAGAACCACCCCCACCATCTAAAATTCCAAAAATTGAAACTTCACATCCACCAATACCTCCTGCACATCCCCCTCCAGGTAAGCCTTTGTTTTCTAAAACACATTTACTCCTGCGGTGAATTGCTTTGCTTTTCATTCACTTGGTGGCAGTGGTGTGAGGAGAAGGGTTGTTGCCTTCATTAATCAGCTTGGCAAGTAAAAGCATTAGGTAGATAAGCTCCAGAAGGAGTTTTGTCTTGGTGTCACAGGTTTTTCCAGGCAGAAGCAAAGAAGTTACGATGGAAACAAGATTATACTAGGTAGACAAAGGCAAAACAAAGTTGTGACTATTAAAGGCTTAGAAGGCTAAAACTAATTGTCACTAGCAGGCAAAAGGGACTTCTGTTCTCAAAAAGTTGGCAGATGCCACCTTGTATTACTAGAGTAGGTTCCAGCTAACCTACACAACTCCTCCGGGTTACATCTTTAGCATAGAAATTCCACAGGTGTGTAACTCCTAAGCAGTCAGGAGGATACTTTCTGAGCTGCATCCCAAAAGAGGATTTGGATCTGCCAGAGAACTTCAGTGCTGCACACATCCCTTATGTTTGCAAAATAAACTCTACTGTTATAAAACTGTGCTTCCAGGGCCTTGATGCATTAGCTGTCCTCCCAGTGACCCGTAAATATGACATAAATATTTTATAGAGCACAGTCCATAATGTAACTGTAAGATGACAGCTTCTAACAGGGAATTACAAGAGAGAAAAACAGCACTCAGAAACATAGCAGGACTGTTTTCCCCCCCATTTGTTAAAATCTAATTAAGAATGAAGAGTTTCTTCTAAATAACATTCATTATTCTTTCAGTCTCGATGCATATGAATGATTTTGAAAATGAGCAAATGGGGAAATTACTGTCTGCTATAATTCAGGGGGTGGGAGGCACTGAATTCATAGATTCCTCCTCCGGCATACCCACCTTGCATGGTCTAATTGTGTAGCTGTCCTTGGGGGACAACCTTGCTGTTAAGATTATGACTTAGATAAGATAAATCCTGTTTAGGCAGGTACCGAATTTGTTTCCCTTGTTAGCTAAAATTTTCTTTGTAGAATTTGTTTATATCAACAAATAATCTTAAAAGGTTTGAGAGCTTGTAACTACCATCTTTAGAGGCCAGCTCTTGTCTTTTGGGACTCTGAGGAAGAATCAGGTGAAAACTAAGAATGTTTATTGATTGATTGAACAGAAGCACTAGAAGGTGGATTTATCTGAAGGTCTGTTAAGCACTGTCAGTTGTTGCATGCCCTATACCTGCTTCTAAATAACTTCTCTTACTGAAAGATGTTTTAGATGTTTATATAATACAAGCAAGATGGATGTTAAGATGCCCCAATCTCTTTTTTTTTTTTTTTATTGGGCATTTTAATAACATACAGAGATGTTCCCATTAGGTCAGTTGTTTTATTGCGGTATTCCTGACTTTATAACGTCTGCATTAAGAGGAAAAAAAATAAGTGAGATTCTTATTTAAAGAGAAGACAATTTAAAGCATGTTCTTCCTGGGAACAGCCAAGTATAATTCTGTAAAATTCTGACCTTTTTATGAACTTCTCCAGACTGTCAGGTACTGTGTTCCCTGAAACTAATCAGTGGAACAAAGCTGATCAGACTTCATGTCCCAAACAATCTGTGGTGCTTTCTTACTCAACCTCCAGTTTACTTTATTTTCCTTTCCTTTGGTAAACAGGTTTAGAACTTACTGTCAAAGACTTGAGACTTTGGCCTGTGTTCTTAATGCTTCCCAACATGGGAGGCAAGTGAAGTGCAGAGGGTAATCCCAGGCTGCTTCCTGGAGTATAAAAGAGGTAGAAGGGAGGATTGAAGCACTGATCCCAAAATTTTTGGTGTCCTGTAACTTCTTAAATCTGATAGGTGTTATGCTGTCTGTCCAACTTGCTTATTTCTGCTGATTGTAGAACAATACTTAAATAATAAGAAAGTAGTAATAATAACGGAAGATGTATTTTAACTTTCAGAATGGGAGAAGCTCAACTTGGAGCTTTGTTATGCAGTTTAACTGTTTGCTAGTCATATAAGAAGGCCTGACTGGATGCCATATGGCATTCAGAGACTTAGAGAATTGAGCCCTCTTTTGACATGGTAACTGGAAGAAAATTATGAAGTATTCAGGAGCTTTTGTTGCCACTATCTTCCAAAAATTAAATAAAATTTTCTTTTCCAGAGCGCAAGCCTCCTTTGACAACTTCAGTTTCAATGGGAGAAGCAGAGCAATCTACTACTGTGGACTCAGTAGATATGCCAAAGGTCCAGATTCCTCCCCCTGCTCATCCTGCCCCAGTACATCAACCTCCTCCTCTGCCGCATCGTCCCCCTCCCCCACCCCCCACCAGTTACATTACAGGGATGTCTACTACAAATTCGTACATGTCAGGGGAGGGTTATCAAAGCCTTCAGTCAATGATGAAAACAGAAGGACCAACTTACGGAGCTTTACCACCGGCCTACGGACCACCAACTCATCTACCATATCATCCTCATGTCTATCCTCCCAACCCACCACCGCCAGTTCCACCTCCACCCCCTGCTTCATTCCCCCCGCCCAATATTCCACCTCCTACTCCTGGATATCCTCCTCCACCTACATACAACCCTAACTTTCCACCTCCGAGACTGCCTCCAACTCATGCAGTACCACCTCATCCACCCCCGGGGCTGGGAATGCCACCGGCTAGTTACCCCCCGCCTACTGTTCCCCCAGGTGGACAGCCACCTGTGCCACCTCCAATCCCACCACCTGGTATGCCACCTGTAGCAGGACTTGGACGTGCTACGTGGATGAGATAGCATGAGGCAATTTGCACAATATTCCTTTACGTTGATTAGGCAGGAGTAGCTAGCCAAAGGCCTGCTTTGTAAAGATGAAGAGGAGGATAATTTGTATAATTTAGATGAAGAAATGAGGCAGAGAAATGAAAATTTAGCTGATCTGTTTGCAGTATTGTTTCTGGTGAGTTATATAGGCTTCTAGATTTTAATCAGCTTTGTAGTATCTATTCTAACTTTATACATTTGACTTAAGTTTAAATTGTCTTGAGTTATTCCAGCACTGGATTACTTTGTACTAGCAAACCCAGCCATATTGGCTCAATTATATCAGTAAGAAGAAAATTTCCTTCTAGAAATTGGTGCCTATTTTTTGAGTATCAAAATAGCCAGACACCATGAGATTTGATCTATAGAAACTTCATTTTTTGGTAATAATTAAAACAACACGAAGTCAAACATAAAAGCTACTTTATTTAAGAGGGATTCTGAATGCTAGCTGACGAATCATTTTTGAGGTGATTGCCTTGCTGATATTTTTGTTTTGGAATGTACTGGTATCTTAAAGTATTGTATGTTTACACCTGTTTGCAAATTCCTGTACATAATATATATATTTTCTAAGTGTGAAAGTCTGAATGTAACAACCTACTGTGATGTACATCCTGGTTATAAATGGGACTACTTTGTTCACACCTACCCAAATAAAATTGGTTCTGAATTTAGTGGTTTGCCAGGTTTTTCATCTCAGTTCAGAATTCGTACCTGTGGTCTTTACTGCAAGACACTCCAGCAGCGGTCTCCCAGAGCTTATTCATCAGTTTATTTAAAAAGAATGTTTGGTTTTTATTTTATTCAACTAGAAGTATACACTATCACAATCAATCTCTTACTTCATTTTTACTAAAATATTTCAAATGAATGTTTTACACACATTATCAAAAAAATCTGTACTATTACTTTCCCTTCCCAAAAAAGCCAGAGTGGTTCAATAATAGGTAAAAACGCGTGCTAAGGTCTAAAGAATTTTGCTATATACACAACAGCAGGTGCTAACTTCTCCAGTTCTTTGTAAATCATATACAGAAAATATAGCAGGGCTGTAAGTCACAGGTTTAACAGAAATCAAACTTCAAACTGATTTCTAAAGCAGCACAAATAGACTTTCCCCACATTATGAAAAATATACAATTTTATCACTTTACAGTCATGCACTTTGAAAAAGCTCAGTAGTACTCTTCCCCCACACTTTCTAAAAAGATAAAAGGTCACTTTTAACACTGATTTCTTTTAATATCTAATATTTGGATAAAAATGTGCCGTTCTCAGACAAGGTTGTGCTCAGCAGTCTTAGCAAGGTGCAGAGAGCCGACCGAGGCTGGTTACACCGCAGCGCTTCAGAAACCTGTTTTGGAAACGCCGTTTGCTTCAGTGGCTCTGACAAAAGCTAAGGATGTGATTCTTACTTTCCTTAAGCCAACAGAGTCCATTTGTAAACGCTTTCTTTGCCAGAGGATCGTGAAACCCAGGGCTTCAGTCTTGTGGAAATTAACTTGGGGCTGTTGACCCAAATATATCAATTTAAAGGCGGCAATTTTAAGGGATGCTCCCCTCCGACTGAATGTACAAAGCTCCTTGGGCAGTTTTCACTGAAGACTTAGCACACAGGTAAGCGAATTTAAATATGCATATAAAACATCTTTTTAGACAACTGAAAACTCCGCACCCAAGTCATCCTGTGAAGTCATTGAGTGTCATTTTACCCCAGGAAGACGCTTTTTAGCTCAAACTGAGCCAAGTATGAAGAGCAGCAAGCCTAAATCCCTCCCTCCTCCCCTCCCCCAAAATAACACCCTGACATACAGCACTGTCACGTTCTGCAAAATCAATGACACACATTTTGCACTGAAGATCTATGCTGCCAAACAGAATCTTCAAGAAATAGGGTATACCCTAAGAGTAGCGAGACCGTTCAGCTGAACTACTGGTGGCCCCACCAACTGGCTCTTTGCGATCTGCAGCGCTAACGGACCTCAGTCACGCCACTCTGTTCCCCCAGTAGGAGAGATCTGCGGGTGGAACAAACCAAGATGTCATGAAGTCATAGAATCATAGAATGGGTAGAGTTGGAAGGGACCTTCAAGATCATCCAGTTCCAACCCCCCTGCCATGGGCAGGGACACCTCCCACCAGACCAGGTTGCTCCAAGCCCCATCCAGCCTGGCCTTAAACACTCCCAGGGATGGGGCAGCCACAACTTCTCTGAGCAACCTGTTTGTTGAGTAGATGCTGAGAGGTGTGATAGAAGGGAATATCTGAACAAGAATTACACAGCTGGTGAGACTAGTAATCTGATTAGTATAGTTGTCTCATTATGACGACCTGCGAGTCTAAAATACTCCTAAAAGAGCAAGCACGTCATCAACACAATTAACTCTCTAATAAGCGCTGGCAACTTTTGCACTGTTTTAGTTAAAATTCGATGGCATAAATTAACCTCGATTCCCAGTATGCTTAAAATCTCTGCTTAATCCAGCCATTCAATGCCACTAAAATTAAAAGGGGCTTTCAAGCAGATGATAGAGTCAAGTAACCCCGGTTCGACATTAGATGCTAAGGAAGAATGATGCCTCTGCTTTACATCACCTTTTGTGGTATGAAAGTCTCAAGGTACAAATTGTACAGGAGAAAGACAAATGATGGTGACTAGAAACTGGAGGTTGAAACAAAAAGCAAAGAGGAGGAAATCTGGAATCCTCTAAAGATGCCGTATTTTAAAGGAGACAGACTCTGGGATGGATTGTTCCTGACACACTGGGTGTGGATGTTGTTAGTTACCCAGCTCAGCATTCTCTGACGGAGCAGAAGTAAGGAATAAACTACTGGTGAGTGTGTGAGCAAGAGTGTCTGTGTGTTTTGGTTCTTGGTTTGTTTTTTGTTATTTTGTTGGGTTTTTTTTCAAATAACCTACTCAATGGTTAGATTTTTATTTCTGCAAAGAACAATGAAGTGGTGCTTGCTGTTACCAGTTAGTATGGATTTTGGTTGTGTTCCTTCCCTGACTGTTTTTTACTGGTTACAGATCTCGGCTCCAAATTCTTCACCCAGGCAGCGAGAATATTGAACACCACGGGACAAATGACCTTTCATGGCTTGCAGCAAGGGCTCCTTGGTATTGCATCAGTGCTTCATGTTAATATGATACCACAAGTCAAGTAATCAGCTGGTAGAACAAACTAATTTAAGGACAAGAACCTCTCTGGCTAACCCAGCCATCTGTAGCCATGACTGATTCTTATTGAGAATAAAAAGAAAGTGATGGTGTTTGAGGTCACAAAATCTCCAACCTAATCACTGAAATCAATGTGACTTTTGAAGAGGAGGTTTTGACCTTTTCACATGCCTGTTTTTAAAATTATTTTACACCAATTATTTTAATAAGCAAGCCCTGCTTCCTTGGACTATTGGGAAAGAACACCTAATAAAAGACAGGGACAGCTGCTGTGACAACTTGGAAAAGAAGGGGGTCAAATTCTTACAACTATACAAGCAGCTACTCCACAATAGCAAAATATAAGTCCCATTGTTTTATATACAACTGTTGGAAGAAGGAAAAACCCACTTGTTTTGGTTCATTAACAAAAATAAAGCTTGAATGGCAGGAAGCAGTCTCACCCGACAGCCTGTGTTTATGGAGTTTTTATTCAGCTCTGCGAGGTTGTTCTTTGGTTCCCTCATGCAGGAACCACTATAGGTGAGGGATCCAGCAAGAATATTTAAAAATAGCACACAACCCCAACTACCCAAACCTTCCTTCTGTGAAAGCTGAGCTGCTCTTGAAGATCCTGTGAAAGCCAGAAGCACTGTTAGTTAGGACGGCAGTTTCGGCTGAATTATTTTGTCCTAAAAGCTTTACAAGAAAAGTGTTGCTGTACTTGTAGGGAACACTGGTGTGTGGCTGAGTGACTTCAGTTCATCCACGTTATGGCTGCAGATAACCCTGGGTCAATTTGTTCATGAGAAATAGTTCATCAGCAGCCGATACGGAGTCTCAAGCTTTTCTGTATGCTTGTGTGAGGAAGACCACCGTACAACGTGCAGAGGGGTGGCACCAAGTGTTTTTAGCTCGCCACTCAATAGCATACATGGTATCTTCTGAACACGGCCGCACGTCATTCTTTCAAAATAAGGACTTCCAAAACCGCTTTTAGCAGCTCAGGAGTAGCTTGGCAGGCAGGAAGCCAACGAATTCCAATTCCTCTTTCCTTGGAAGGTGCTGCCTGGAGCCACTAACCCAGCTATGAATCATTAACAAGCGGGTGGAGCGGAGCGAGAGAAAACTGTGACTTCTCCGCGGGTTAAGGGTTCTTCTTGTTCCTCTTAAAAATTCTCTCAAGTTAGTTTTAATTCTACAAACAGACCATTACAACAAAGCAGGTTTGAACTACGATACAAATGATGCAAGTCTGGCATTATTGGATGGTTACCCATTGAACAGTAGTTCCAGAGCACCACAGCCTGGAAATCAGGCCTTTAGCTGCCATATTTACACTATTGTTACAAAAAACAAACATAAAAAGCCAAAAAAAAAGGAAAAAAAAAGGGAAACCCTGAAAAAAACTCAACCCCAACTCCCAAAGAACAGGCAGCAAGAACTGCTGAGCTCTGCCTCTTTAGTCTTCACAGAATCAATCACTTTCTGGATGGTGTTCCTACAAGGGACCCTTGAACTGGTTTCCCGAAAGATGTTGCCTGATGGAGGGTTTGGAGCTCGCAGCATCACCCAGCTTTCGCCAGACAACCTGTAACAAAAAATAAAGGAGTAAAGGAGAGAAAGGCAGGAATTAACATCCACACCTACACCCCCAAAAGCTTCCAACGAGTTGTAGTATTTTCATAATCACATCCTGAACGTCAAAAAAAAAGCGCCATTTCCCAGAGCTGGGCTGTCATTCTCAGCAGAGCCACTGGATGGCATCTGTGCACCGGTTTCTAAGGTGAAGAAACATTGATGCATTTTTCTAATTAGTCTCTCCTGAAATTAGAACCATTTCTGCCTGGGGTAATGGTATAAAACAAATACACGAGGTTCAGAAGTTCAGTTCAATGGTAGGTCAGCCCTGCCATGCTTACAGAAATGATGTTAGCATGAACAGAAAAGATAATGAAAAAGATAATGATTAAAATTTTATGTATTTATATATACATATGACTTTCTAAAAACATATATTTTATCACTCTAGGGCCACTGGGGTAAGGGAGGCTATTTTTTAAATATATGAAACTGCAAAGCAGTTCTTAGCAGCCTTGAGTCTACATAAAGTGAATATTTAAAGAAAAAACAGCTGATGATACATAAACAGTAGTGAGTCCATTTGAGAGGATGAAGTTACAGCATTTTACCTTTCCCCTCTGCATGGCTAGAAGGGAATGTGGGCATTAAGCACAAAAAATATCCTAAAAGCAGGCCCTTGTTTACTCTGGTCTTAGCTTTGCTTATAGGGATCCAGTAACCAAATCCTCAGCCCTCACTAAGGATGGTTGCAACATTTAGCAGTGCAAGATGCACTTGTGTTCTTCATACCCTAATTTTAGAGTTGTGGTGGGTTTTGGAATTTAAATGGAGGGTTAGGCTCCTCTCTGCTGCTGTGAGCCACTAAACCATGCCACTTGGGCTGACCTCCAAAGTGGACTTCTGAAGGAGAAGGCTCCATAAGCATCCTCCTCCCTGCTGCGGGCACTGCTGGTGCTGCCCAACAACACATCCCTGACTGTGGGTGCCGTGTAGCTCGAGAAGTGTTCTAGCAGAACTCTTTGCTCAAAGCCATGGTGTGGCCGAGGTGCTTTGAAGCTGGAGGCCGTGCCAACAGCACCAGACGCCACAGAGCAGAGGTTTGGTGTGAACGCTCACCTCACAGGACGTGGCAAGCTCAGTTAACAGTGTGGTTGCCCAACACGTTGGCGGTGCTAAAAGCACTTCACACACTGTGATGCTGTTCAACTGCTTCAGACTTGAATATTCTCTCTCTGATGTTATCTTACGGTTTAGGCTCAAGCTCATTCAAGCTGTGCAACTTCAAAGATAGCAACCAGTTGCTGCTCAGCCCAAACCAAGTCCCTAAGGACAGAGTTGGAGTCAGTTGCTAAAACAGGACTCTCCAAGCCAGGGAGAGCCCTTTGTACAGCTCGTGGTCATCTGGACTAGTGACTCTGCACCCTTGAAGGCAGCAGAGTGGGAAGTGGGTTTGTACCTCTGTATCTCTAACAAAAGACCAAGAAATAAACCCCTTGAATTGTTGAGAGGAGTTATTACATTGCACATTTCACGAACAATCGCCTTCTCCTTTTCACTCAGGTCTTCTTCATAGTTGTCTTGCATTTGCCTGTCCAAATTTTCATGGACCTCAAGGACCTACAAAAAAAAAAAACACAACCACATTACAAAAGCATTAAGCCCCTCAAATCATCAAGTGACCCTACCAGCCTCATTAACCAGGATTTAAATTGGCAAGATTCACAAAGCCTTGAGAGTCAGAGCACTGCAAAGATGAGCCTGACACCAAGTTGGGCACCTCCATCCTTTCCCTTCCCTGTTGATGGCATGCCTCCGACTCACCACCTGCATGGTGTGGCTGCCACCACAGTCCTGGAGGACCCTGTGATAATTGGTAGCAAGTTGCCTGTGCCCACAAACACACCTCTTCCAGGTGGCTGCTGGTGGCCTCAACTTCCAGGCAGCTCCCCCAAGACAATCCCCCAGCAACTCCATTCCTCTCTACTGCAGGAAGGGAGCTTCTCTGCTCCTTTCTACCCTCGTTCTGTTTAAAACCAATACTCCTTGTCATATTGCTATGCTCCCTGGTAAAAGTCCCTCCTGTAACCCCTTCTAGGTACTGGAAGGTTGCTATAAGGTCTCTCTGGAGCCTTCTCTTCTCCAGGCTGAACAACTCCAACTCTCTCAGCCTGTCTTCACAGGAGAGATGCTCCAGTCCTCCCATCACCTTTGTGGCTCTCCTCTGGACCTGCTCCAACAGGACCATGTCCTTCTTATGTTGGGGGTCCCCAGTGCATATCCCCCTCCAACGCATCCACAAACATTCAGATGTCTCCTCCACATGGGCGTGTTGCACAAGTTGGGCATGTCCCAGTGCAGGATGGCCTTGAGATCTTACTGCTGCATCTGTGCTGACCTACATTCCTCACCCAGGGCTTTGCCGCCGATGAGCAATGTGCTCAGCTCAGTGTGCAGGGCCGAAGCTGCTGGAATCACCCAGCACCATCAAACAGCACGTTGCCTGATTCGCCACGACATGTCCACACGCAGGCGAAGCTGTGCAGCAGGTGTAGCTGCGTGCGTAAATACCCCCGCACCTCCTAGGGAAGCACAGCACTCGGCGCGGGGCGAGGATGGGTTTCGCCCTTTTGCTGAGGCACAGCAGCACCAGCTGCTCCACGAAACGGGATCCCGGGATGGATTATCCCCCAGTCTGCCTCGGCGCAGCAATCCTGCTGTACTCGAACTGTGTTATGAGCAAAAATAGGTCATTCTCCTAGGGCCCTTAACCTACTTCTCAAACGCACCCGCTAGTCTAACCAACGTAGCTGTGTCGTGGTTCTGACCAATCAGAAAAAGCAGATGATGTCTCCTACTCCCCCCTCTAAGGAAAAGAGAGGAGAGGAAGGGATTAAAGAGATTTCAGAGTTTTTTTCTAAACTAAACTACTTTAATGAAAATATAAATAATAATAAAATAATAAATAATAATAAATAATAATAAAAATATTTTTTAAAAAGAAAAGTATACAGTATATACAAAACTGTATCAAGGTCCCAGGATGACAACCACGTCACCAGCAGGCATCAGGAAAAGTCCCAGACTGGACAAACAGGAGCTGGATTCAAGATCTGGAGTCAGGAATGCTCGGATCAGGGTCAAAGGCAGGCAAACAGACAGGGACCTCCATGGACATTGGCCACTGAACAAAGAGGGTTGACCCTTTGATCCCTCAGCTTTTATACTGAGCATGATGTGGATGGAATGGAATACCCTAGTTAGTCAGGTTTGGGTCACCTGTCCTGTCCGCTCCTCCCTGCAGGTGTGACCCTTCTATGCTTTTCCACTTCCAACCCTCCAATGGGGCAAACAACGAAATTCCCTGACCTTGGGTGTTCTAGCAATAAGTGTAAGCAAGGGCCTGTCTGCATGCTGTTCCTCAGTTATAATAAGGTCTTATCACTGTGAGTGATAACTCTAAACACTGTGAGTTTTCTGCACAACGTGCTGTTAATTTCAGAGTTGAGTTAGTTAGAAGAGGCCCAGCTAAAAAAGTAAAATTGCAAACCAGAAAATTGGTTGATTTTACCTCAAACCAGGACAAGCTGGGACCAAGCTTTTCCCAAATAAGAATTATCTGCATCCTTTTTAAGAGGAGAGGAAGGGCAAGAGGGATGCAAAAAGCATGTAAATGCTGACAAAGACAGCGTCTATTTTTTCGCTAAAGAGGAGGGAATTAATTATTGATCCAGCTGGACTTGCACATCGAACTTGCTTGTCTGGAGTCAGTGTGCCTCCAACACTCAGCTGCGAAGGCAGCAGCCGCCAGGATCACATCCTGGTGTGGAGCGCCAGGCTAAGCACCAGCTTGGTCTATGGGGCAAGTGTCAAGGACAGCCATGCGTTAGATCACTTAAAGATCACAGCAGCTCTAGCCTCTCCTTCCGCCAGCCATCAATCTTGTAGGTGAAAAAGTCCCAGCAGACAAAAATAAATTGGTTTTCTATGACTTGCTCTTAAACTAAACCCACATTCCCTGGTCCAGGAGGTGTGGAAGGGTGGTGCAGCCCATTTCTTTAAGTGGAAATGTCTTTTAATGGTGTAAACCAGGCAGAGCTGGAGCTGAAAGCTGATCAGACCGAAGTTATGGTTGCATTTAATTTCTGAATGACATAGGACTCACCCTGGAAACCATCTGGTCCCCAGGTCTACCCCACATCTGGGTAGGCACTTTGGAAAGAGGTGTTTGCATTCTGGGTATGGCAAAAAGAGATTTGGTGAGAAAAAATACAACAGCCTATCCTGGAAAGGCATGCTGGACAAAAAATAACACACTCTGAGGACTGAAATCCCCTCCTGCAGAAAGACAGGAAGGCCTCTTAGTGCTGACCCAGCCCCAGCCATTTTCAGATCCTGCCAGGCGCCACCTCAGCTGTTTAGAAGGACCAAGTGAATATAGGTTCCTCCGATTACACCACTGCGGACTATGGACATGCCTTCACAGAAATTGTTCATGGCTCAGCTGAAGTTCAAGGACTGTGGATTCAAGAATCTTTTCAGATCTTTCTGGATCTAAGAAACAGGGGTATATCCCCCTGCGATTCCTGCCACATCCTAGCCCAGGAGCCTACAGAAAACAGACAAGCATATCCCAGGTTGGAAGCAGCTCACACTGTCCCCTCCTTTTTGCTCTTCATCGAGTTGCACTGGGAGTACTTGGCCCTTTGTGGATGCACCAGCACTATATGATCTCCCTGAGTAAAATGCCAGCTGGTGAGGGCAGCTGCTCTGCTCGGGCATGGGGCAATTCCCCGTGCAGGAGAATGAGGTTGCTCTTCTGCTTGGGGATGCCACCTCCCAAAGAGAACCTGCTCCTTCCTCTCAATGAGCACACCAACTTAATTGGTTTTCTCCCTGCTGATATGTAAACTGTGAGGAACACCTCGGATATATTTAGTTCTTCTTCGTGACTGCACTGATGTCTGTGACCAAGGTAGTGTCATCTCAAAGTCACTCGGTCCATCATATCCACCTCCCTGCTGACTTGCTGTACTGGCCTCGCATGACCATGTAACGCATACTTAAAAAAAAACAATCAAAAAAAAAAAAATCCCAACGCAAACTACCAAAGGTTTAGACAACTGCCTGCAGTGAAGCTTAGGAAGGGGAGTTGAAAGTTGAGGCAAGCATTTCTGTACCAGGAAGCATTCTGAGATCAAGGGATGCTTTCTCAGAGGTACAAGCCTCACTGATTTTATCGATTCACAAGTCAACTGGACACAGCACTGGAGAACATGGCACCCTGCTTCGGCAAGGGAGCAGACTGTACACCCTGCTAGGACTCTTCCCTAATTTTGGAAGAGCCAAATCCTGCGTTGCCCGACACCAGTGGGACTGATTGATGACCTGCTCAATGGCTCTGCACACATGGGAGAGATCCAGGCTGGGGCTGTGGGGAGAGCTGGGTTATAGGCCAAATGTCAGCTTTTACATTCATCTCCTCCTCACCTCCCCACGCCTTTAGCAGGTTTGCTCAATTCCTAAGAAAAGTGCTTTGATGTTCAGCGAGATACTGAGCTGTAGCATATGTACCTTTTATTCTCGTTAGCAAAAACAGCTGTTAGGAGTGCCAACCTGTCATCTTCCTCCTTATTTAGTAGGCGCAAATAAACAAAAACTATTTCAGAAGCAAAAATAAAAGAAAATCCCTACGTGTCCTTAAGAGCAAGCTTACTTACACTAAATGGCAGGCAATGTTTCAGCCACAGAGCTAGTGTTCAGCTGCCTTGGCTTTTTCTGGGGATTTCAGGGGCATAGAATCATAGAATGGTCCAGGCCAGCAGGTACCTCCAAAGGTCATCTAGTACGACCTCCCTGCAGTCAGCAGGGACACCCCCAACTAGATCAGGTTGCCCAGGGCCTCATCAAGCCTCACCCTGAGTATCTCCAGGGAAGGGGCCTCAACCACCTTCCTGGGCAACCTGTCCCAGTGTTCCACCACCCTCAGAGCAAAGAACATCGTATAGATAAGTGCAGATGGAGACAATTCAGAAACCCTGCAGGTCCATGCAGAGTGACCTTTGCTTGGGCACAGAGCTGCATCCTTGCAGCCACACCACTTCTGGACAGACTTGCATTCAAGTAGCCTGGGAGACAAGGAAAGCCAACTTCCAACTGTCCTTGTCTTTCCTGGTGGTAAGGAGCTAGCCTGCTACAGCTGTAATGACTTCCCGTTCCCCACATGGCACTGGAAAAGCTGCCCAGTCCTGCAGGGTGCAAACAAGACCTGCTCCATATGCTACAGCATGCTGTGGCCAAAACACATCATCTTCTACCCAGTTTAAGATCTGCGACTAGAGACCAACAGCTACAATTTCACTGTGACACAAGAAGGGAGGAGGTGAAACTAGAAAATTTAGGGAACTTGTAAATCAAAGCTACAAGCAACATCTGGGCCATTTGTTTCGCTGGCAGATGTGGAAAAGTACAAAACAAAGAGCTTTGTAAGCACCATCTCCAGGTCTAGGACAGTCTAGCTAGTGCTGACGCCACCACTGGACCTTTTTTCCAGCTATGACCACAGTCATCTGAGGTCCAGAGTAGTCATTCAGGAATCCACCTTTGATTTGATGGAAGTTTTTTAACCTTGTACAAAATTTTTCAGCTTTTTATGGATTTAGACAAATCTAAATCCATAAATCAGTATATTCCAATCAGAGACTAATTTAGTGAGAGGCTTCCACGGAATCATGGAATCATAAAATCATAGAATGGTTAGAGTTGGAAAGGACCTTAAAGATCATCAAGTTCCAGCCCCCCTGCCATGGGCAGGGACACCTCACACTACAGCAGGTTGCTCAAAAGCCCCATCCAGCCTGGCCTTGTACACTTCCAGGGACGGGGCGTCCACAACGGGGGGGGGAAACCTGTTCCAGTGCCTCATCACCCTCACAGTAAAGAATTTCTTCCTGATATCTAATCTAAACCTCCTTCTTTCAGTTTAGAACTGTTATCCCCTCATCCTATCACTGCACTCTTTGCTGTCCATCCATCTCCATGGCACCTTGGAAAGGATTTGTGTTTCTCTGTCCCTTAGCTACTCAGAATAACTTGCTTAACTAGTGAAATCTGTAACATCAGGGTATCACATTTTTTCCTTGTAACTGTATGGTCACAAGGACTTGAGGACTGCTGTGAAATCACTGTGCAAGTTTTCTCCTTTAACTCAACCAGCAGAGTCCTGTGGTTTCCATTGCTGGCAGTCCTGACTTTAATCCCCAGTGATGATGCACACATCTACATGGGTATGATGTGCATGGGTTTGCTGTGAATTTACATAGAATAAAGTATTTCTCCTCTAAAGACTGCTTCTGGATTTTCAATAACAAAACATACATAGAAACTGCAGGTTTTGTGTCTCTCTTAAAAACAGTGTTTCAGTTGCCACTGTGACTCCAGAGACCCAGTTTATGGAGGACTGATGAACAGAAAGGGTAAGCAACACCTTAGGAATCAGCAGCTTTTGTTGTTTCCCACCCCAAAAAAAGGGTCATGCACAATCTTGCTTCATTCAACTATTTGAGGCAATGATTATTCATCAGGTGCTGGTGCTGGTGACCAGTAATCACTGATACAGTCACTAATAATAATTACGGGTGGACCTGCTGGAAAGTGCTTCTGAGGAGAAGGATCTGGGGGTCCTGGTGGACAGTAAACTCCCCATGAGCCAGCAATATGTCCTTGTCATCAAGAGGGCCACTGGAACCCCGGACTGCACAGGGAAGAGTGTGGCCAGTAGGTCGAGGGAGGTCATTCTACCCCTCTACTCAGCACTGGTGAGGCCACAACTGGAATACTGCATCCAGTTCTGGGCTCCCCAGTTCAAGAGAGACAGGGAACTACTGGAGAGAGCCCAGCATAGGGCAACAAAGATGACTAAGGGATTGGAGCATCTCCCTGATGAGGAAAGGCTGAGAGAGCTGGGACTCTCAGCCTGGAGAAGGCTGAGGGGAGACCTTATTAATTTTTACAAGTATCTGAAGGGTGGGCTGAAGGAGGATGGAGCTGGACTCTTTTCAGTTTTTCCCAGTGACAGGACAAGGGGCAATGGGCACAAGCTGGAACATAGGAAGTTCCATTCAAATACA
The DNA here is from genome assembly GCA_013400375.1 of Thinocorus orbignyianus. Classification (NCBI taxonomy): domain Eukaryota; kingdom Metazoa; phylum Chordata; class Aves; order Ciconiiformes; family Thinocoridae; genus Thinocorus; species Thinocorus orbignyianus. The sequence continues at coordinate 171,320 of VXBW01008354.1, forward strand.
AGGAAAAGCTTCTTTACGGTGAGGGTGACAAAGCACTGGAACAGGCTGCCCAGGGAGGGTGTGGAGGCCCCTCCTCTGGAGACCTTCAAGACCAACCTGGATGCAGTCCTGAGTGATGTGCTCTGGGCAATCCTGCTTTGGCAGGGGAGCTGGACTGGCTGATCTCTGGAGGTCCCTTCCAACCCTGACAATTCCATGATTCCATGATCTGCATGAGTACTAACTTCCTGTTTCTAGGTCTTGTGTTTCCACAAGAAGAGCAAACATCCCGTTTTGCCAGGCTGTTGTTTGTTGCAGTACATCAAACCGTCCTGCACCGCACCGCACGGCCCTCTGCAGCATCCTTACCTTCATGGCGTGCACAACAGCCTCTGGCTTCTGACCAACAGGAACATATCCTGCTGCAGGAGAGGAGGCGAGATCAGATGTCATGCGAGCTGGTCCCTGTTGAAATAAGAGAAGACATGCTTTAATTCCCTTTGGGTGATTTCAGCAAGGAGGAAGAAAATATCCAGAAAATCTGAGCACTAGCTTCTCTCAAATTCAATCCCCTTCAGCCACCTGCAAAGACGAAAGACACCACTATCCCTTCCTCACAAGCCACTTGATTTAATGTCATTTAAGCCTACCATCCCTCAGTCTGGATGTCCTCAGGCAGGGGATCACCTGGGTTTAAAGCTAAATTAATTCAAGAACCATTTTTGGCTTGCTTAGGATAACTTTGTACAAGGACAAGATCAAACAGTTCTCATCCTTCCAGCCAAGGGAGCAATGCAAACAAGATGATTTTCCAGCATAAAGCAGTCATTTCTAAGAAGCTGCATTCAAGGAAGAAACGGTTGGCATAACTTCATTGCTTTTCTGGCAACATTTTCACATAGACATCAAGTACCCATCTTCAGCTACTGAGAAAATTGTGAAGGCAACCTTAAAACAAGCAGATGTCTAAACCTAATGTTGGCTGGGTTTGTTTCCAAAATGCTGGCCAGTCCTCCTGCATGAAGGATCCCATTGGGAAAGATGCCGCAATTACATTTTACAAAAGATTTCCACTCTCCAAACAGCCTTGTAAGCACTTTTCATAGGGCTTTCCTTTTTTAAAGGCATCTGACTTGGATTGAGAGACACAATATCTTTATTCAGCGAGACGCACCCTGCCTGTCCCTAATATTTTTGCAGCGCTTTGTAGCAGTGGGAGAAATCAACAATGAAAGCATTGACCAAACTCGTACTTAGTCTTCACATCCTTTGGGAAACACAAAGAATGATTATAGCGAGGGCCTCTGAAAGCAAATTAGGATGGCAGAGCGGCATGTAGCACCATCACAGGAATGCTTTCACGTACAACACACGCAGCACTCCATTCTCATCTTTTCCGCGTTTAAAAACTCAGCATGTTTTATGCTTCGTCTCATCGCTTTGCCTTCTAAGCCCAGGCCACCAAGCTACTCGTGCCAGAAAGGAGGGAGGACCAACAGAGGGGCACTCCTCATTCTTCCAAATGTTCTAAGTCGTGGGGGTCTTTTGACTAATTAAAGTTTTCATGTGCATACGTTAAAGAAAAATATGGGCCAACCCATTAGACTGCAGGCAAAAATAGCATGAAAGGTATGGAGCCTTTCATGTCTAAGCCACTGATCTGTGCTCAACCTACGTCACGACCAACAGTCATTTGCTCACAATAGCAGCCTCCATGAACTGAGCTGCTGCTGACACAAAAACTTCCTTTCTGAATGGCAGGCATCTCAGAAAAATTAAATTTTGACTCAGTAAGTCCACAGTAATTCTCCAAGGAGATTTAACACACTGCCAAAGCACAGGGACCAAGAGACAGTCACAGGCTGGGCATGATTCTGGGACCTCCAGGCAGAGGGCTACACCCTGCTGGAGCTGTGGCCACCCGGGGACATGTCCTCAGACATTCCATCCATAATGTCACGCAGAAAAGGCAGAGGCTGGGGAAGGAGCACCAAGGACTGGTCCAGCCAATCTACAGCTGCGACTTAAGACTGAAAAATGGGTTACAAATTTCTCACAAGGCTGGGAAACGCAATAGAGTCCTTCCAGAATCAGCCTCCCACAGAGGGCAAAGACAGCAATACATGCATATTTCCTCTGGCTCCATCATGAAAGCTGCCTTCTTTCCGTAAATGACCAAGATCATGATAACTGAAAGCAGAACATTCAAGAATTTGTGCCTATGAACCATATTTGATATGGATCTTCCCCCGTGGCTCCCTTTAGCAGTAACACAGAAAATACCAAGCAAAGGACTAACATCCAATATTTCTTCTGAGTTGAGAGTAATCTGATAAAGCAAAAGGAATTCTGCTGAATCCTGCTGCTAATAGAATTTGAAATACAGTTTTCTGACCAGACTAGAGCAAATCCTGAAGTCTCCTGTAAGACAGGCAGCAGCAGCTTCTCCTCACAGAACTGAAGTCACTAATGAGCTGCAAAGCGTTTCCATGATCGTAATCATTCTCAAAATTATTACAGAATACAAATGAAACCAGAATGATTAGAGAGTAATGCTTTCTAAAGAGCTTGATCATACTTAACTGCTCACCATACTGACACAATAAAAGTAATCTTACAAGTAGGGTGATGCACTGGATATATCATATCACACAAAAAACACTCAAAGGGTCACCTTCCTTCTCAGACATGTGCCTCAGTTTCAGCAAGGGCAATCAACTGAGCTCCAACTGAACACAGGTAGAGAACTTTACTCAAGAGGAGAAAAATGTTCAAGGATGAGGACTGCAAAAAGAGACCTAGACCCAGAACTTGCTATAGGAGCCTCAGTAAGAGATGACTTCATTTCTAAAACAGGTGTAATCCTTGATCCTTAGCTCGGAAGTCAAAACCCGCAGCCAACTGAAACAGACATCCAAATTGCTGAGTGCAATCGTCAGCAAGTACACCAAATGACCACGTCGCAGGTCTACTCTACCCCAAGCCACAGAGACTTACTACATGCCCATTGTGTGAGACTTGCACCGAAAGGCCAAACATGCACATGAAGAAAGTGGGGGAGCAAGCAAGCATCTCGCCAACACCCCCGCTCTTTGCAACTGCAGGATGCAACAAATAAAAATGCCCACACTGTTACAGGTGGCTTAATACTCATCATTACACTTAGTGCCTTTGGCTTTTTGTGCAATTGCACCCTTAGAAAATGCTCTTTCCTGATGAACAGAGAGTCAAGAGTTTTACAACGGGAGGCAGGTGCTTATTCCCACTGATTTCAGTGTGGTTCACAAAAAAGCTTCAGCCAAACTCGTATCAGCTTCCTGCACGGAGGCACACATGAAAGAGGCCAGAAAAGAGGCGACTGTAGTCAGCAAGGAAAGAAATGACAACATATCCAGCAGGATGCATGGTCAGCCTTTGGAGGATGGAGGAGAGGAAAATGGGCAGAGTTCACCGATAGTGTTAGCTGAAGAGGAGGAAATGGAAGGAACTGGAGATAAGGTCAAGGTTGCTGGACTGGAAAACTGCCAACAGCCGGAGACAAGGGAGGGAATGGGAAGAAAGAGGAGGATGTGCATTTTACCCAGCAGGAAACCAGTTGAGATGAAACACAGGGGAGGGGGAACCAGAGATAGGAGATTGTAAGAAGGGCAGGATGGAGGGGGAAATCTCAGGAAGTCAGCCTTAAGGTAGTAGCTGAAATCACAGAAATGGAGGAGATTCCTCATGCCCAAAATAGGTGTGTTTGGAAACATGTGGGTAAAGATTACCACAGCTGCACCCCCAGCTAACTCAGCTACTCTGAGGATCTCCACCACTGCAGAAACCCATGCCCTTCCCATTCCCTTTAGCCAGCATTTTAACAGCCATGGGAACGTGACTGACTCAGCACCCTGATGGACAATAATAGCAAGGTTAATCTGGTTACATCTTAAGAAGCAGAAATTCTCCATATAGGCAAAAAGCAATATGGTGTGTTTTGGGGCACGCATCATTCTCAATTTCCTCTCCCTGTCTGGTTTTGTCAAACACGCACTCTCTATATTAGATGGATGTCTGGATTTTCCACCTGCAAGGTTTTCATAGCATTCAGTAGCTCAGCGATGGTTCAGTCTTCATCCTTGGGCGTGCGGCTGAGCTATCAAATAATTATATAAATGAATGGTGCTAAAAGACAGCTCAGAAGTCACCACAAAGGATGCCATTACATTTGCAATAAAGGTGTGGAAAATACCATCTTGAATGTTTTTCTAGTTTACTTCTGCTGAGGCTGAACCTCAGCAGAATGAGGAAGCTGAGTCATTTCAAAACATGTTTCTTACTTTCTTCAGCCCTGAGCAGCTTTGCAGCTGCTCCAGGTCTGCAGCAGCAGAGACGAGACCGGAAGCTAGCTTGCTGAACTCACTACTTACACAAGTGATGAATCTGTAATTTGAAAAGAAAACAACTGTACATCTATGTTGTGGCATCAAACAGTCACCTGGGTAGAATTACATAGCACACCGCTTTCTGTTTCATCCACAGCCACAGTCACACTGCCAAAATTGCTGCCCAGCGGTGAGATTACCAGCCTAACTAAGAGTGGTGGGCTGCAAGTTATGCATCGGATGCACTGGAGTTCCCATGTGCTTAGAGGAAGCACCTCATCTTCCCTTTGCACAGTTTCTTGACTGCTGCACTTCTGAGACCCTTCCCCAAGATACGCCTTTAAGAAGCAAAAGTCCCAGGGAATCAAAGGCTGTGGAGCCTTGAGTGACCTATCCGATACTTCCTAGGTAAGCTGGTGCTTTGCTGTTCTGCAAACCACTGTGGCAGCTCAGAGCAATTGATATTGCTGTCGTGTGGATTTCCAACCAGTTCAGCCCTGGGAAGAACAGCCCTGTCTCCGTTGACAGGACAGCTCTGGGACTGGGGTGTCCCCAGAGGTTCCTGGTGAGGCTCTTCTGCATCCCTCATGGGAGACAAGTGCCAAGTACCCACAGACTCAGCCCCTGTCCCCGTGGGGAAGCCACAGCCAGACTTATTCCTCTGTGCAGACAGCAGTACTGAAACACCACTGAACACATTTTCTTTTCAGCTTTTGTTGGCTCCTCCATTTCAAGCAGATCAACGCTGCGTATTTGCTGGTGTCTGTGATGGGGCCAATGCACCTGCCAGTGCTTATGCTTCCCATGTAGCATTAGCCCCCTCCCCACCTTGCCAGCCTCATATCATGCATGCCCAAACGACAAATTTACCAAAGGAGCCTGATTCTGTTCAAGATCCTTCCAGAAACCCCTCACTGGAGACTGCAGGGCTTGTGATTCAGTCTCAAGTCTGTAAGGAGATTCACAGTCCAGCTGTAACGTTAACAGACTAAGAAAAGGGAGAGGAATTCTGCAGTCTCTCATGCCAGAGCATCCTTGAAGCAGTACGCTACACACAGGGGATAAACCCTCCACTTCTCTGTCTGCCAAGAATGATTTTTGACCTGGTGACAGCCTCAAATCCAAAGCAGAAAACAAATCAACTAAAAGTTTCCCCGTGCACTGCCCCATCCCAGAATCCAAGAACCATCAGCGAAGCAACAGTGCTGGTGCGGGGTGTGAGAAAGAAAATCCAAAGGTCAATGATCCCTCTTAATCTGACACCAAAAAATGAAGAGCAGAGGTCTCAACCTGCAGCTGCTGAAGAACATCTTCTGCTCTGTATCAAGCCACTATGGCACTGCCAGTGTGTAGGACCAAGCTGCCTAGTGAGTCTGTGCTGGCTCTATCTGGTTGCATGGGATGTGCTCCAGCACAGACACTGACACGCACCACTGACGATACTCCGTTCCTATGTGTTTGGAGGAACAAAATTAATAGGAGTCTCTGTAATAGGGCATGCTGGGAACTCCTGATAATGACACGCCTCCACAGAGACAAAATAAGGCTTAAAATATGAACATTTCTTAATAACAGTGGGAATGCTTTGGAACCCAAGAAGAAAAGAGCCTAACTGGGGATGACAGGTGTCTGCTCTTTTAGATGTTTTGGGCTGGAAATCTCAAAAAGGAACAAAGAAACTGCGATAAACAATTTCTCCTTGATTCCTCCAGGGATCTGAAAAGACATGAGACCTTGGTCCTGCCATCAGTTTTCAATCTCTTTCTGCTCAATTATATTCTGTCTTTTAATGACATCCTCTTGTACCTCAGCTCCAAGAGAGCTATTCCTTATCGCCAGAAAGACTGCAAAAGACTAAGTTTCAAAACCCAGAGGAAAACGTCATGCTGATTTTATTTCACCTAAGTCACAGCCCAGGCACTAAGGAGGCTTCAGACCAATGTCAAGCACAAGAGCAAGCATTAACGCTCCTGAACATCACATCTTCTCCTTGCCTTCAATTAATTTTTTTCTATGACTTCAAAAAAACCAACCTGACATTCAGAGATTCAAACCCGATTAAACAAACCACACTTTCCTAACAGCATACCTCAGACAACATTAAAGCTAAATGGAGTCGTATCAGACACCGTGAAGTTTTTATTGCTGAGACAGAACAAGGAAAATTACATTATAGGCAGGCACTGCCAGACAACTCACGATAAAATTCCCAGGCACGTCTATTTATCTTGCAGCGGTTTCGTTTGCAGCCCGTTTACCCAGGTCTGAATTACACTTGGGTCCTTCCTCACATCAAATAAAGCTGCCCACACCACCCTGTAAATTAGGAATTGCTAAGGGACAAGCAGGAGGCATTAGCATGCCCACAGCCATGTGGCAAGTAGGTGGCAGAGCCAGGCAGGAACATGGAAAGGTGCAGTGTCTGACTGCTAATCCCAGCCCCAGGAAGGCATGGAGGGGGGCGGGCAGCATTTTTGATTTTATGAGTGTGCTTTTGGCTACGAAGTCTAGAAATTGCCTGAATCAGCCCCCAGGGAGCACTCCGGCCAGAGGCAGTGCTGGGGGAGAGGTGGGGAAAACCAGAGGCAAAATCAAGCACCAAGAGTACCCTTAAACTGGGAGAAGCATTCCCAGAGCCCGGCAAGGAACACGCCAAAGCCCCAGTGTGCAGCATTCCCATCAGAGATGTACCACAGACAGCACTGGGAGCAAGCACCGGGCTCACACAGGCAGCCAGCCCCATTAATAAAGAGAAATCTCCCCTCACACAAAGGTGAGCGGAATTCCTGGGAGATCACAACAAAAAAATAATAATAAACTCCCGTTACTGCCAGCCTGAGAAATTCCCTGGGCCCCAGAAAGGCAGATTGGAGGGGATCCCTCATGGCTTTGCAGCAAGGGCCATGCTTCCCATCCTCCACTGCCTGGCAGCCGCAGGGGGGTTAGTGGCTGAAACAAAGCCACTGTGCTGCTTGGCGCTGAAGCATGTCGTGACTCCGGGTTGACATTTCGCCCTCCTTTCCTTTGAAGCCCCTTCCTTCCCTGCTGCATAGTCTCCTGCCCGTGGCAGCTCTGCCACTGCCACCATGCCTGGTGCTCCTGAAGGAGGTCCAGCTCCCCTCACGGCCCCACAGGGACAAGGCTACCCAAAGTCACCCCGGCGGCAGCCCCACGGTTCTTTTTGGTTGCAAGAAGAAGATTTCCAGGAGGTATGAAGAAGTGATAGGCACTGGTTCTTCTGCAAACCACATCGGACTTTCTGCCACCCTGCTGCGGGCGATGCCAGACCTGTGAGTGCAGGACACCCTCCCCAGAGCCAGGGAGCACCCAGGTCCCTTATGTGCCCCGTCCGCCCGGCAGATGATCCAAAGCCATGATGACACTTGGTTATTGTTATTCCGTGCCTACTGCACAGAAAGCCTGCCAGCATCCAGCTCAAAACAAACCACCCGCTACCCCCCCTTGCTGCACTTAAATGGCCCGATGCTCCCCAAGTCACAGCGGGCTGCCTTGCAGCTGTAAGGGCTTGACACCCTGCCACCAAGTACAGGAGAAGGGACACGAGGGACATCCCACAGACAGGCAGAGTCCCCAGTACGTGGGTCCCAGCCATTTGCAGGACTGAGTGCAGGGGCCATCAGTGCTCTGAATTAGCATCTTCCCTATCAAATCAAGAGACTTTATTGCAGATGCTAATCTCCTTTGGCATTACTTAATTTGATGCCTTTAATCATAGAGAGCAGCTGGTCATGTAAACATTCAAATCCATGAATTAACTGCTGGGTCCACACAGGAGCCAGGCAGAGCCCGTCTGTACGGCTCAGCCACCACCTCCTGCATCTTCACGGCCTCTGCTGCCTTCATGGATACCTACTTCAGTACCAAAAAAGGTTTCCGCACAGCACTGCCTGTACGAGTGTCCTGGTTTGAGGTAAAACGAACCAATTTTCTGGTTTGCAATCTTACTTTTTTAGCTGGGCCCCTTCTAAGTAAGTCAACTCTGAAATTAACAGCACGTTGTGCAGAAAACTGTTCACTCTCACAGTGATAAGACCTGATTATGCCAAGGAATGGTGCAGTGAGACCCCTGTTTACATTTATTGCTAGAACAACCAAGGTTGGGGAATTTTGTTATTTGCCCCGTTGGAGGGTTGGAAGCAGGAAAGCATAGAGGGGTCATACCTGTAGAGAGGAGCGGACAGGACAGGTGACCCAAAAACTGACCAACTGGGGTATTCCATCCCATCCGCATCATGCTCAGCATAAAAGCTGAGGGATCAAAGGGTCAACTCTCTTTCTTCAGTGGCCAGTGTCCACAGAGGTCCCTACCTGTACATCTGCCTTTGATCCTGCGTTCCTGACTCCGGATCTGGAATCCAGCTCCTGTCCATCACCAAGTCCAGTCTGGGACTTTTCCTGATGCCCACAGGTGACACGTGATCGTCATCCTGGGAGTCTGATACATTGTTTTGTTCGGTATTAATACTTCATTAAAGTAGTTTAGTACATTCTAAACTCATAAATTTCTTATCTCTTCCTCTTCCTTCTTTTTGGGGGAAGGAAGGGCCATCTGTCAGTGTGGTTTTGACTGAAACCACTACAATGGGCTGTGCTGGGGCACAAAAGGAAAGGGATGATTTCAGGGACTACCCCAGATAGAATAAACAAAGTCAGGACATTGCTTCAAAGTGGATCTCATCTACATACGGGAAGGATGCCTTTCCTCAAAACCACATGAGTGGTAGATCATAGCTCCAGTCCTGGGAAACTCCTTGGCATGTTCAAAGCTGGTGAGGGAGCTTCCTCGGGCAGTGGGAAGGGAGAGGAGGGCGGTCACTGCTGGGGTTGATAACAGCACTCTGGAGCTGGAACGGGTCCATGCTGTCAAAAATCCCCGCCGACAGCTTCAGCTGCCACCCCCCCCACACACCTCAGACTGTGAAATTATTACCAACATGGCATATTCAGAGCGGTTTCAGCCCCATAACTACCTGATACAAGCAAACAAGAAGGCAGTTGATCGCTACAGAGCAAGCGAGCCCAGCCTGTACCTGCGGTCAAAGTGCACTAACAGCAACCGACTCACAGGGGCACTATCAGCATAAATATTTTCATTCTTTTCACAAGGGAATGCCAAGCACATTTTGTTTCAGAAGGGAACAGCAGGTATTTTTAAGACTTTCCTGATTTGGAAGCAAATCTGACTTTGGGCTGGGGCAGGTGAAAGCCTCAGGATGGGTGGAGGATGCACAGGGATGCAGGACGATATCTGTATTACCCCTCTGGCTCTCCATTTCAGCCTGGCTGCCCTGGGCATCACTGGGGAAGATGCCTCCTCCCAGGCCTGGGGCAGAGCAAGGGTCTGCCACGTCCCAATCTCTCCCCCAACCCATCACCAGCCCCACACAAACATGTGCAACAAGTGAGCATGAGAACCTACAGCAGATCCTCAAAGCAGATGAAATTTTCTCTCCTCCTGGAGTAACCTGTGAGCGAGGATTATGGATATGGCCTGTCAGTGTCTCTTTTGCTCATCAAATCCCCAAACTTTGTCATTGCCAAAACTTTGTGCCGGTTGGCTGCCGTGGGGAACAAAGCCACCCGCCGCTCAGAGCTGCTGCAATAACTGCTGATGAAGGGCAGCTGCCTTCAAAAGGCTTGTTCTCAGCTGCTGGTAATACACTCTGAAGCTTCACAAAAGCACTCCCCAGGCTGCAAATCCCGACAAACCTTTCATTTTGCTTTCCCTTCCACAGCCACTGTTGCTGCAGCAGCAAAACGGCTGCCTTGTGTTTCTCTCTTTGTCTGCTCAATAGCATCCTGGTGGCATCGGTGCTGCTGGCAGGAAGGAACTGCCTTCTGCTACGCTCCTTGATCATTGTTTCTCTCCCACCTAAAAAGGGACCGTAGCCATCGCCACTGCCGGGGGAAGGCAAGAAACAGGCCTGGGGTCATTCTCCAACACACGCTGGCAGCACCCAACAACTGGGAGCTGTGGGGATGGGGGGTGTGGATGGGAGAAGGCAGGGGACCACTGGGGAGCAGTGGGAAGCACTGGGGAGCACTGGGGAGCACGGGGGAAGGCAGGGGACCCATCATGAGATGGGTTTGGTGGAGCAACAGAAGGAGCTGAAGGCATTTTGAGAGGCTGCAACATAGATGATGACGATACAAAGAGCAGCCCTGGGGATGCCAGGAAGGCTGGGGACCCCCATGCCTGGGGTCTTCATGCAGCACAGTGCTAGGGGCTCTGTGCTGGCAGTGGAAGGGTTGCTGTGCTGTGCAGAGACAACTTGGGGCCATGCTAAGGTACTAGAGTGACTCTCGGGGGGCAGCAATGCCCAGAGGACTCCCCTGGCTCTTCTGGATGTATCTCCTGGGCATCATGATGGGAACAGTGGTCTCTGGACATTTCAAACTTGATTTTAAAAGTCAGGTTGGCTTTAAGAAGCGAATCCAATTCTCCCTGAGAGTAATGGATTTACTCCCACGCAGACTGAGGAAGGGACTAGCAGACTTGCTCTGGGTCCCCCACTGAGACAATGCTTGGGCCACAGCCACATCTCCCCACCCACGCCAGGCTGGCAGAGGGGCCAGCTTTGTCCTTCCCCCACGGGGAAGGAGTTCAGGGTGACATACTGAGTCATACTCTCCCTCTTCTTCTGCCTTAGCATTGATATTGAAGAGAGTGGAGACCACCATCTTTCCAGCCAGGAGGAAGAGAAAGGATTTGCACTGGGGTTGGCGTTTAGCTACTACATGCCCTTGTACCACTGCCCCTCACCACCGCTCGCGCAGGCTCAGGAGACAGCCAGTGCATCAGCCAAAGACTCTTTTATCATCTCTTCCCACCCCATCTAATGGCTTCTCTTTACTCTCTTGTGGCTCTCTTGTATCTACAGACCACAAACATTTGAGTTTGTTTCTGTAATTGCTTGTGTGCCATCTGTCAGAACAAAAATAATAAGCTTCCCACAAATATCTCTACAAGACAGAGCTACCAACCACAGCTGGTTGTGACAGTGTGGTGGGAATCAAGGGACAGAGCTGAAGAAGCCAGTGCTGCAGCCAGTCAGCCAAAGCCACCTCCCAGGCTTTGCATCCGGCACAAAACAGGCACCGGAGAAAAATAAACTAAGAGGCAATGCCAGGAAGCCAGGGACTCAGTGGTCCTCTCAGCCAGGTACTCTCTGCTATGTCACCATACTTGTCCTGCTTCTTCATGTTTTCCTACGGACCTCACAGCTTCTGGAGTAGACTGAGGGAAGAAAATGGTATTGTCTCTTCCCACTCTGGCCTCTAGACTAAAACAGACTCCTGAGAGATGCAATTTTGAATACCTTAAAACAGGAAATCTTAATTTTTTCCAGAGATACTTACTGTAGTCACTACGGATGTATGTAAGGCTGGGCAATGGCGCTGTCACCACTGTCCCTCAAAAGAGGGAGCTTTGCTCAGACCTTGCAGAGTGTACCTGCAGACACTTCCCCTGGAGACTCTTAGCTCTGGACCCCAAATAAACACAGGTTTTTTCCTCCAGACACCACCTACAGCACCCTCAGACATGTCCTCCCACTAGGGCACCGTTGGGAGCTCCTGCTCCTCAGCAAGGGGTCACACGGGAAACTATCACTGTAAAAAACTCAGTACAAAAACGTAAGTGGAAGGTGATACTTATTTTCACCTAAAATTGACTTCTCTAACATGTCACTCCCACTCACACACCCACAAACTCACATTCACCAGAAAGAAGATGTCCGTGTGGCATGATCATGGTCCCCTGCGTACGACAGAGGACAAGAGACTCCATATCAAGTCCTAACAACAGCTCTGGCATCCCTCCTCACTGACAGCAGAGAACTGGGGTTTGGACACATTTTTCACGTGATTTAGGGGTCAACAGTTACTATGGGCTGATCTTTATCTGTGTGTCTTGCTTACTCACCCCCCATAAACCCTAGGAAAGCTGTTGCCTGTTTTCTCCTTTCCCTCCTTTTGGGCATCTTATCTCTAAGTCTTCCTCTTGGAACCACAGGAAGCACAATGGCACATCACAGTGTAGCCCTGCTGCCATTATCAGCTAAGAGGTCTTGTAGTGATAAGCCATCTGTGCTGTGGCCTTATCACATCGCAGACCTCCTGGTCTTGATGCAAACCACACATCCCGCACTGTTTACCCATTTGTTTGCTGTCAGTTGGGTCTTTGGTCACCAGCACTGGTCATTCCTCCCTGCATCCTCGCTCTAGCATTCCTGCTGGAGTTTTCACACAGACTCTTTGCATTCACACTCCATCCACACTAACCTTAATATTTCCATTAACGACCTCAACAGTTACCTCCACAAATCACACGAACGCTGCTAGCTCTGACTGCTAGTAACAGACTGGTTCACATTTAATGGCATTTTATGCCAATGTGGATAAATGGCTCCTTCAGACAGCTGGTTTACGAGTTTCTCAAGGTGAAGGTACCTCCAACCACAGGAATATGAACAGCGCTAAGGCCACCTTCCCAGGCCTGGGTACTGAGACATGCCTGGGGCATAGCAGGCAGGGATGTGAAGGGCTGCATGGACTCTTATGTCCACGTGGGCAGCCAAACAACCAAAGAAGAGGTCAAAGGGATCAGAGAAGAGACAGAGATGCAAGCTCGGGACTGTGCCTCAGCCACTGCATTCATCCTCAGCTGTGCTACAGTGGCCTCAAATGCTCCAGATGTTGGCAAGGGAAATTCTACCTCTTAGAAAATGAATTGCTGAAACGTGACTACTAGTAATAAAATAAGAGCCTTACCACTGCGGATGGGGAATTTCCTTTTCCCCCATACGTTCTCTCCATGTCAGGAACGTAAGTCAGCTATCATTAAATGTGACCAAAGGTTAAGCACTGTGTAGGGTAGCTTTATGGAGAGTGAGAGACCTGAGCTCTGACACTGTGTGCAGAAAACTCCCCCTCCCAGTCTTCATTCATCATTAGATTAATGCTGGAGAAAGCCCATGAGAGAAACAAGCGAACTCTCCAGTAACACTATACTGTTCCAAAAACTAAACAGGGCCTTTTAAGCATGTACTCTGGAGCACTTAGTGCTATTTAGCCTAATGATAAAGAACTGCCCAAAAAACATACTACGGAATGGCTGATTTCCCAACCAATTCCTATGAGGGGAAAATTGAGGCACAGAGAGGTAAAAGGAGGCGCAGAGGTTTGTGAGAGAAGAATCCCTGCATGGTGGTAGCCATGGCTTCCAGTCCTGATTCACAGCCTTGTGCCAACAGGATTCATCTTTCCCCTGTAACAGCAATTTCCCCAAACCACTCTTATTCTTCTAAGCCCCTCAGTCTTACTGAAATGTAATTTCTGTCTCACTAACTAGAGGTGAGCCTATATGAACGGGCAATCTGGACTCCTTGGACAGTGCCAACAAACGAAACCGAAGGTCAGTAACTCCCACCTGGAACTCTGAAAATCCAGAAAAGCACTGAGCTGGAAGAGTTTCCAGGACAGACCGAGCATCACCTTCTCTCTGCTCTCCAGCCACACATTTGAGACACCCCTGTAGCCAATAGCTTCCTGTGGTAAATCAAGAGGGCTGCTAATTAGAGTGCAATAACTCATCCCAAGTGCTGCTGCATCCCCATGGAGGAGCCATGAAGGGAAGACATGCAGTGCAGGTAAGATATAAACGCAATATGAGAGAAAAAAAATCTGTTCTAGCTATCACGGACAACCAAAGTACAGGAGGCATAGCAACAACTCAGGCCAGCGAATGGAAGTTCAAGCCCTCCAAGGATGCTGTGGGATCATTTTCATCACTGACACCCTGACACCAGGCTGGCCAGTGGGTCCTCAGTATTTCAATGCCTGCAAGTACCTCAAAGTTGGCTTCCACACCTGAGACATCATCTGACTCAAGGCTGAGCGGGTCTGGAGGCTGACAGTGATAGGAAGGATCAAGCCAGCCCAACCAGCTTGCCCTGGAGCCTGTCCCTCTTACCACAGGGGAATGGCAGGTTCCAGGGGGAGCTGCTTGTTGCCACCTCCTCTCATGTCTCACTCAGAGTTCAAGCCTGAGGGCATCACCTTCACCTCCTAAAGGACAAGGGGAGCCTCCAGTACACCATGAGATGACTTCATCTTGCAGTTCCCTGGGCTGGAGAGTTTGACCAGCCTGCTATCAGTTGAACCTAACATGCGTCATACGCTCCCTTGCAATGGCCAGGGCGCTTGTATGCAAGAATCAACACCCTGGAACTTCTTGTCCTGGATATTTGGTAACCATTGCAGACCACAAAGTAAATATATAATTCACCGTCTGCATGATGCACCACTGACTAAATAGTTCACAGGTTGCAATTATGAGTGTCTTTCCATTCTGTTTCTTGAATGTGCACCAGTGTCCACAACCCAGGATCCATTAGACACAACCAACCATTTCATCAAGTGAGGTGCATCAGGGCCATGGAGAGCTGGAGTGATGGTTACGTGCAAACGGTGTGACAGTGAGGGATGTGCTGAGGAACTTCCCCAAAGAGTTGCGAAGGCAGTGACGATGATGAAACCCTGAACAGATGTGACAGCTTTGGAGCCGACACCAATTGTCCACCATCACTCACCCACATGAAGCCTGTGCAGGCACAAAGAGGAACGATTTCTCACAAACTCATGCCTGCTGTCAAAAAAGAGGCTGCGGAGAAAGTCAGGTACATCTGATCGTTCTCTTTCTGCAAGGTGCCCGAGACATTCAAAGACATCTGCATGCTGCTGTTATGGTTATCCAATATATCATGTCAAGCCACAAAACCAAAGGGATTTCAGCAGGAATAAATGCATAAATGTCTATGTAAATATCCCAGATGATGTGGATTTGGATCCAGAGCTGGTTTTGTTTTTTCTCTCAATCATCTTCCCGCAAAGAAGGCAGAGCACAGCCAGGGTGACAGATGGAGGTGAGTGTCACGCAGCACCCAGGCCTCTCCATAGATGCCAGGTGCCACCTCTTCCTTGAGGAAGGAAAGGAAAGCAGGGACAAGTGGCCAGGCAGGGCTGCAGCAGGCAGCACCGTCTGCTGCCAGCCCTCACACAGCCCTGGTGAGCTGTGAGAGAAGCCTCCTGCCAGCTCCCAGCCCGGCACTGCTCCTCTGCAGAAAGCCACTGCCTGTATCCTAGCCTGTCCCACAAGATAAATATAAAATTATGTGTAGCAGTGCTCCTCAGGGCAACGAGCACATGCTGACCGAGCGTCTCCCACCTGAAACCAAGCTGGGGATCAAAAGCCTGCGCACAAGGGAAATGAAGCAAAATCCCCAAAACTGTAAGGCACCTGTAGAGCCAGGCAAACATCTCCAGGTTCACACACCCCTTCCCTCCTTATGAAGTCCCCTGACTTTTTATATGGTGCACAATGTTAGAAAAGTTGATATTTGACCACAGTCTTCCATTTCATTCACATGGTTTTGTCCCCTTTTTTTTATGGCTGGAAGGTCAGTTCAGTAGGGACAGAAAGCATCTCTGCTTTCACACTGACTGGAGTTTTATTTATTCAAAGTTTCTTAAATTATTATTACCCTCCTTTTTACAACTCTAAGAGGCAAGCTAAGCCTACAGAACAACTTTTTTCTTAAGCAGGCAGCCAACATACAATGGGTCCTAGTGCACCTGCAGCTCTGCTGACAGTACGAGCCCTGGCACAGCAGCACCCTATCTGTCCTTCACAAGAGGCTTTAATCAAGATTCTTCTGTTGTTTGAGAAGCAGCAACGCAGGCAAATTTTAGGAAACATAAACCTCATTTGTGATACAGAAAAACCTGCAATGAAAGTCCTAAGAACTTAATTGCTAAAGCAATCCCGACCACACACTTGGCAAACCAGCTTTTGCCTCATCCACGACCAGCTTTTTGCCAGCAGGCCTACAGCGCATTTACAAAGAGCTGCAGGTGTAACAAGACTCACCCTTGCTTTAAAAGATGCACAACAGTGACTGTCAGCTAACTGAGAAACCTACGCTGGGAAGCCGATGATCCAACCATAGGTACAGATCAACGTTGCCAGGGACTGCCCATCCTCCTGACAACTGCAGGCTTCAGCCACACATTTGCCCCACCGGGTTTGGGGTGAATTCTCAGCTGGGAAAGCTCCCCTGTAATCTTCATGTGCCCCCCTCCAGCCACCTTCGCTTTTGAGGAAACCCGTGGTTCTGTCTGTATAGATAAGGAAACAGCTCTTACGTTTTGCAGGGCATCTTGATACTGCGGCAGTGACGAGAGCTGCGACTCCGAGTGGTATGGGGACAACCCTTTCCTCAGAGTCCTCAGGTCCCCTGTGCTGGACTGCTGCAAAGAGGACAGAAAACATGACAGTCAGTATTAATGAGAAGAAGGAAAGCTGTACCCCTCCTGCTGTATTGGCTTTTCCCATGGCCACTTCTGTCCCGTGACCTGCTCCTGTTACTTCTCCCAACAACAGCAGTTACAGTGACCCCTGAAATAAAATGCTTTTCTCATGTCCACACCTGGAGAAAACATTTGTGAGCAGCTGGAGGTGAACCACTCAAGGTCTACTCCATTGAAGTGATACAGCAAGAAAACATTATTATTTTATTTTATCTAAACGCATACATGTCAGTTAAGCACATTTGCTAAGACACAAATGAAAAAAATATTTTTAAGACCTCAGATTAAATCAATATCAGCAAAAGAAATCCACCAGGAGACACTTTCTTTTTAAAACCACATTGGCTATTCCGATCACCCACATGTGGAAAGCAATGAGAGCTTGCAAACAGTGCTACTGCGATCCACCTAAGCTTGCAAAATATCTGTGACAGAAACGGTTTCTTATTTGCTTATAACTCTGCATGCACACACTATTCTTAAAAAAAAAAAAAAAAAAGTCAAATAAAGGTAATCTATATGACCCTAGAAACCAGATGTATGCAATCAACAGTCTGCACACAAAGGGAGAAATAGAACTAAGTGTCGAGAGTACCGAATAATTGCCCCACAACAAAGTTTCTGCCTCATGTTAATTCTCTCTGCATGACTCTGACAGTCTTAGAACAAGGAGAGTTTCTCATTTGTAAAAGTACACCCATAAATACTCATGAAAAGCCAACACACAAGTAGCCAAAATCAAAGCTCTGGGAGATTATATCTTTTTATTACTGATAAACATCCTCATTAACTTCTTGTATTTTTAAAAGTAGCAAGCAGTGCACTGTCCTCTATTTTAAAGCTATAAAATCATGATCTTTTAGATTTTTATGCTCCATTAAGACTTTTGACTTGGATTTGCTGCAGAAATGTTTTCTACTTCAAAAGAACCAAAAAAAAAATAGTCACTGGTGCAATAAAGTTTAACAGAAAATCTCATAAATCAGCTCAACTGTATATAAAAACCTCTCAGTAACCCCAAAGACCTGACCATAACCGAGACTTTGGGGACTGTGGCTGTGCCCAGATCTCTAGAAATATGGAAAGTTCATTTCCATTGCTTGCTCCCATTTATCAGAGAAGAATTGGTGCAGTCAGAGTGGATACATCATTTTTGATCAGCATCAGAAACATTTTCTTGCCACTACATGGCTGGTTTAGAAGACATTCAACTTTTGCGACCCAGTGCTTTCACAACTATTCTAGCACCCTCGCCCTATCAACTTTCCTTTTACAAGCTGTGAAGAGAAGCGCAGTTTTCAAGAAAGCCGCCATGAGAAATGGATGCTGGCCCTGTATCACCCAATCTGCTGGGAACTCTCATGTCTTTCCTGCAGTCAAGTGATATGGAATGACTTCAGCATATTGGATGTCTGGGATTCCCTTGAGTTTACAAGGTGGCATCAGAGAAGATCGTGGCCTACATGTCTTTCGCATTTCATAATACAGTCAGAGACAGAAAGATCTGAAGGACAGATAACTCCTTCTGAAGCTAAAAGTGACCTCTGGAAAACCAAGTTCCCTCCACAACACCTGGGAGGTAAATACTTTCAAAGGAAGGTCACAAAGGAAGATGATGAGAAGACCTTCACTGGTATTGTCCCAGGCATGTGATATGTAGGGAGTCTCTTGGTGGTTATCCTGAAAGGATTTTATCCTGGCTGGTTGTGCTTCCACTGCCTTGCTCTGTGCAACCTATTCTTCACTACTATACGTACACCAGGGGACAGCAACCTCCCAGAGAGGTCCTGACACTCTGCTACCCTCCCCTTTGGTTTGTCAGCTCAGGAGCTCATGCATCTCTAATGACATTTGTGATGAATGGGCAGTTGCACGGGCAAGGGAAAAGCAGGAGAAAACAGCAGAATGAAAATGGGAGGTTGTAGGTTGGTGCTGGAGATGACAGTGGTCACAGATCTCCTGGAAGGTTCTACTTCAGAAGGACATGCAGCATCTCACCGGTGTTTAGAGGCTCGGGACTGCTTCGGCCTTCTGCAAACCAAACTGGGACATGCAAGATGCCACATCCTTATGGAGAAACGTGAATGTAGAAAGAGGCATGAGAAAGAGAGATTTGGTGGACATTTGCCCCCCAGAAACTTGTTCTCTTGCCACCAAGTCTGAACGGGTTGGTTTAATTAAACAAAGCATGTGTTTCACCACACTGGGAGGCTGTCCCCATAGGAAGTCATAACGCCTCACCCTGAAAAGGGAGTAAGGCAACCAGACCTAAGTCTGGTCAATGCACTCTGGTCATACTGCTGTGGCAAAAAATTCACGAGTTTAAATTAATTTAATTTCACTGCCCTTCGCTCCTGCCCAGAGCAAAAGTCTGCATTAATTTCAATTTGGCTTAAATCGGTTGCAATTGTGTTGGTAAATACACAGATACAGTCAAAACTCTGCTCTAACAAGTGTTCATAATGGATTAGTTCCATTGTTTTTTTTAAGCAAATCCCATTTAAGACAGTGCACTTGTGTGTGACAAACTATTGTTAGGTTGTTTCAGCGACTGCTGATTATGAATCTGACCTAATGCATTCAATTTGATGGAAAGATTCCCACTGAGTTCAACGAACATCAAAACCAGCTCCTAATTAAAGAAAAGAAAGAGAAAGAAGAAGAAAAGGAAAGGAAACAAAAAAAAAAAAGACATCTAAGAAACAAAAATGCTGGACAGAGATCTATCAAGAAGAGTAATGAGGTGTTTGGGGCATGCAGTGGGTTTGGTAGGGCAAGAAGAATCTTCATCTACCATTATCTGCAATGCATCCACGTTCGAGATGGCCAAAGAACCACTGTCTCCTATTGCTGTGAGCTGGAAAGCCAGCCATTTCACCAGTACTCCACTCAATGCAACAGATTTTCTAGAATTTGTTTCAAAATGTATCTTACATCTTACTCTAAGTATTTTTTACAACAGCCTACCAGTCACAGTTCTGCACTATATATTTCTTTTGCACTAAAATCAAAAGCGTTTTTTCACCATAAAAGGAAAACTGCTTTTTTCTTCCTTTTTTAAATGAAAATGGTGCAGTGACACGTATCCATCAGACCTCCCTAAACATTTATGCATTCATCGGGCTTTGCTATCAGTATTACAGCTAACCAGGAAAAGAAAGTGAGTTCCTCATTAAAAAGCAATATGACTAATGATGCATCAGAATGAGTAGCCATTACTCCACTTAAACCTAAATTAAAAATCCTGGTATTTGCATTGTCAATTCACTCACAAAATGAAATCTCTTATTACCTTACCCAATTTTCATTACTGAAATGTAAGTGGAGCCCAAATTGCTTTTCTAGTCAGAATGGCATTTTAAAAGTACAATCCCTGATCATCTCTGTTCATCATCATTGTTGGAGATTATCTCAATTAATGGGCAACATGTCTATAATAAATTACCCTTCAGGTAAAATCACTTCACATTCCTGGAGTTTCAAGGAATTTATCAGCAAAATCATCTTCATCTGAGCTACAACTCCACAGGAGAGTGCTGGTTTTTGATGGAACCAGTGTTGGGAATGTTTTCTAAGCTAAGGAGCAGAGATAAAGGGAGGGGAGCAGAGAGAAAATGAGACCAAGGGAGAGCTCAGGAGACTCATAGTCTGTTTTTATTTAATTTGATCAGATTTACAACTGGTACAATTTACAAAGTACAGTCATCCTCAGTAAATGCCAACCACTGGCCATTGATTGGAGAGGGACTCTTTGTAGTGATAGGACAAGGGGTAATGGTTTTAAATTGGAAGAGGGGAGAATTAGATTAGATATTAGGAAGAAATTCTTTCCTGTGAGGGTGGTGAGGCACTGGAACAGGTTGCCCAGAGAAGTTGTGGATGCTCTATCCCTGGAAGTGTTCCAAGGCCAGGCTGGATGGGGCTTTGAGCAACCTGGTCTAGTGGGAGGTGTCCCTGCCCATGGCAGGGGGGTTGGAACTTGATGATTTTAAGGTCCCTTCCCACTCTAACCATTCTATGATTCTATGATTGACTGCTCTGGAGTAGCTCTTGCTCTTTTCTGTGAATTTTTTTCAAACACTAGTTTAATCCAAATATTAAATAAATTTAAAAAAAAAAATGGAAGGAAAAGAAAAGGAAATAGAGAAAAAGGAAGCATTCCCTGACTTTCACAGCGGCATGAAGGAGCAAGATCTTCCCTAGGTCTAACTCAGTATCGCACTAGGTGGTGTTGCCTCCCTTTACTGGCCAATGAGCACAGGGACCCAACACCTTTCCCTTCAGAGCAAACTCTGACAAACTCACACCGCCAATGCTGACAGCTCCCCAGAAGTCCCTCAGACACAGTAACTCTTCATCATCTGGAAATAATAACATGACATTTATTGCTACATTTTTCAACTAGGCAGAACTTGAAGTGATCCCAGAAGACACTGCTCTTGGACCAAAGCCTGAGATCTTTGTCAGAACTGTTATGAAAGAAATACACCTAGACGTGCCCCTCCTGGCAGGGAAGGGAGTTCTGCTTACTCATATCAGTTAGAAAAGAATGGGACCAACAAATCAAGTTTTTCATAGAAATGGACTGCAAATCCAACTTTTTCACTGTCTAGAAAACAGAAGCAATTTGACTATTAATGTGGGTGGAAAGTGGTAAGTATTTTTCACTAAAGATAACATACTGTTCTAAATACTTCAGATAGAAATTAAAGTCTTGGTACGTACCAAAGCTTAAAACTCCATTTAAAAAAAAAAAAAAATATCAGCAAACACTTGTTCCTACTAAAACTTTCTATCCTGCTAGCAGGGAGAGGAAATGGTGGCTTCTGACTTTTTGACCTGATGTGCTGAGTGATTCAATTTGAAAATAACACAAATAACACAAGAAGATGGATGGTGTTTGTGGTATTTTAAGGTCAAAGTACTACAAAGATAGATTTATTTTCCTTTCCGTTTCTGTCCAGTAAAGTCAGATCCATGCTGTGGCTGTGTTGAACCAACTCTGAAGATAAAGTGTTGAAAAGTTATAGACAAGTTAGACAAATTGTCTTTTCTGTTATCCTTCACTGTTACTTCTGCTGGAAGAGAGAAAAAAAGACGAGGATTTAATTCTGAAACACTTTGATGTAACAAAAGGGACCATTCTTAAAAGAAATTAAATACAAACAGACAGAAATTTACTTGATGGATATTTCTCAGCATTTATGAAAGAGATTAGCAAAAAACCTCAGAAAGATTTCAATTAGAATTATGTACTGAAGTGACCGAGGAAAATTAAAAAGCGACACTGTCAGCTTCCAGTAATTCATGAATTAGCATTCAAAACAGGGTTGTTACATAAGTAGCCTTTAATTGAAAACACTATTTTCTCCTTTCGTGTATATTGTAACAGCTGAAGGCTGAACAGAGGTTAAAAAAAGAGAAAGATTAATCATAAATGATCAGTTTGACCCCGTGCCCTGGGGAAATATTAAAGCCTTTCAAAGAGTCACAGCTTCCCTCCTCCCCAGGGGCTGCAGGGTCACCATGGAGCAACTCAGGTGTCTGCCCACAGGCATGCCGTGCCTGAGCGTAGCCAAAGCACCATGGAGGCTCAGCAGATCCTCCTGAAAACCCACATATGCCTGGCTGGAGCCAGGAGGCACAGCCCCGGTGGCACCTGAGGACTACGACTGAATACTTCTTTACAACTCATTTGTAGCCTCCTTCATTGTGGAAGCTTCCTCTCCCAGTCCACATGCCAAGCATCAATTTGAAGGCCAGGAGTCCCATAAAGCTCCTTTTTATTTCCCTCTGGGGGGTCCCTTTATAAAGAGCTGGAAAAATGTGTCCGGAATGTAGAGAAGAATCAAGTGTACGTGAGTCACCGACAGCAGACTTCCCAGAGGACTGTCATTTCAGAGGCTTTACAATAATCAGCTTCGTTTTCCTACAAGGCAGACCCACTGGCACTAAGCTCAAGAGACAGCAGATTACACACCGCACCACTTAAATTTATTAATATTTTATCTGCTGTTCAGCTGTTCAACATAACATTAGAAGAAATTATGTATCTTAACACGAAATGCAACTAGATGGAAAGGAATACCGTGATGAGCTCAATATTGGGGATAGAAGATACCCTCATTGACACCAGTTCTGAAGCTTTTTTTTTTGACAAACGAATATGCCACACCATCACCCAGCCCTCAGACATACAAGCAATGTCCATTTTTTAGTAGCTACTCCACCCTTTTCCAAAGCACAGAGTTGCCTTCAGCTGTCATTTAAATATCAGGAGGAACCCGGTCCCTAGCAATAGGGCAAGGGCATCCTATCCTGACCATGTAAGCCCATTTGGGTAATTCTCTGTATGAAAAAAGTCTCTCTCTCTAAATATATATATATAAAAGTCATTCTTACTTCATATTCTAGTTTTATTCCATAAGTCCTGGACGTCACATAGAAAGATCTGCTGAACCCTTGGCTTTTGATTATATGTATTTGTGAAAGGAAACAAGAGGAAGGTTTTACTTCAGTCCACTAGGGTCAGGCAGCTTTCATCTTTATGGACTCTTCTACTGCCCATTACCTGAAATACTTGCCTGCCACTGTAATATAAATTCTTAAACCTACAGGCAACAATTTTCTAAACCATAATTGTGCTAGTAATTGAAACTGCCTCAATTTTGACACTCAACAACCCATTGTTTGCAACTGGGTAATTAAATGGAAGGTTTAGCACAAAATCTTCTCCTGTTATTTCCTGCAGCAATTTAGCAAAAGTATCAACTTCTCTTCGGGTAGGTAAATGGCTTTGATCTAAATTTGGTCAAAACTGATGTTACTAAACCAAGGTCTTTTGCACAAGTATAGGAGGGAAATAAAAAATAATTAGGGACATATTTAATTCATTCACATGATAAAAAAAAGGAAATCGCCACCATTAGCATGTGAAAGAACAAGCAATCAGAGCCCCAAACAACCAGCAGCAATATTAAAACGCAGCCCCTAGATCCAAGAAGCTTCTGTGGATGCATTAGCTCTCTCTACCTTTCTGAAATTTCGTGGTAAGCTGTTGCAGTCAGCTAGCTAGAAGGGAACAGAAAAACTTTATATATTTGGAAACATAACAGAAAGAAGTTATTATATCATCTTGGAAAACTTTATCATTACTACAAATGATCAAAATAAGCTGGTCTTAACTGCAGTGTTTGACAAGATAGTGTTAATATTTTAACTTCAACCCCTTCTTCCCATATTGATGAACGAAGTCCTGCCAATCTGCAGAAACACTAACATTTTGCTGTTCTGATTTAGGGCAGGGTGACCCCACAAACAGTTGATAAAGCTCAATCACCTTGACTGTTCTCCAAAACTACAGAGGTTTTACCAAACCCACAGACCTCAATGGCACTATGAGAACACACTGCTCTGGAAGAACGACCTGCCCCAAAGTATCCTTAGTAAGCCCATCAGCACAGTAATATTTTTCTGAGGTAAAGCAAAGCAGAAGCACTTCTCAAATAAGGTGAAGGAGATGCTGCAAAGAGCCTTCCTTGTGCAGCTCTCACACAGGCACCAGGACAATGGTCCCAGTTTCTCGTGACCTGAGCTCCACACACGAGTGGCATTATGCCCCAGCAAACATCCCCTACAACACGACCTTGCACAAAGATTTCCTCCTTATCTCATTAATCCATGTGTTTAGGGTCTCATGCACCAGGAAGCTGAGGGATGGGCGATTTCACTGTGTGAATCTAGCAAAAAATTGAATTAAGGTTCAGTAATTGCAGTTATCACTACAAGACATATTCAAGCAAAAATAAGCTCAGCAAAGCACATATCTGACTTTAAGTATATGTGAAGAGTCCCATTAGCTTCAACGGCATTTATCAGGCAAGCTGGAAATTACACACATGAGAGTGCAATAAAAAAAAATCAACGCGTTTGATTTTGAATGAACTCCGCAAATAAGAAAAAAAAAATTAAGGGATGAGATTAAAACTATTTAACATCTTCCATGTCATGTAATAATATGAGCTCTCTGTAACAGGCGAGATTAAATTCCTTTACACTGCTTTATACCCCTGTTGTACATGCAGCGTATGCAGGGATCATTCCTCAGCCTGGTGACAAAGGCTTTAGAAAATGATGGTCTGCCAAGACGTCTACTCTCCCAATTCCCCCTCCAATATTCAGCCAGCAGGTCACAAGCACAACCTCAGCCAGTTTCATCCCTAAAACCATTTTCAGTTGTTCATGTGGGATTGGAAATGGTACGACCCTAAGAAGGAGATGCTCAGCCCTTGTACAGGGAGCTGTAAGGATGTGTTTGGACTTTGTGCCATGGCTGGATCTTGGCCATTTGCAAACACGGTGCAGGAACAAGTACCCCCACTTCTGCCCACGCCCTGACTTTCGCTGCATTCCTACAAGCTGGAGGGAGAAAGCAGCAGATTTCATCTGGTTACAATGGTGACAACTGGAATTCTCTATTGTCAGGGGAGCTAGCACTTTGGGAAAGGCTTAATAAATAGCAGGAGACAGTCAGTAAGAGGCTTAGCAGATTTTGCCATGTAAAACCACTCTTTGAAAAATATTTTTATTAGTATCTCAGTGGGGTACAGGCAATAAAAGCAGTGTAAGTCTCAAACCTCTCCATTCTCCGTAGCTACTGAGGTAGGGAACTTTAGTACGCTGTTAATATTCAAGAGTGTCTGTATTCTTTTCCTCTTGTTTTAGATCAGCAGAGAAAGATCAACCCCATAACTCATGGGAGACTCTGATAATCAGCTCAAACCAAATTGCAGTATATAATTATAATCACACAACTGGCAGGCTTTGCTCAAGAGAGAATATGGGCTGGCGCAGCTGAGATTCAAGCATCACAGCCTATAACCCAAATAGAAATGCAGCTCAATAGATAACAAAGCCAAATGGAACTATAAACATTGACATGTCTGGTCTGTGGCTCGTATGCAATAAGCTTAGGAGTCTCAGACTTACGGAGCCCATCCGTGGTTTATTAGCGCCAAAAATCAGTCTCTTCATTAGGGATGTCAATGGAGAAGCAAAGGAATGCTGCTCCAGTTCCACCAGGCTGGTAGATGCAGATGTGAATGCAGTATTAAGCAAACTCACTGGACCATCCTCTGGAGTCATCTCTCATTTCCTTCTGTCAACTGCACTCCAGGATGAGGCCAAAGCAAACCACTGTTCCTCCTCCCAAAAGCTCGCCTTCAGGGCAATACCCACATCCCATAAAACAAGGGAGCTGGGAATGAGGAAGGCAAAGAGCTGAATCCCCTCCTCATAAATCAGAAAAGGTCCCTTGCAGGCTTTTTAACTAATGCTGGGACCAAACTGGCCGAGGGTCCTGCTGGCCTTCTCTCATTTTGAACAGCGCAGGATGGACACTCAAGTCCCTCTCTTCTGGAGGACCACACAGATGTTCATAGCTCTTTGCTGAACCAGGACTCAAATAGTCTGGAAGAATCACTTACAACCAGTCTTAATTTTTATGAGTATGATTGAAAGAATCCTATAAAGATTTAGATTTGAATTTTTGGCTCCATGAATAGCAAAACAAAACTGAAAATTTTGTCACAAACATATAGTTTTGGGTAAAGCCTCCCCCTCCACCATCAAAGGAAGAAATTATTAACATTCTTCCCACACTTCCCCAAGTTGTTCTATTGCTCAGTTTCCCCTTGAAATATTTTTCACTCTGCCTCAGATGGACCAGTCACTGAGAATCCCTGTACTTTGAACCTCTCAACATGTTGCAAAGGCACAAAATGCTGCTTCTTCATAGCCTGATCTAACTGCAATTAAGAGCTTTTTCCCTGACCCTGTCCTCATATACAGAAAAAAGCAGAATCTAGTGAAATTATTACAAAGCTGGTTAAGCATAGGATATGACTAATCCCACATTTCACAGCTGGAGGTTAAACTGAGCCTCATTAAACCCAGTGTTCTTGCTTACCCACAACAGAAACAAATGGGGCATGGCAGAGCTTTGTGTGTGTGCGTCTCCCTCGCTTTCACATTCTTACACAGAAATTCAGCTCCAGTCCTTCAAAAATTTTGAGTTGAATTGCAGGAAATTATAAGATTGACTCAAATTCCTATGACTTAACAAACACTTTATGCTTCTGTTTATCTGTTATTCAACTTCTGGACTCAGAACTTCTTGAATTCTATTTCCTAGGCTTTTGAGAAACTCTATTCATATGTGCCAGGTGACATTCCCATAAAATCCCTTGATTCCACAGGTGATAATCCCCAGAACACAGGAGTACACTACACCATCCAGCTTTCATTGCAAGTTGCAAAAGCTCTTTGTTGTCATTGATCCTTCTTTTCAGATGTGCTCCTACTCATGAATGGGAGGTGAATACTGAGAGAACACTTATTTTGGCAGGTAGCAGCCCAAGACTCTTGTGTCTAAAGTCAACAGAAGGAACTCCATTGTCTTAAAGGACTGGAAAATATTTTGGATGAAACTCTGAGACTCTTATAAAAGTGTACAGCTCTTATTTGGGAGGGAAAAATCATTCAATTCAATACATAATGTTTACTTAAATTTCAAGTCCACTTACTTCATAGCAAATTGGTCGGGTCAGTCTTGTGATTTTAAATCACAAAAGAAGGAGGTGAAACAAAACACACTTGGACATAGACTGGTGTTGTATGCTTTGTTTTCTTGAAGCTTGAGCTCTCACAGTTAAGGAAGCTACATTTGGGGGATTCTGTTAATATTTTTTGCATTTATGTGTGTAAGCAATGCAGTGCAATTAAAGGCCTAAAGTTTGGAGAGTGGTCTCATGAAAGGTCTCATGAGAGAAGGTCTCATGAAAATCTGGTTCTACGTGAGCTGTATTCCAAAATGCATGGAGTCCTGTAGAAAGTCTCACCATTGACTTGAAAGGAATATTTGGATAAGGCTGCAAATATGCATCTCCTTTTTTATTAGTTAAAATTAATATGCAGCTAAACATTTAAACAGCGTATAAAGACAGTAATACAGTAACCTAGGGCATGTCCCCTTCAATATTCTGAATTTAAATGGAGACCAAATGCACTGGAAAGCTTTCATGTCTGAGTTGCTCACTATTACAAAAAAAATCCAATTTCCCTAGCGAGACATGAAATTAAAGCAATTATACTTATCCTCTTCACACACAAACAGTAGGTAGACTTTGGGGAAATAAGAAAGGTTTGTAATTTTGTGCCACTCGTGGTGAGCTGTGCAACGCTCCTGGCACAAGCCAGGGCCCCACAACAAAACTCCGGAGCCACAATCCAAGAAGAGGCCCAAACATTAAGACCCGACAGCAACTCTGAGCGCCGAGAGGCACCTCCACAAGGAGGAATTGTTAAGTGGCACACTTGGCACAAAAGAGACTGATAATAAAACAGCAAAGGAAATTGCACTCTGACTCTCCTGGAGCCAGCCAGCACATGGTGGGCAATTTCTTTTTCTCCTCCATCCTCTGCTCTTCAGGAAGAGATCAAGCTCTCTACTGAACAGAATTTACATCTTCGTTCTTTGCAATACTAACAATTCTCAGGCTCTCTTCAATCCTGGGGTTCAGTCTTTTTTCCCTCTCATTCTCAGAACAATATGGTACAAACTGCCTGCTGAGTGCATGTTTGTTAAGAAGAACTGAGGCAGTCTGCAGATGCCTTTACTATGGATGCTCCTAACTCAAAACCCTCAGCTCTGTTTTAATAGCAGTGTTTACAGGCGTTATTTACTATTATTTTACTATCTGTGCAGCTGCAGCCTTCTTTTAATTCAGATTAAGCATGCAGTTTCTTGAAAATAAGTCTTCAAGACCTTCTAGGGATGCTCTCAGTCCCATTCAGCAGGCAGACACTAAAATGCTGCAAAATGCTCTTAATACTGAAGCCTATTTGGTGATTTTAATTAAATACCCTGACATTGCTCATAAATCCCAAGGGTTTTCTACTCCCTAGAGAAGAATTCTTTGTATTTCTGCTCTGCACCAGGGGACTGGAAACTTTGCCTGAAAGATGCACCAGGACCTCACTGTCAAACGTCCAGTCACTCAAAGTCTCACCTGCCCAACACATTTGCTCTGTTAAAAGCTGTTTCTTTTGAAACAAAGGTGTGTAACATGCCCTGGGTATCTTTGAGTAGGAAAATGCCTCTGGCATTCCTGTTATGAAGGGAAAATCCAGACACAGCTCAGCAGAGACTATAAACTAAAAATCATGGAGTGCAGGACTTAGTTATGAGGAGAGAAAACAGGGTGATGAGTCCACAAAGCCTATAATCTTCCATTTCAGTAAAAAGTGACCAATCCTTGCCATTGTACATGAGCTGAAAATGCAAAATAATGTAAAAGAATGGCCAGAAGTTTGTTACTGTTATTATCTCTCAAATGTATGCGCTAGTCATAAAACTAACCAGAGGTGACCTTTGGAGCTCCCGAAGCTCATAAACAGAGGTTTCTCTGATCTTGAGAGGAAAGGGTATAATTACAAATTAATTTTTAGTTTCAGGGGCAGTGTGAGGTGTCCTGAGAAATCTATTTTCTGCTTGGACGTTTCCAGCTCAGAGGAACAGAAAGCAAATACGGTCTCCCATCTCAGGGGTTATATCTTAGTAATTTAGATTAGATATTAGGAAGGAATTCTTTCCTGTGAAGGTGGTGAGGCAGTGGAACAGGTTGCCCAGAGAAGCTGTGGATGCCCCATTCCTGGAAGTGTTTAAGTCCAGGCTGGATGAGGCTTGGAGCAACCTGGTCTAGTGGGAGGTGTCCCTGCCCATGGCAGGAGGGTTGGAACTGGATGATCTTGAAGGTCCCTTCCAACTCTAACCATTCTATGATTCTATGATTCTATAATATGAAAAGTACCCTTGTCTAGTCAACCAGACACTGTGAAAGAGAGGTTAACACCAGCTCTTTGGGTCACTCCCCACAATGACACAGAGTTAAAAAAGGACTTCTCCCACATGATGTTGCACAGATTAACTGCACACACGCAGCAGAACTTAGTGCATTTCTTCCCTAGAGAATTTGAGTCTATAAAAGTGATGCCTGTGAAGCTCTCCAAAGCCAACACCCAACATTCCTCAGAGCTTACGTTCATCTTCTTTACACCTTGACTAAAACTTCCAGAAACCAGTTACTCTTCTGAGAAAGGCTGACACCATCAAACCCAGGACACTGAGGTCCTCACCTGCTCTGTGGGGTCTTTGCCACCATGGTTATGCCACAGATGCCTACCAGCACCGGTGAGCAGGCATCGAGGGGCCTTTTCTCGTAGTGGCATTCACTCCAGCGTCTCCCCAGCCAATATAAACCAGGGCAACAAAAGCTGTGTGTTGTCAGAATTGCTGCCAGGGATCTTGACAGCACAGTGACGCCACCCAGGAGCATGGCTTTGTAGTTAACATGGCCACAGTCACAAAACATTACAGTGTAAACCTGAGTAAAAGAAAGGTATAAAACCAGAGTCGCTTCTCCTCAGAGAAAGGAGAATGGGAAGAGTGTTGATTACTGATAGATTAGAAATGTCAGAAGCAGCTCTTTTCCCAACTGAAATACACATCTCCTTCCCTAGAAAGCAAAAGAAGTCAAACCCCCAAAAATCCATGTTCAGCTATCATAAATAACCTCCACTTCTCCACTTACTTTCCTCCCACTGCAAAGTACAGATCGTAAGATGGTACTCCTTGATCTCCCATGGGGAAGAAAAGCTCTGTCCATTAATCTGTCCAAAGGAGTCACCAGTAAAGGAGAAATGTGAATTCCAGCACACCTGGTGCCTCAGGTAACACATACAGCTCAGGGCAACCACCTCGGCATAGGTTGGAGAGCTCTAACCTCTCCCATCGTGATTTTCTTCCAAAGTGTTTATGGAAAAAGAAAATGTCAAGAAGCAGGAGAAAACACTGCAGGCTGGGGACCCCTGCACCACCTTAATTCCATGCCTGAAGGTGGCACAAAGACATCACCTCTCAGTGTAGCTTCACACCCCAGACGCCGATGAAGACAAAGCAACAGATCTCGCTCAGGATGCGCCAGTCAGCAAAGGGGCATTGTATCACCGGCCACTGTAATATAAATCCTCCCGTAAAGCTTGCAATATCATTCACAGCACCAGCCTTCTCAGGTTTCTCTGGATGAAGCACTATTTCAGCTCTATGTTTAGGACTTGGAGAGAAGCCAGGAAGACTTCCATAACCAGCACTGATTTGTTAATCCCTTAATGCACAGGCACTGTTTGTTACTTAGGACGTCAGGTTTCATCACTCCTCAGCACGCTGGTGATACAACTTCTTGACACCAGACTGCAAATATTATTGCAATGTCAATACTCCCAGGGAGAAAGCCACGCCGAGTTAAAATGTGACTTTGGTGTTGACAAGCCAGTTTGGCATTGCAGAGTTCAACCAGCCTGGATCACCTGGCAACTTTAAAAACAGGAGAAAGTTTGCCAGGATCCTTTTTGACTAGTCTTATCCTGAGATCCACATGGCAACAGCTAAACACCTTCCAATCAGATGAAGCAAGTAAGAATACAGTAAGTGGATTATACTTTTCCGGGAAAAGTACTGTGAGCAACGTGTGCACAGGCATGTGAGTTTGTGCCTGTACAGATTTTCCTCATCTTTCTCGTGGAAAGAGAAAAAAATCCAAGTCTAGATTTGTAGCGTGACAGATTTGGATGTGATGCAGCTCAGTATTCCCAGAGAGCTCATCCAGCCCACGGAAGCTTCAACACTTCTCCTGTTGCCCCAAGGAGAGCTGTCTCCCTGCTTATGATAAAAGGAGGTATTTCCTGAGCATGATCTAAAATAGGTCCTTTTGGAGAGCCACTACGATATCGCACAGGGGCTGCACAGAACATCACAGCCAGGCTGGCACCGGTGCCTGCTGCCGCCGGGAAGGGGGCTGCCCTTCTCCAGAGCAGAGAGCTATTTTAAGATCATTTCCCTCCCTTCAAAATTCAAATGTTTGCAGTGACACAGCCCAAAAGGTGAGGACAGTTGCGGGGAAAAAAGACACAGCCTTCCCACCAGGACAGCATGAAGGTGAAGAGCTGATGCTTCAGGCTCCCGCACCCCAAAACTATCTGGGCTGCACCCTCCTGATGCAGTAAGCACAGGCAGTTATTCAGCTCCTATTAATTTACCTTCCACTAATTACCAACCACTTTTTTTTTTGGACCTCATAAAGCAGATCTCACAGAGTAACATGCTCAGGATGAAGCTGGGCCAAGGGCACATCCAGCCTGTCCCCGAATCCATGAGCATCCCAAATCCCACACACAGCCCCTCTGCTTATCGATAGCTCCAATTAAATGGTCTCGGGGTTTCGACCGCCACCAGCTCACTGACGGGTCAGGAGAAAGACAGAGGAGTTAAAATTAAATTAGCAATTGATTAATACATGAAGCCACTCAGCAGCAGCTGAGTTGAGCACCCTTTTGGGGTTTTAACCCTTCAGTGTCCCGTGAGTTTTGTTTCATGGCTAGCCAAGCCAATGAGTACAGTGGAAATTTGGGATAATCTTAAAAAAAAAGGCTGAGTCAGGTCAAAATATACATTTCAGTAAAAATAAGGTTTGACAAAATTATTCCATTGAAATTTCAGTATGCATAGAGCCTTTTCACTTTTTTTTTTTTTTTAACAGGAAAGTTTTCAAAACGCATGATCCTAGAGCAGGCAATTTGCAAACTTGGTGAAATGCAAAGAACAGCACAACATAAACTGGTAAAGAGGTATAGGGAAAAAAAAATAACTAGGGGAGGTTTTTTATTTCCAGGCCTTCTAATTGGAAAGAATCTTAGATAAAATGACTGGGAAACTCAGTGCTTGAAGTATGAAGCATAGAAAAA
This sequence comes from Thinocorus orbignyianus, assembly GCA_013400375.1. Lineage (NCBI taxonomy): Eukaryota > Metazoa > Chordata > Aves > Ciconiiformes > Thinocoridae > Thinocorus > Thinocorus orbignyianus. The sequence continues at coordinate 203,911 of VXBW01008354.1, forward strand.
GAGCCTTTAAAATGCCAGAGAGGTAGAACATACAACAGTGAAACGATGTGAAGAACAAGAGAAAAAGGGTAACTTTTCCAACGGTATAAATAGAGAGTGTTTCACTGAATTCAGCAAAGGTGCCCCCTGTTTATACCAAGTGCTAAGTTTTACTGGGGACACAGGGGACACACCAGACAGAATGACTGTTTTCCTCCTGCTGCTTGATATTGCTGCACACAGAAAAGTAAGCACTGGCACTGATCAAAAGCCCAGTAGCACGTGGAATAGACTTTGAAGGGCAGATGCAAGCAAAAAACACTAGTTTAGAGAGGT